>VWZN01002773.1:158697-227468 GCA_013396955.1 Regulus satrapa
AAAAAAAAAAAAAAAAGAGTTTCTGACCCTTCTTCATGCCAGCATCATTCATTCCTCAGCTGGAATGGTCCTTCCAAGAGGAGCAGCCTTCATCATCCCAATACCGAGCGCAGAAGAAAATGAATGAAGAGATTGATCCGTTCAGTTCTTCCCTCCCACACCATTTCTCCTTCTCTCATGGCACAAATTAGGAAGCAGATCTTTTATCTGCCACTCATCCCAAGTGCAGAGACAAAAGTCTTCTGAGTGGAGCCACCACAGCTCAATCAGTGTCACAATTACTCCTGTCACTCAGGGATTATGTGATTCCCTTAGATTAAAGATCTCCTTGGTGCTGAGACTCTAAAACACCTCAGCATCACCTGCTCCTCACTCAGCAGGAACAAAGGGAAGAGAGGGTTCTGTTCATTCAGTAGCTTTGGAAGGTGCAATGGTGGTTGTTGCCGTTGTTTAATGGACAAAAGCTCTGTTGCAAGGCCAAAAAAAAAAAGTTTTGGGGTTTTTCTGGCATGAGTTGTACCTCCAGTTATTTCAAATCAAAATACTGCTGTAACAGCTTTCTGCTCACAGCTTGGATTTGCTTCACAGAGTTTCCAGCCAGCAGGATCTTCCTTGCTGCAGCACTGGAGGGGTTCTGGAACTCTTCCCTCATCTCCAAGCAAGGACCTGGGAGGGACAGCCAGGAGCCAGGCCTAGGGGGTGGACATTCCCTGTGCCCTATGCCTCAGGGAAGGTCAGAGGGCGCAGCCTGATTAGAAACTCAATGTCAGGAGCAGGATCAAGGGAAGCCTGGAGGTGCTGACCCTGGCAGTGAGCTCCATCATCCCATGGCAGCAGGATGTTCCACCTTCAACTCAGTGTCTGCCTAAAAAGGCCTCAGGGAGAGTGCAGAGGAATCCAGCAGGAGCATCCCAGAGAGTGCTGATGAATCCTAATGGCCTGAAAGGGAGGGGAAGTGACAGCCAGGACCATCCTCAGTGATGACAGGAGGTCCCAGGGCACCCAGCAGGAGGGAAATCCCACATGGAAGGCAGAAGCTGTGATGGACCCTTCTGCTCTGCATGCTCAGCTTTGTCCCTGCGCTGGTCCTGAGCTTTACTGTGATAAAAATCACAGAATCATTGAATGGCTTAGGTCAGAAAAGATATTTAAGATCAAGTCCAGCCACTAAGATAACAGAATGGTTTGGGTTGGAAGGGCCTTTAAAGATAATTTCATTCTACTCTCTGCTGTAGGCAGGGACACCTTCCACTATCCCAGGGTGTTCCAAGCTCTGTCCAACCCGGCCTTGAACACTTCCAGGGATGGAACATCCACAGCTTCTCTGGCAAACATCTGCCAGGGCCTCACTACTTTTTCAGAAATGATTTGTTTTCCCCCTAGTATCTAATCTAAACCTTCTCCCTCCCAGTTGAAAGCCATTCCCCCTCATTCTGCCACTCCATGGCAGCAGGCAGAGGCAATGAGATCGCAGCAAGCCTACCTTGTTTTTCCAAGTTCAAAAATGAGCCCTGGATTCATTCATACGCACTTAAATCCTGGCATCTTTCACATGCCTGAAGGTTTTACCATCTTCTGAGATTTCCACTTGAATTACAGCAGCAGTGGGAAAAGACTGAATGAGTCACAGCCTGGAACTCTGCCCTCCTGCCATCCCCTTGAATCTCACACAGATAACCTGAGGAGAGTCTGTGCCTCACGGAGCGGCCGCGCTTCCGAACGCGCCCCGTGCCCAATCCCAACAAATCAACTTTCAGAGCCGTGGGAGGAGAAGTCAGACCCTGCTCAGGCACAAATCCAGCCCTGCTTTCTCCTCTCTTGGCCTCAGAGTTCATGCCAAGCTTGCAGGGAGCTGCCAGTGGGTCCTCGACATGAAGGGCAGGGCCATGGGGTGGTAAAGGAACACGAGGGCTTTGGGATGGTCCTGAATCCCACTGAAATGGGCTGAATGCCACTGGAATCCCACTGATCCATGGGCTACCTCACACCCCCCCTCCTTCCACAGACACTTTTACTCATCCTTCACAGCCCTTAGGGCAGCAGCTGTTGAAAAGAAAAGCTCTGATACCAAGCTGTGCAAGGAGCACGGAGATTTCTTGTGGAACCACAGAATGGTTTGGGTTGGAAGGGACCTTCAAGATCATCCAGTGCCACCCTCTGCCATGGGCAGGGACATCTTCCACTATCCCAGAGTGCTCAGAGCCCCATCCAACCTGGCCTTGGGCACTTCCAGGGATTCAGGGGCAGCCACAGCTTCAAGGTTTAGGCCTTGAAACTTTACATTTCACTGCATAAGCCAATCCCATGGGTCCACCCACAGGTGAAAGGAAAATATTCCCATGGGTTGGAATATCTTATTCAATCACAAAATCATTACAGTTGGAAAAGATCTCTAACATCATCCAGCCCAACCATCAACAAAACCCACCACACTCCTTCCTGACATTTTTTCCTGCTCCTTGTCCTGAAACCAAGGGCAGAAAAACCCCAGAGGAGCTGGACTTCACATCCACTCTGATTCTCTCTGTGGTCAGAGGCTCTTTCTGCCCTGTGAAGCACTCAGGTGTCATCTTTGTAATGGGAATTTTGGTCAGGGAGACGGGGAGCGGAGAGAAAGCCAGAAGCTGACACTTCTACATGCACCACATTCTAATTGGGGTCAAGGGATGCAACAGTTGGAGAGCAGCAAGTTATTTTCTGCATCACTGGCCTGTCAAAATTATATTTTTACTCAGAAATAAGGAAGGAAAAGGACGGAGTCTGGGAGCAGCTCCCTGTCTAGTCACTTCTAGGAAATGTGGAGCACCAGCAGCTGCCACCTGAGCTGGGCACAGCAAGGTGCTCCATCCTCATTATCCTGGAGATGGCCTGGAGCTGCTTTGGTGATTGGAGAACCTCGACCAGCCACAGTAAAAGGAGAAAAAGGAATTTGAGGCAAAAATGTCACCCAGAAATCATTTTCGCAGGCGGCTTTGCCCATGAGGTGACACAATCCTGTTGATATTTGGTGGACTTCGACTTGACAGGAGTGTTTACCCCGTTCCCAAGGGCATCAGGGGTCAAATAATCACTTTTTTTTTTTTTACAGCACCTTTGCACTGGCAGGCAAACTTCCCAAACCCCAAAAAATCCAGGCTCAGGTGAGGGCAAAAGCTGAGCATTTCCCTTTCTTCCCTGCTCATTCCAAGAGAAAGAATGTGAGCCAGAATCTGGAAAGCTAAAGACCCATGTTCCAGCTGATCAATGGTGTGAGCCCAAATCCTCAGCTGGAAAAGTCTCTCTCTGATGACAGAACAGCTACAGATTCAATGTGGCTGTGGAAGGAGAGAGAGGAGTTCTCCAGCTTCAGCTGGAGAGGACAGAGGGTCTGAAGGGCAGGATGCAAGTGAGGACAGGGACAGAGAGCTAAAATCTGTGAGAGGCAGGTTACAGTCCTGTGAGAAAACCACAAAAAGCATTTTCATCGCAGATCTGGAGAGGAAAGCATGTAAACCTGGAGCTATGACGAAAGTTAGAAGGGCTGAACTGGGGATTCCAGAGATGCCTGTGCACCCCCAGGAGGGATCCCTGCACTGCCCCACTAAAAGGGTTTAGTTTTGACCCAAAAACCCCACAAATCATGCTGAGAGCACAGCTCAGTGTTCATACTGCACAAGCCCCCAGTCTGATGCCCTCCCCATCCCAGAAGATGCCACCACAGACCAAANCTGTGGAAGGAGAGAGAGGAGTTCTCCAGCTTCAGCTGGAGAGGACAGAGGGTCTGAAGGGCAGGATGCAAGTGAGGACAGGGACAGAGAGCTAAAATCTGTGAGAGGCAGGATACAGTCCTGTGAGAAAACCCCAAAAAGCATTTTCATTGCAGATCTGAAAAGCATGTAAACCTGCAGCTATGACGAAAGTTAGAAGGGCTGAACTGGGGATTCCAGAGATGCCTGTGCACCCCCAGGAGGGATCCCTGCACTGCCCCACTAAAAGGGTTTAGTTTTGACCCAAAAACCCCACAAATCATGCTGAGAGCACAGCTCAGTGTTCATACTGCACAAGCCCCCAGTCTGATGCCCTCCCCATCCCAGAAGATGCCACCACAGACCAAAGACACCACAAGAACAGCACCAAGCTATAAAGAACACCTGCCTTAGCACACAAAGAGGCATTCCCCTGTGCACAGCCCTTTATAAGCCTCCCTTCCTCATAAATGAGTGATGAGGCTCCTTTAATTGAATTAATTGTGAATGTTGGTCCTGGGGTGACTTATCAATGGAAAACAGCAGCACGAGCACAGGGTGCTCACAGGCACTCTGTCCTGGGGGCAGTGCAGGCTGTGCCAGGGCTGTGTGCTCTGTCCCCAGCTCTGAACCAGCTGGGGCAGTTCTTTATCTCTTCACCACCCACCCCTGCCCAGGGGTGATCTTCTGTTCATGGGCCATGGAGAGACTGAGAAAATTCCATCATCCCATGGGAAATGCTGCACCCAGGGAGGAGCCAGGCATTCCCAGCTGGATCAATCTGGGATCCAGAGCAGCCCAGGCATTCCCAGCTGGATCAATCTGGGATCCAGAACAGCACAGGCATTCCCACCTGGATAAATCTGGGATCCAGAGCAGCCCAGGCATTCCCAGCTGGATCAATCTGGGATCCAGAACAGCCCAGGCATTCCCAGCTGGATCAATCTGGGATCCTGAGCAGCCCAGGCATTCCCAGCTGGATCAATCTGGGATCCAGAGCAGCCCGGGCAGCCTTTCCCAGGGGATCCCAGAGGAAGAGCAGCCCTTGCCCAGCAGCCCTGGCTCTCGGAGGGGGCTGCGCCCTTGCACAGGATCCCTGCTCCAGCAGAGCCACGTTTGGCCCTGCAGGGCTGCAGCCCCCATGGGATGGGGCTGTGCCAGCCCTGCCTGACAGGGCCAGCTCGGATCCCCCCTCTGTCCCTGTCTTTGGAACACTGCATTTCACTGTGATTTTCCCATTAAGTTGTAGGGGTTTTTTGGTTCTTTTCATACTAGTAAAGGACGGTAATTCCTATCCTCATATCTTTGCCTGAGAGCCTCTTAATTTCAAGATTATAATAATTAGGAGGGAGGGGTTTTATCTTTTCATTTTTCCAAAAGAAGCTCCTGCCTTCCCTAGCAGACACCTTTGTCTTTTCCAACCAAGACACACTCCCTGCTCTCTGGTGTTTCCAAACCATGGGAAAGGGGGGAGGGGAGGGCCAGGAGCCAAGGGCTGCCCTAATGGGATCCTCAGGAGCTCCTGCAATGCCACCTCTCACCTGCTGGAAGCCCCCAACATCTCCAGGACATGTCCAGGAGGTTCTCTGGATGCAAAANAGATGCCCAGGAGGTTCTCTGGATGAAAAAAAAAAAAACCAAAAAAAAAAAAAACCCAAAAACAACAACAACAACAAAATCCTTTCAGAAGGTGTGTGAAGTTATTACTTGAAATAATAGAGGTGAATAATAAGAGGAAGAGGCTGCTATGGCCCAAAGAGATCTCCAAACACCCCAAACCCACCCCATCACCCCAGCCAGGTGAGGAGATGGAAACAAAGAGTCACGGAATGGTTTGTGTGGGATAATGAAGGATCAAGCATGACTGAGAGTTTGATCACAGAGCTGTGGGCAATGAACAAGCCCAGAGCTTCCCCATCTTGCTCCCATATCTGACCTGCAGAAACATTAACCCTCAATGAACCAGCACCTGAAAATGGTGTTCAGCCCATTCTACCAGCAGCCCCTGAAACATGAAGGCTTTTCCTGCCTCAGCACAAAGGCTGCTCCCTGTCTCACATCAACATTCCACCTGGCAGAGCTCTGGGATCGCGGGGCACGGGCCGAGCAGCCGGCAAAGCTGTTCCCACCTCTGCTCCTCCCTGCAGGTAGGTGTGAGAAGCCCAGCCATGCAGGAGGAGAGCTGCAGACAGAAATGTGTCAGGCTGTGCTTTATCTCCTCCAGAGCCAGCACAGTTGGTGGAGAGGAGTTGGAAAGGGAGGGGGGGGGAAAACAACACCGTGGTGGAGATAACTGAGATGTGAGCAGCGGTGCAGAAAGCAGGATGGAAGCAGGTGAGAATGATCCATTCCCCTCCTCCCACAAGCATTCTCTCCAAAAAAAAAAGATGCTTCATTCCACTTCCACAGAATTCCTGCAAGCATCCCCAGGGCTGTTCACTCTGACAGCAACTTCAGCAGGACCAGGATTTCACCCTTTCAGCTAAAACAAACAAACAAACCATGGCTGCTCCACACAGCCCAGGCACACATCCAAAATTGTGGGCTCCGTGTGAAGGTACTGGCACCTCAGCAGCTCAATCCCTCACTCGGGGATAGTGGGCTCTCTGTCCTGCAAAGTCAGCATATCCCACCCGTTGCCTTGGGATTACCTTCCCTCTCCAGTTAATCCTTGGCACAGCCAGCAGCTCATCACCCTCCAGGAGCTCTATCCCTGATCAAAGACTGCTCCTGAATTTCCTGAACAGGCTGCCCAGAGAAGCTGTGGCTGCCTCTGGATCCCTGGGAGTGTCCAAGGATGGGTTGGATGGGCTTGGAACACCCTGGGATAGTGGGAGGTGTCCCAGCCCATGGCAGGAGTTGGAAAAAGATGAGTTTTAATGTCCCAACCCAAACCATTCTGGGATTCTCTGATCATTTCCTTACACCAAGCAGCCAGGCAGCCCCCGCCCTCAGTGCCCCATCAAATTTTGTTCAACCAGAAGTTGAAATAAATAAAACCAAGCCAACTCTCCCAGTCGCAAATTTTAGTGTAAGATTTTGGAGGTACCGAGTATATCCAAAGCTTGTCTCCTGTCTCCAAAAGCAACCAGGGATGACATTTCATGGCACAGGGAGAAGATTGATTTTTCCTCCAGGAAATAATCTCGGGGAGAACTCAGCAGACACATAACACCCAAACACAACAGCAGGGAGGAAAAGGGTAGGTGATGGAGCTTTAGAAATCCAAGCTGGAGGCACTGGTGGAGCTGTAACCAGCAAATAACTTTGGGTCAGGTCCTGTAAAAAGGGTCCTGTAGCTACACACCACCTACCAAGATTCAACCCCACATCAAGGACACCTCAATCAATGACCACAGTCTGATCTTTCAAGACACAACTGCCATTAATACAGCCAGAAAAAAATGAGTGTTGAGGCTGTTTTCCCAGTCCTTGCACCCTTACTGTACTCAGTACCATGGGTTCTGAGGAGTGGATTTATTTACTACAACCAGTTTACGATGTGTTTATTCTCATCCACGCCGTGACCTTTGTGGTCGGGAAATTAGGAGTTATTAGAAGCAGCTAAAATAATACAAGATAAAATAAAATAGCCGCAGCATCATTAAGCTGTAATTATTGTTGAAATGCGACCTGAAAGAGATTCCATCTGCGTCAAGCCCTCTCTCTTTAGATATACAGATATAGATAATATTTAAAAATAAACAGGGACAGATCTCTCTCTTCCTCTGGAGGTGTAATTATACAGAGACATCATCTATACACAGCCACCCTGGGTGTAAATTCCACCATGCAGATACAGTAGGCGGTGAATGCACGAGAAGAAAGTTATAAACTATATTTAAAACACGATCATTACTCAGAGTATTTGACACCCTGAGTATCAAGAGCTACATTTGCAACAAAATCGTGTTCTGTTTGCTAATCACTCAAACACCAGTTTCCTCTGAGCTTCCCCTCTCCTCCAAGCAAGGGACTCAGGTATCTGAGAAGACCAAGAGATTTCCTGCTTGTCAATTAAAGGCAAAGCAGAGCTGGCTGTACTCAAAATAACAAACAAAACCAGTGCACATTCCTTTGAGCAGGGGCTGGGTGCTCTGCGCTCACTCAGCTCCCCCAGGACACAGAGAAGAATGAAAATCAGCCATCAGAGGAGCACACAGAACCCAAAACAAAAAGGCAGAACTAACCCTGTCCTGCACCACAAAATCAGAGAAAGCAGCAGCAGGGGCACATTTCATATTGTCTGCTAATAAATCCCTTCATCAAATTTGGCTGCTCTGTGTGAGGTGGGCACACATCTCTATCAAATATTCCTGGGGGGAGCACTTATAAAAAAAAAAAGAGATACACAGGTTTTGCTGTTCTTTACAAAAATTCCACAGGAGAGGCAATTTTTAAGCATCACTCCAAAGCTGGAGTCACTTCCCACCACAGCAAACTGGGGAGGCTCAGGCTGGACATCAGGAAGAATTTCCTCATGGAAAAGATTTCCAAACACTGGAATGGGCTGCACAGGAAGGTGTTGGAGTCCCCATCCCTGGAGGCGTCCAAGGAACGACAGAACAGGCACTCAGCACTCTGCTTTAGTTGAAAAGGTGGTCACAGGTTGGACTTGATGACCTTGGAGGTCTTTTCCAACCCAAATGATCCTGGGACAATTATTCTGTGACACCTGTGGCTTTGGGGCTGTGGTTGCACCCCCAGTCTGGGGTGGGATTAAAGGAGCAGCTGCATCCCCCAGACACCTTGCACAAAGCAGCATTTTGGGATTTTGATCTCACCAACTTCACTCAGACAGATGGAAACCCTCTCCTTGTTTGGGGTGATCTCTCCCTACACTGAGTAAAAAAGTGACTTTGGGCCAGCCTTAGGATGCCACCTCTGGGCTCCAGCAAGGACAGCAGCTGGTGGAGGAGGCACCTAAACCTCAGTTTAGGTCCAGCTCATCCCACCTCTCCCACACACCAGGTCCATCCCTGTGGCACCACCAGCAGGGAGGAGCCCTTGGGCTGGACAAGCAGAAGCAGAGGAAGGTGAGGACAGAGCCTGCAAGGTTTGAATCAGAACCACACAAGGGGGTGACACAGCAGGGACAGAGGGTTGGCCCAAAATGCCCTTTCCAGTCCTACACCTCTATACAGAGGGGCAGAGCTCTGCTCCCTGACCCTTCAGCAAGTCCTGATGTGCCAGCGTGGGGTCACAAAAGTCCTGCTAACATGGAGCAGGTCACATTTTGGAGAGGACATTGATCTACCTCCTTCCTTGATCTGCTGTGGTTTGAAATTAAGCCAAGGAAGAAATCAGGAACTAATCCAGCAGCTCTGGGAATGAAGCAGATTGGGAGTTTTGTTTTTCGCTACAAAACCCCAACTGTGCAGAAATAACTGCAGAGAGGTGACTGGCAATGACCCTCCGGGGACAGCATGAATGAAATCATGGTGACACGGGGCTCAAAGACAGAGGGAGAACGGGATAAAATGAAAAAGGGATGAAAAATATCTGGCTGATGCATCAGAGGCTGAGAGCAGAGGGAAAGTGTGGCTGTGCTCGCTGGCACAGAGACATCCCTGAGACAGAAAACTCTTGGCCTTCAGGAATTAAAAAGCAGCAGCAGTTGAGTAGAAGGGGAGCCGAGATGTTCCCAGGAAGAGAAAGGTGCTCCTCTCACTAGGCCAATTCTTCTGCAAAGGTGGTTTGAAGCAATTTCACCTCAGCAACACCTTCACAGATGTTACATCTCCTGGGAAAATCACTTAAGAAATAAAAATAATCACAGGGCCACGTGCATTTGGTGGCAGTGAATGGCCACAGTGTCCCCTCTGTCCTTTTAAACATTTCTCTCTTGCAGGGGGAAAACCAGAGCCTTCAGGAAGAGCCTTGGGCAGGGGGATGCTGTGATGGTAGAGGCATCGAGGAGATGCAAAACTCTGTCATGAACTCTGTGGGTTGAGGGCGTTCTGTTTGAGACAACAAACACCTTAGACACTGAAATATCAGGACAGGGCACCAAAATTTGCAGACCTTGCGTGAAGCCAGCCATGGCTGGGGAAGCACAAGACCAGTGAAGACCCATGAAGAAATCTGAGTTTAACGAGGGAATGAATGTAAGGGGGGGTATAAAACGCCACTGCAAGGCACTGTGGAGGCTGTTTGAGCACCAAGCCTGCTTTCCCTGCCCGTGCACACCCCCAAGCACAGCTTCCCTCCTAACTTATTCATGATGTTCTGGCAGCCTCGCCAAGTTCACCCCAACACAGCTCATGCAAAAAACAAAAGCTGGGAGCGTTACAAAGGGCATTTCCCCAGCGTGGCACAGGGAGGAGGGAGCTCACAGTGCTCTTCCAGGGAGTGGAGCAGCTCCAGGAGGGAGGGTTGTGACATTCTGGGAAGCCAGGGCTTCCCAGCGGGATGCAGAGTCAGCTCCAAGGAGCAGGGTTTGAAGCAGAGCCACTGCGGGGAGCTGTTTCCACCTGGGACTTAAAAAATACAGGGAAAGGGATCCTATAATCAAGCAGCAGCCCTTCCACCCTCTGTTACCCCTCCTCACAGGCGGGAAAAAATACAAGTTGGGTCTTGGCAGCCTCTCTGTAAAAGAAAAGGGAAAAAAAAAGTTTATTTTTGCATACTACACTGGCCACTATCTCCTGGTTATTGCCAGCCCGTGGTTGGAGTTTGCATCCTTCAGAGGAGCAGATATCCATGGAAGAGGGAAGAGGATGGCTATTCAGGAATGAGCTCACCTCCTGAAAAGGAAACACTCTTGGAGACTCGTGCATCCAGGCTTTGCTAATTCCCCACTTTTTTACCCTGTTGTCAACCCTGGGAGATGTCCTCTCCTGTCAGCGCTGCAAGGAGGAGATACAGCAAATGTGATAGCGCCAGATGCTGCTGATAAGGGAGGGAAAAGAGGCAGGTAGGGCTGCTTGCTCCCCCCTGGGAGAAGAAGTGAGATAAAACCACAGCTCGGAGCAGCCCAGTGCCTTCCCGTGAGGATCCTGATCCCATTTAACACAGATTCTCACCTCCTACCATTCAGGGATGCTCAGCACTGACTTGCAGGACCCCAAAAATATCTCCTGGACCTTCAAGAGGGCAGCACAGAGAGAGCCTGCTACTGCCCAGAAACGGTGCACATTTTCAATATTATTAACAATAAGTAAGTTTGGCTGAAGGCAAACACAAAGTTGGGAGGTATAAAACCACCTTGAAGAATAGTCCCTTCAATCCTTACTAAGGGCATCCTGCAATATATAATTAGGGCCCTTGCTGCATTTCATTCCCTGAAGGAAAAAGGAGGAAGAGGACAGAGCCCTGTGGCCAAGGGCAGCCACGGGTCAGGGTCAGCACCTCAGCCCAGGCTGAAATCCAGCCCCGCTGCACCCTCGGATGCAGGGAAGGGGAGCAGGTGATGGAAACCCAAGCCAGGCTCCAGCTGCCCAGCTGCTATAAATAACAGCCCCAGGGCTCTCAGGGAAAGGCAGCAGACACAGCGTGGCTCTGGAAGCAGGGCACGAGCCTGGGACAGGGCGTGTATCGAGGCCCAGGCAAACCCAAACCCTGGGAAATTCATCCCAGCTCTTGGACAGGCTGAGGAGAGTAACAATCTTGGGTTTGGGGGGCTTGTCCAAGGAGTCTCTGAAAGATGGGGCCTCCTCTCAGCCCTTGTGAGACTTGAGCTGGAGAAGCACAGGGAGCTCTGGAGGGCTCAGGGTAGCACAGGGACCTGTCAGAGAGGGTCCACGGAGATGCTCCAAGGGCTGCAAGCCCCTCTGCTCTGGTGTTCAGCCCGGAGAAGGCTCCAGGGAGACCCCAGAGCCCCTTCCTGGGCCTAAGGGAAGCATTTTAAAAGGAGGAAAAGTAACATTTTACACAGGGAGATGGTGAGGTCCTGGCACTGGGTGCCCAGAGCAGCTGTGCCTGTCCGTGGATGTGTCCAAGTCCAGGCTGGATGGCGCTTGGAGCAACATGGGATGATGGAAGTTCTCTCTGCCCATGGCAGGGATTGGAATTGGATGATCTTTAAGGTCCTTTCCAACCTAAACAGTTCTGCGATTCCATAATCCTAACCTGGCACCATAAATTATTTAACTCCTTCGCATCCCCAGCCAAGGGAATGGATCCAGCATTTCCTGCCTCGGGCAAATTGCTGGGAAATCCAAGGAGGAGGAAGGGGCCTTCAAAACTTGAATTGTGTTTGTTCCAGGCCACCCTCACATCCACCTGCTCGCAGCAGCTCACATGGCAAACACCGACCAAGCTACAAATCAGGGAAGGGAGAGCGTGAATTTTGCAGCTTCCAACTTCTCATGTGCCTCCTGCCTGGCCTGTCCCGAACATGCCAGCAAGGTTCAGCATTGCTCCCATTTGAAATAAAGTCATTTAAAAATACCCCACTCTCATGCCAGCGATAACTCTCTGCCACACCACACTGGCTCTGTATTTATAGCCATGATTTCTTCACACCACACCATCCTGCACTGCCCCAGCAGCAGATCCAGCCCCATAAAAAAAGGGATTTTGTTCTTTTAACCTGCACTGGCCACCCCATTTCTGCCCAGGAAGGAGTTCCAGCCCACACATCCACATCAGCACTGAATTTCCCCACGCTCGCTCCTCAGCAGCAATGACAAGGCGAAGTCTCCTGAGGGTAAACACAAAGCTACAACCACTTCCATTTGAGCCATAATTGAAAATCAATAGGATTGGTAGTTGGAATGCTCATGTGCTTAGAGCAGAGGTCTGGGAGTCAGGAGGAGTCAGCAGCAGGAGTGATTTCTTCTCCCAGCCATGACCATAAGGGGAGTTTATTTATTTATTTATTTATTTATTTAGTTCTCTCAGCTTGTGATCCAGCACCAATAAAATGGAGATAATCCAGTGTTGAGTTGGAATGCACCAGAGCTTCAAAAGTGCTGAGGCAGAGAGGTGCTGGGACACATTCACAGAGGAGTTATTTTTAAATATATTGAAGTGAGAGGCAGCCAGGGATGCCGAGCCTCCCTCTTTTTATTTTTTTAGGACCATCAAAGAAAATTCTGCATCAGCAATCCCTGCTCCACCTGACTGATGCCAAGAAGCAGAAGTGCCAGGACACCCAAACTGAGATCAGCATCCCAGTGCTGCCTCAGGTGGAATCACAGATAAAATATCCCAATTTGGAAGGGACCCACAAGGATCATCCAGTCCAGTTCCTGGCCCTAAAAAGGACCACACACAAAAAAAAAAAAAAAAAAATTTAATCTCACCCTGTGTCTAGAGCATTGCCCAAACATTCCTGGAGCTCTGGCAGCCTTGGGGCTGTGCCCATTACCTGAGGAGCCTGTCCAGTGCCCAGATATCCTCTGGATGAAGAAACTTTCCCTGATATCCAGCCCAAACATCTCCTGTCATAGAGGGACTCACTCTCCTGTCACATCCTTGCCATCAAAATAATCGAGCTTTTTACATTCCCTGACCTCTGCCACCTGGAGCCTCAGGAATGCCACTGCCTCTTCATGGATAGTGCCAGCAGGCTCTGGAAAGAAGGGATTCATTTCACTACCAGGGTGAAAGACCATCGTGGAGGTGAAGGGGAAGGAGGGTGTAATTACTGATTTATCCTAAATCCGGATCTGTGACAAGAGGGGAGAATAAAGGCGCCACCACCTATGTTATCTTTAAATCAGTCAATCAATCTATCCATCAAAAATCAATCTATTTCCCTCCTATCTCTCTCTCTCTCCCCTCGGCTGAGGGGGATTCCAACATGAGCTGCTCCACCTCACCCATCGAGAAGAAGAGGTTTTGAACCACACCAACACTGCAGTGCCAGAACTATCCCAGATCAGGAAGATCTGCTGCACCAGGACACCTCGTCCCTCTGCCACGGGAGCTGCTGTCCTGGTAAGAGCTCTTGGATAAAACAGCCGAGAGAACACCTCACTCCCCTGCCAAAGTCCAAGCAGCACAACTGCTGTGGCGCTCAGGGCTGGTTCCTGAGCTGCTTCACCTCTGTCCTTCAGCTCCAGAGCAGCTGCCCAGCTCCCAGCCGGGTCCAAACTTCTGCCAGCCCGCATCAGGAACGCAAACCTTGTGCTGCCAGGCATGGGCAGCCTCGGTGGAAATCCTCCTTTTCCCCAGCACGGCTGGGAGGTGTCATTAGGAATCCAATCAATGTGACGTCATGGGTGTAATTGAATTATGTGTATGCTCAGCAGACCCTTTCCACTTGGTATCCCCATTGGCTAATGTTGAATTATGATGGATCATACACGGGGATATATGAAACATGCATGAATAACCCAAGCATGCATTTTTAATGATACGATCCTGATAACTTCCCCCTCCTAACAAAATCAAAATGAATTAAACACAAGTAGCTGTCAGTGGCATTAAAGAAAAAAAAAAAAAGGGGGGGGGGGGGGGAACCTCATCATTTAAATGGCAACATGAAATGTTCCCTGAATTGCAGGGTGACTGGGACCGTTTGTTGTAATGATAACAATTAACATATCTATCCATATTTAAAGTTTCCAGGGCAAGAAGAAAGAGCAGCTTGGCAGGGAAGGGAAAGAAAGGTGTGGATAATGGATGGCTGGGAGTGAATAGGGCTGAAATGAATGGGGTAATTCAGATGAATGGTCTGACAATGGCCGGATAATCCCCCGGAAGAGCACATCCCCAGATATAGGACAGAGCTTGCAGGCTTGTGACATTCATTAAAATAAAATAAGGGTGAAACCTGCAAACCCAACACTCAAATGATCCAAGACAGGCGGAGGCCGCTGGACTCCAGGGGTCTGGCTGGAGACTCTGCAGTGGCTGAGCTAATGGGAACAGCCCAGAGGAATGGTTTGGCTGCAGTGGCTTGGCTTTGGGGCACAGGGGATTTCTGAGGGTCACTTCCATACCTGTATTCCCTGATTTAACTCATCAGGTTCAAGGAAGAGGGAATCACTTGCAGGAATGCTTGGGCATCTTGGATTTGCGCTCTGAATTATGACTGAGCTCTTCCAGCTGCGGTCAAGAACCATCTTGCCCACCCTGGACATGTCCAAGGCCAGGCTGGATGAGGCTTGGAGCACCTGGGATAGTGGGAGATGTCCCTGCCCAATCCCACTAGCAGGGGATTGGAGCTGCATCCAGCATGCAATCCCAACCCAAACCACTCCGTGATTCCATGGCAAGGAGGCAACGTGGCCCAGGTGTGTGTCTGCCTCTATCACAGCCATCCAGATAATCCTTCACCTTCTACCACAGCCATTTATCAATATCAATTACCTAACAAGCTCTCATGAGCACTCTGCCCAGGGTTATAGATCCAACCTACCTGGGACTACAACACCGTTCTGATTTCTGAATCACTAGTGGGAAAAAAATATTTTAAAAATCCAATTTTTATAGGAAAGCCCTTGGGGACTTCTGGACTTCTAAAGATTTTTGAGTCATAAAGAAGAAAAATTGGTTCCCACTCTGCAGATCAGGAGTTTCTGTGTGTTCAGTGAAAAATCAGGCATTTCTGTCTCGTTGCAGACTCCGGATAAAGCAGTGCCACAGCCCTTGTTAATTATTGCAAAGTGGCTGGGCATGGTGACAGAGAATGGAGCTGCCAGAGACCCCAGGATGTGTCTCCAAACAAGCTCATCAGCTCCAACATCAACCCCCCTGCTCCTCCAAAACTGACCCAGGGCCCTCTCAGGATCTGTGCTGGAGCAGCAAATCTCCTGGAAACCTGTGGAGGGGAAGTCAATACACTTCACAACAGACTAGTGAAGGGCCCTCCTCTGTAATTAATAGAGTTAAATAAATAAGAGATGTTTATCTCCTCTCAGTGCGTGTCTGCTGTGCTTTACTTGCTTTTTAACAAGAATTTGGAACCCCAAGCCCCATCAGCACATTGTGAAGATGTTGGGACCAAGGGTAAGACACAGTTCTGGGTGGAAACAGGGTCAGGGGAAAACCCCTCCTCCCTGAGGGCAGCAGAATAACTTGTTAAGGACAACTCCTGTGATTAAGGGAACAATTTTGCTGTCAGCTCAAGGACCTTGAGGTTTAATCCTGCCCTGTAGCTTGGTGCAAGTCCAGAGTTGCTGCTGCAAATGTCCCCCATGGAATCACCCCTGAAGAATGTCAGGAAAGGAATTTTGTGACTTTCCCCTTAAGGATTTGAGTTATTTATATAGAAAATGGGCAGATAACTCCAAGGGTGGCATAAATGATGCTTTGAACTCCACTGACTGTACACACAAGCACATCCTGGCTAGGAGGTGATGTGAACCACTCTCAAAATTAAATATCTGCCTCTTTTCCAGGTAAATCCACTCCAGCTCAGAGCCTGAATGGTTTTGCTCTCTCTGCAACTCTGAAACAGTCCCACTTCCACTCCTATCAGCAGATCTGGGAGGATAAACACAATTATGGATTTGAGCTGCTGGGCAGCTGAATCCTACAGCTGGAGAATCCCAGTGGCACCTTCAGCAGCATCCACAACACCCAACAGAGACAACCACAGTTTGGCTGGAGCACCAAAACTTCCCTTAAAAAAAAAAAAAANATTTTAGGGAACTAATATTTATTAATAGAGGAGGACTGGGAAAAGGTGCCTTGATTTCTAAGGATCCACACCTTCTAAAACATCATCATTGATGCAGCAAGAGCTCAGTGCCCAAAGTCACATCTGAGTTTTCCTCACCGTGGCTTTGAGTTTGTGAGAGTGGAAGCACCAATCCTTGAAGGGATCATTGGTGACCAGAGCTGGGAGCTGCCTTTCACAGAAAAATCATCCCTTAAAAAGCATTTCTCACTTATACCAAAACCCCTCAAAGCGAGGTTTTCCCCCCTTTCTTCTTTACGCTGACTTCTCTGTTGTATGTAAATGTTAAATTGTGGCATGATTTAGAGGCATGGGGGGTTTTTTTCAGTTTAAAGAGAACCAGTTCATTTTTAGTGAAGGAAAACCTGAAAGAAAAAGATTCAGCTTTTCTAAATTTCAAAACTAAAATCACTTCATAAAAAGCTGCTCAAAAATGGCACATCACTGGGAGATATTTAAATGCAGACAGGGGGTTTTTAACTGATCCAGGGAAACCTTCCTGTTGAGCAGAACGAGGGCCACGGGGTTAAAACACAGCCATCATAACCTTTATTGCTTCATTTTTGTGAAGCCATTAACCACAGGAGGACCCCAGATGTGCCACAGCTCCAGCAGCTGGAGTGAAATTCAATCCCCCACAACAGAACCTAATTTATGACCAACCTGTTGGGAGGGGGCAGGGAAATCAGGGATGCTCAGGGAGCTGGGGAGAGCCGTGTGTTGATGGAGCTCAGCCCAAGCCCTTGCACAAACACACCTGGGAGGAGCCCCCACTGCCAGCAGGGAATTTTTGCCCATGGAAATTTTTGCAGCTGAACCCCAACACCACCCAGCTTTGAATTCCAGGTTCAGCTGCCTGGGAAGCATCAAGGTGGAATCAGAGGGTGGCTGTGCTCAGGACAGGCTCATTCCCTGAAGAGCTCTGGGAAGAGCAGAGCAGGGATGGGGAGAGGGGAGTGATTTGCCCAAGGTCGTGCTGCAATCAGCAACAGAGCCAGGAATAGATCAAGGCTTCCTGCTCTGCCATGATGTCACACTGAGTTTTTTCTGACCGCCCCTCACGCTCTGCACATCACCCCCAACCCAAGCTGGCCTTTCCCATCCACTCCTCCTATGGAATTTGCTGCTCTCCACACTCAGCCCTTCCAGGGTCTGCCTGCTCCAGTTACTTTTGACTGCAAGTTCCTGGGTGTCAGGGCCTCCTGCAACTGGAATCACGCACCTGAAAGTGTCTTGATTTCATCTTTGCATGCCTAAATACTTCCTGGCTTCTTTAATCTGCCCCATCCTGCCAACTCGAGTCTCCAAATCACGTGGAAGCACATGGGGCACTCTAAAATATCCTCAAGTGTGCCGTGCCACCCAAAGCATCCCGTGGTGCTGGCGCAGCAGAACTCACCTGTGACTGTCAGGTGTGTGACCCCGAGGAGATGCCAGCCTCCTCAGCCACTCCTAAGCTCCCTGAACTCGCTGGCAGTGCCCCTGCTCACTGCAGATGCTGTAAACTCTGCAGGCTCGCTTTTCCTCTGAAGCAAAACCAAAAGTTTTCCCTCCTCAGCTTTTAGCAGTTTAGGGAGAGTTTGTGACAGCACCAAAAGGAACCCATGGATTAGGGGGTGTTGATGTGCCAGGTCCTGTTCCAGCCCCTTTTCCCCACCAAACCACCTGAGCTGAAGCTACAGCCCAGTGTCCCTACTCTCAAGCTACCTCCTCTGTATTCTTTGCCAACTCCAGGTGCTTGGCCCAGGTAAGAGCCCCTGACCTTCACAGAAGAGGTTGGATTCCACCCACAGTAGAAAGAAAAAAATAGAGAGGACTAAAATAAGTGACCCCCATCTGAATGTGTTTATCAGACTTCCAGCAGGAAAATCCTGCATAAAATAAACCTGCACTGAGCTTTTTTTATGATCATAATGTTGGAGCACCTCATGACCACAAACTGCTGATGAGACCCTTATCAAAGCAGAGAAACAGCATTTTCTGTCACTTACAGCCAGGGAAGAGAGAAATAAGGGATGTTCACATCTGAACAAGTTGTCCTCAGCTCCCCTTAGCTCTAATGGAGAGAAAAAGAATGTTTTTGGATATAATTCACCTGCCCTGGTTTAGGGCAGTTTCATTCCCTTGCAGAATGAGATGAGCTGTGTGCTAGAAGTCTGATTTCTCTCCCTGGAATGGGAAGGAAGCAGCAGAACTTCCTGGGAATGGAGATTTCCCCATTTAATGAGATGAAACCCCACTCTCCAACAGCTAGGTCCATAAAAGTCAGTCACAAAGCAAGAACTGAGTTCAGGATTCTTATATTTTAGTCTGATCAAACTGTAAATGGACATCAAAGGTGAACAGAGCTAAAGGGTCGCCCCAGGAGTAACAAAATTGTTGGACCTTGAAGGAAGCTCCTTGTGGGTAAGGAACAGAGGTGATGGAAGAGAGAAAACTGGAATATCCTAAAAAAAAAAGTTAAAAAGGCATTCAGGCAAGGTGATTAGGGGCAGAAAGGGGATAGATGACAGAGCAGACATGGGGTCACACTGCTCATAAAATGTTGCAGGTGTCAGCATGATCCAGAGGGGCACACACTGACTGTCTCAGGAAATATATATGGGAAAAGCCTTACCAGGACTCCATCCCCACTCCAGGTATCATAAAGAAGGAACCCAGTCCTGCCCCAAACATCGTCTTCCCAGCCCCTCTTCATTTTAATTACTGCAGGATCAATAGGGAGAGCAGACAGACAAGTCTGAGCTCATCCAGAGATCCCACAGGGAACACGACTCAGAGCAGATCCCACCACAGCCTGAAACCCTGAGAGTGAACTTTCCAGGAGTGGGAATCCCATCACAAATTTTGCAGCTTATTTTTATTTTAAAAAAAACCAAAAAAACAGAGAAGCAGCAACAAGGCTGACCCAGAGGGAGGAACTGCAAGGTGGCAACCAGCACCTTTCCATCAGGAGCATGAAAACAACAGAAAGCAAGAGCTCAGCTCTGTGAGGAATTAAAGAGCAGCTAATGAAATCACCTGCCACAGAGAATTGACAAAATATAGAAAATAAGTCACTTCAGAGTCTGCCAGAGCATCCCTGGCATGGGCAAGGGGATATATTTAGTGCCAGTGATCTCATCTTTCCTCGCAGCGAGGAGAAGGGCAGCACTTCCATGGCAATGTCAGAGAGAGCTTGGAGAGGGAAAAGCCTGAGATTTCCTTAACAGGGAAGGAAGCAGCACAGAGGCTACACCACAGGGCAGGGGCTGCACAAAGAGCGAGGTGAAAACCCCAGGAGGAAAAAAAAACAACCAAAAACCCCCACGTAATGCCAATATTGGTTAATAAAAAATGGCAGGATCAGCGTAATGACTTTGGGGGTATTCAGCTCCTGTTGCCACATCCCAGCCTGGGACTGCTCAGAGCTTTTCTGGAGGGGTTGAGCTCAGATCCCCCTTGCCAGGTACCCTGGTTCAAGCCAAAGATTTTTTTTTATTTTTTTTTTTTTTTAGCAGAAGGGTACAAAACACCTTGGTGAGCAGCCCTGCACCTGCACTTCCACCCATTGTGCTGACAATTTGATAAAGCAGAGCATTGGAATATTAATTACAACAGATCTTCTAATCTCCTGCCCTCCATCTCCGGTTTACAGTACTGCCAGTCCCCTAAGAAGAACCAGATTCCTCTAAAAACTGAAATGTTGGCTTAAAAACCATGAATTAACAATAAGTGCTCAGCTTTAGCTTGCTATGATAGTTCCAAATCAGTGTCAGGATGCTTTTTGGACTGTATTTATGTTATATTTACCTGCATCCCCTCAGCCCAAGCAGCCCCCACCCCTCAAAATAAGAATATCCCAGTCACGTGCCCTAAAGCCAAAGCCGTATTTTACATCTCTGAATGAACAGATGTGATACACCAGGGCAGTCCTGCACTGCTCACCACCTTAAAATATATTCTTTTCCTTGTATATTATGATAATTTATTTCACTCCTGGGGCTCCCAGGTGAGTTCAATCCTCCAGCTTCCAAGCAGACAAAAAATGCTAACCTGGCAGAAGAAGTTTAACAAAGAGACGAAAGGCAGCAGTCTCATAAGATCTCCCACCTCTCCACGTACTGCAGACTAAGACAGACGTGCAAGGAAAACAGAGATACACAAATCTGGAAACATTTTCTCTTGTTTCCCCCTCCCTCCCCCCTCCATTAATAGAAAAATTAGCTAAAAATTCAGAATTTAGGTGGGATTTGGGGAATTAATTTACATCATCACAGGGGGAGAAGGGGCTTGAAAACATCAAAAGATTTTGATTTTTCCATCTCACGGTAGAAATATATGTGAGAAGATAACTAATTAAGCAAAAATTAAAATTAAAAAAAAGAAAGGAGGGAAAGGGAGGGGAGGAGGTCAAATAACCATAAGTGGTTGTTTCATAGACCATATAACTTCCACAGCTTGCTTGTTGTATTGACAAAGAGAGGAGGGAGCAGCAATCAGTTTTGATTTGGCACGGGGCCGCCTTTGGGTTTGGTTTATTTGTTTCTTGTAAAAATTTTGCTCAGTTCTGTAAGAAAACAACAAAATGAGTTATTCTCATTGTAAGAGACTCCAGCCTAACAGGATGTCAGGGTCCCATTGCTTCTCAGAGCACAGGTGATGCCTGAAGGGCAGGAGAAATGTCCTTATATCACTCAAGTTCTCTCTCTGTGTCCTCAACACCTTCCCTTAGACCCCAAGGAGACCAAGCAAAACCCAAGAGAAACCCACAGAAACCTGTGAGGAGTGTGGGGGGGGAAAGATCAAAGTGCTGTGGTGTGCGACACCACATCCACCCCAGCAGATATCACAGGCCATAAACTCCCCCTGATAACACAGCCCTGATCAACCACATGACAAACATGGGGAGATTTGCACAGTGCCAGTCGTGGTGTTTAATTAGATTTCATCAGGAGGGGTCCTGAAAAATTCATACGATGAGGTCTCTGCCAGGATCAGTGATAACCTTTTGCCTCTGGCATCACTGGAATTTATTGCCAACTTCAGTTAAAAAAAAAATAAAATAAAATAAAATTACAAGAAGTCAAAAGGATGACTGCAGAGCTCATCCATGAGGATCTCAGCAGGGTGGGATGCCAGCACAGCTGGCAGGAGGAGCAGAGGTTTGCACTGCCAGGATGCCACAGATGGAGTGTGCTGGGCTCCTCTGCTAGTGCACCACACCAGCTGGGAAAACAACCCTCAGCAAAGCTTCCCAAAGCCACCAGAACCCCCCAGGAGTTGCTGTTTTATTATCCAGAGTGACCCAGCCCTGTGAATCACCAGCAGAACACGTTCAGCATGACAGAGTGTAACCAGAGCTGAAAGCCACAGAGCGTTTGCTCCCAACTCTCCTCTCCAGACTTTGCTTCTCCTGGCACCCCCTGGAGCCTCAAACCATCTCTCTTTAGAGCCTTGGAGAGTCCCACTGGATTCCAACACGCCCTTCCAGGCCCACTGCTCTGAGGGGATCACAGCTCTGAGGAGAGATGTTTAAGGGTCATCTCCACAAACACAGCCCTGCCAACTCCAGTCAAGTATGGACACCAACCCAGCAGGAAAACCCATTTTTTTGGGAGGGTTTTGAATTCAAATATCACTCCAACTCTTTATAATTCAATGCCTCTTTTAGCTCAGAGGATGAAAGACCGTCATTGGTGCTATAATGACATTGGCCAGGACTAAGAAATCCAAGCAATGAGAGTCAAATCAAGGAAAAAGTAATTGACATCAACCTAGATTTGACACCTCCAGGTTACAGTCAAATCTATAGGTTTAGCTGCTGCTGTCACAGCCAGGAATATTCTTTTGGATCACCCTGAGTACAGCACCCTAGGGGAGCTTAGCAAATCTCATCTTTGGTTAACTGCCCTGGTCTAGCTTTCAGACTACATTTCTACACCCCTCACACAGCAATCAAAGCTTTTCTAATTCCAAAGAGGTCCAGGAACCTGTAGCTCCTCCATATGGCTTCATTTAGGAGAGGCCACTGAGAGGGTTTGGGAGGTTAAAGAAATTTTTAAAAAGACCAAAGCAAAACAAAAAGACAAGTGTCAGAACATCGAGGGACAGATCCCTGAGTCCCACACAGTCTTCACTCCCCCAGACACCAGATGGGCTGGGGCTGACAAAAAACGAGCACAGCTGCTCACACAGGAGTCCAACAACCAGAAATCCATCACAGCTGGAGCCCTCTCCAGCCAGGCTGCCACCACAGAATGGGACATGGCCAAAGAGCACCTGAACCACCACGAAAGAAGCATGAGAGGAAGGTCTCCAGGTGGAAAAGGAGCAAGGGGTATTTATATAATATTGATTTATAAATGTATTTATATTTTTTAATAAATATATTTGTATTCCTCCTTTTATTTCTCAAGCCCCACCTGCAGCACTGACAACTCCTGGACACGCTGGTGGCATTGAAGTTTCCTCTAGGGGGTTGCACAAGCTCTGCACTGATCAGGACATCAGGTGTGTGCAGGGGAGATATTGGGAGAGATCTTCAAACCATCCCCAGCCCCACGTTGCTTATCTCAACAAAAGGAGGCACATTCCTTTCTGCCTTCTAATTAAAAGCTAACTCAAAAGTAAAATCAAACCTCTGGTTCCCTTATTTCGTTGTCATTTGAGGGAAAGGTTCTTCTTCCAAAGCTCCCTCCTGAAAGCTGAGGTCCCTTCTCCAGCAGCCCAAATAATTACACTACTTTTGTTTGCCATGAACTCACCCAGCCTTTGCCAGGCCAGGAACTGGACTCTGATCACCACCACAAATGCCAAATTATGGGTCACAAACCAAACAAAGCCTCGCCCAGCTTAAACATCAGCGGCAAGGAGGAGAAAATTACTGTTAAATCAGCGTTGTCCTGTATTTCCTCAGGGGTATCCCACAGCTGGTTTCAAATTAGAGGGTTTCTAGTGGGCTGGGGGAGCAGCTTAAGGCAAATTGTTTTCATTGTGCAATTGTCAGAGAACAAAACCTGCAAGGCATGTGTTTACTCATGAAATGTTATTTGCATTCACACACATATTTGCAAAGAATACGTTTCAAAATTACCCACCTGTGGCTATTCTGTTTTCAGCCCCTCCAGCCCTACCCTGCTGCCTCTGCACTGCAGTGATTTCCAGCAGCTGGGAGATCAAGGTGTCAGCCCAGACTGCAGCAACTAACAGCAGGAAAGAGCCCAGCTGAGACTCAACAAAGCCAGAGTCAACGTAGAGTGAGGACACAAAACCTCTGTGCAAAACACCCCCCCATGGGCACAATGGGATCCTGAAAGAGCTTCAGAGAATCATAGGATATCCTTAGTTGGAATGGACCCACCAGGATTATCCAGTCCAGCTGCTGGCCCTGCTCAAGACACCCTCAAATCCCACCCTGTGCATCCCTGGGAGCACTGTCCAAACACTCCTGGAGCCCTGGCAGCCTTGGGGCTGTGCTCATTCCCTGGGTAGTGCCCCAGCACCCTCTGGGGGAAGAGCCTTTCCCTGATCTCCAACCTAAACCTTCCCTGACACAGGTCCAGATGTTCCTTTGAGTCCTGTCAGTCTCTGCTCCTCAGGAGGAAGCTGCAGACTGCAATGAGTTCTCCCTCAGACTCCTCCTCTTCAGGCTGAACAAACCAAATTACCTCTGACACTCCTCAAATGGCTTCTCCCCATCTTCATTGCCCTCCTTAGGAGACTTTCTAGTGACTTTATAATTACTTTTCTTCATAGAATCACCAGGATGGAAGAGACCTTCACGATTGAGTCTAACCCAACCCTGACACCTCAACACTTACCATGGCACTGAGTGCCACATCAGTCTTTTTTTTTTTTAACACATCCAGAGATGGTGACTCCATCACCTCCCCGGGCAGACTTTATTCTGTGGCATCCAAAACTGCACACAGGACCAGGAGAGGGCAAGGCAGGACAACCCCCTCCCTCACCCACCCACCAGAGCTGTGCCTCGTGCCCTCCAGGACAAGGCTGGCCCACATTCCACTTGCCACTGAGCAGGGAACTGAACCTGGAGCTTGCTGCCAAGTTTCTCATCCCCAGCTCCTTTCCCCTGCCCATCCCTTCCTAAGCTGTCAAACTGGGCACTGCCCCGATCAGCAGCTGAGGCAGAGATCTGGCCAAAGGGAGAGGGAGGAGGTGAGAGGCTGAGGAGGTGATTTTGGGCACAGATACGGCCGCAGGGTAGAGTGGAGGACAGCAAAAAAAAGAAGAGATGGATGCACAGCACCTTATCAGGGACTTGCTCTTCTTTGAACTGGCTCCCTGATAACATAGGGAGCTTAATCAAATATGCAAATGATGTCCTATCTAGAGACAAGAGAAACAGAGAAATAAACCCAGAGACCAGGCATGAAAACAAGCCGATAAAATAAAGGAGTGGGGAGAAGGTTTCCTCTTTTTGATAAAATTATTTCAAAAGACTAAATTAAAGCAAAACTAATTAGGAGAACCGCACTTAAGCTGACTTCCCTTAAGAAGGGTCAGCAGGCAAGAGGCATTCAAATCAAAGGCAGATGCAAGAGGCACTTCAAGGGCTCCCTGAAAAGTCATTATCCCAGTCAAAAAGGAAGGGGATAGAGAGGAGGAAGGCATCACAAGAGCCTTTTTGGCTGGGCATCCATCTGGGCATTCAGTGGAGTGCACAGAGAGCTAAACAGCCTCTCTTTGTCACCCTGGAGAGCAGAAGGAGCAGGTGAAGACCAAAGCTGATCACCTGATGTTCCAGCCATAACATTTCCCTGAGAACAAAGGGACAAATAGAAGCAAATGGGAACACGGGACAAGGGAATGAACTTGCTTTTCCTTGTATTCCACCCTGCATGATTTCCATCGGCAGCACAGCCGTGCCAGGCTGCACAGCCTGGAGCTGCTGACACCATGCAAGAAAAACATCACAGGGCAGGTGACAACAGCAGCACAGCCAGCTGTCCCTCGGGAGGCTGCAGGACACACAGATTCCAGCAAGGAACAGGCAGCAGGACATTGCTACCCATCTCCTCGTGTCTGGTTTTGTCACTAAGGTCCCCCTGCCTGCACAACGCACGTCCTCAGCCCTCTGTGGGGAAATCCAGCTCTGCAAAGCTGTCAAATGCAGGCAGCATTTAAAGGAAGGGTTTGAAGAGATGAAGGCACAACCTGCTGCCTTCCCTGCTGCAGTGGGTTCACTGGAGCCTGCTCTTTCTCCTGGAGCTGGGAGTGGAAACACTCAGTGCAGCACCGCTGGTGTAGAATTTGGAGGGATTAGACAGTTATTTGCAAATATCACTGCATGATCACAAGATTCCATCTCTGACAAGACTCTGAGTCACAGCTAAACCAGAATATCCAAATTTTTTAAAAAAAAAAAAAAGCAGCACTCAACACATGTAGGAAAAGCACCCAGCGAAAGCACAGCTCAGCCAAACCCCACACAGCAGCAGAGAGATTGCTGAGTAGTCAGAAAGCAGAGAGGGGTGCTTGAAGGAGAGACGTGGAAAATTAATTGCTCTCTTCCAAAAAGCAGGCTCCAGATCTTCCCAGGAGCAGCAGCCTTCATGCCATGGGAAAGAAAGAAAAAAAAAAAAGTTTTCCTACTGTAGTTAGACACTGCAACAAGCTGCAGTGTGAGACATGGAGAAGTTACAGCTAGAAGTACCTAGAGAAATGGAGATGAAGGAAATGAGGGGTGTGAGAGGCAAAGCAGCCACCTGCAGTGACGGAACCCTTAGTGGGTATTTCAAACCAGTGCTGGCTGCACCAGGTCAGCAGCAGAGCCTGGACAGAGCCCCTCTGATGTGGGTTAAGGGCAGAGGAGGGATCACAGGGTAACCCAGGCTGGAAGGGACCTCACAGCATCTCTAACCCAACCTCCTGTTCAAAGCAGGTTCTGCTGTGTGATCAAACCAGGGTGTTCTGTCCCTGAAAGCCTCCAAGGATGGGAACTGCTTCTTCAACGTCCTCATGGACAAAAGAGCTTTTCCTTTTGTCCAATTGGAATTTTTTCATGCTAAGTAATGCCTGCTGTTCCACATCCTCTCCTCACTCACCTTAAGAACCTCTCTCCAGCTCCTCAATAACCTCCCTGTTGGCATGGGAATGCTGTTACCTGGTCCCTCCGCATTTTCTCATCTCCAACCTGAATAATTTCTCTTGCCCACTCTCTTCACAAGGCAGGTTTCTCCAGCTCCTGGCTAGGCTCTTGACCCTTTCATGAACTTGCTCTGGTTGTCAACAAAGCTTTTGTTCTCGGTAGCCTGAAACTGGGTGCAGTAGCTGGGTATGGCCTGGCAATTGAGGCCAAGGTGATTGCCTTCCCTCCAGCTACTGGCAGTGCCCCTATCTGCATACCCTGCTTCTTTGATTTCACCCACAGGAGCAGAATTGTTAGGTGATGTTTTAGGGCTTTGTGATCACTAGACAATGATTATTACATGACCCAGGAGAAATTGTGCCACTGCCCAATGTTCACCTTGATTCCCACCACCCCTTTCCCCCAACATGAGCACTGAGTTCACCACAGCTACCAAAACCACAATTTAAGAGTGCTTCAGCCTGAAAAATTAACTGATTTCCAGGCATCTAAGCTAGCAACAACCTCTCAAAGAGGGGCTGCACATCAAGGTAGGACACAGGCGACTGCAAACATCAAGTTCTGACAGGCAGCAGCAGCGCTCCATCTCAAGTCAGTGAAGCACCCGGACTCCTGCTGGCTCAGGAAGCTGTGAGGAGAGGCCAGGGTGAACCAGCCCCTCTTGCAGAAACCCTCTTCCCAGCAGGAGCCAGAGCCTCTCCAGCGTGTTTTCAGAGCAGTCAAGTCCACCTGCCAAACAGTTGGGGGGAAAAAAATACAATTCAAAAGAACCCCAAGTCTTTCAAGGCAGCAGAAGGAAGGAGAAGGGAACCGAGTTTCCCTGCTGGCATTCACACAGAGCTGCCAGCTGCAGAATTCCCTCCAGGGAGTATCAAAACTGAGCAGGGCTTCTTGTTTTGTTTGTATTCAGAAATCCCCTGGCCTGGAGAAGCAGAGGGGATCTCTGGCTGTGCCTGCAGTTACTTCCAGACTGACATTCCGTGCATAGCAATCCCAGCGCTGCCACCTCAGCCCCAGCACCTCGGATGGGAGGTGAATTCCAAGCCCTGGCTGGAACTGGGACAGCAATTCCATGGGCAGGGACACCTTCTAGTCCACCAGGTTGCTCTGAGCCCCATCCAGCCTGGCCTTGGACACTTCCATTCACAACTCAGCGCTTCCCCAACACCACCGTGAGAGGGGCCAAAATGAGAGCTGCAAATCCCAGCTCTCAGATTTTAAATTCTCCCTGTGGTGCTTTGTCTCTGGATCCAAGGAAAGCAGGATCCCAAGGGTTCAGGGTTATCCAGAGGATAGGTAACCCATAGAACTGGGCAATACTGAGGAAGTTCTCCTAAACAGAGTTGATACCTGGTGGGAATTGCTGGTCAGACTTCAGAGCTGTCTGATCCAAATGAAAACCTTCACCCCACATGGCAAACCACATCTAAAAACTCTTCAAAGAGCACAAACTGATTGGATTTGATGAAAAATGAAATACAGCCCACAGCGTGAAAGCTTTGGGTTTTAAGCTGAAGTTCCCTCTCTGCAAGGAATTCAGCACTGAAAAGGCTTTGAGTGAAATATTTGGACAGAATAAAAAGAAACCAAACAATCTCTTACAGGGAAGTTTCAAATAAATGAAAATACCTACCACTCCATTATCAAATAAATATTTCAAAATAGACCAGAGCCTTATTTTGTGAGAAATGCAATTCCTGGGGCTGCTCCCAGGCTGACATTTGTAAGCTCAACTCTCCCTTTACCCCTGCACCTACACACAGAATAATTGCAGGTAAGCTGTATTTCTTTGACTGGAAATGATCTGCACAGAAGCAATGACCCATAAATTAAATGCCTGGGGAAGGAATACAAGAAATATATGATACTGCTATGCTCCCCTAGTGATGCCAGGTACTAGTGGCACCAGGAAAAGATCCAAACCACGCACGTGGGTACATCCCAGCTTTTCTCCTGCCACTGGAGAGAGGAGCCAAGCGTGGAATCAGAGAGAGAGCAAAGAAAAAGGAAAAAAGCCAGGGAATTTTGGCACCTGGCTGTTTTACAGCCAAGTGGTTTGCAGGGAGAACATCTCCAGGAATAGCTCCTGTGCTGTTTGCAGGGAAACAAAACACACATTTGTTAAACTCGAGTGAGGTTTTATTTGCAGCTCCTGAAAGAAATCACTAAAAACTCCCAGGATTGCCAACTGCATTTCAGCCACGGGTTTTGCCTGAAGCATTCCCCAGGGTACAAATTCCCTCCACTGCCAAGGAAGCTTGTCAGGACCCCTGGATTACACTGAAACTGTGGGAAAACTCACCACCAAAGTGGCACAGACACACGGGCACACCATGGCACAGTCAGCACAGGAGGAAATCACAGACATTTCAGGTTCTAACCAAAGCACAGCACGATTAAATATTTCTCATTAAACCATGCCACAAGTGGTCAGGAGCTGGTTTGCCTTCCCACCTGCTCTGTTAAGCTGTTTGAGGTGATCCCACACCTCACAGCACTTAATGTGTTCACTTTCTCCAGCACTCTTTGAGCAAGGAAAATATTCCCTGCCATTTGCAGGAGAGAAAATGAGACATGGAGACACACCAGAAGCTCCTGGCACAGCAAAGGATTCAACTTCTCCTCCCTGAGCCACCCTTCTCCAGCCTCAAGAAGCCACCAACCCCCATTAAACCTTTAATCCAAGGACAGTGGTTTCTGCGTGTTAGATACAGACAGGGAGAATTTTTCCTTTTCTGAAGCTCCTCAATTTTATCCTATTTATTTCTTCATTCTGCAGGGCCAGGCTGCACTGTGGACGAGGCAGCAGAATTGAAGGGAATTTTTCTCCAGCACATTATTCCGTGCCTTCCTGATGGACTGCACATGGAGCTTAGTGAATGAGCAGGGGTTGCAAAATGTATTTTGCCTGGGGCAGTGAAATAGCTGGGGCCAACCGTGTCATTCGGTTTCACTCGCACTTTCCCTACCCTATCTCTATCTTGGTTTTTCCTTTTCTTTCTCTCTTTGTTGTCTTGGTTACATGGGCAGATTCCTGATACTCTGCTAGTATTCATTTTAATGATATGTTCCTGTAAAGCACAATATTTTCCTTCAGTTGTGTGTGCCACTGGATAAATTCCTTTGACACATGTGACATTTGTATATCAACTAACAGATATTGCTTTATGACTGCGGGTATTTTGCAGAGTATTCATGGATCGCACAAATCAAAATCTGATACATAGTCTGCCACTTTCATACATTAAAAAAAAAAGAAAAAAGAGAGAAAAAATCCACACGGAGAGGAAAATCCTGAAACTGCAGGAAAAAAAAAAAAGTAACAAAGTTTCTCCAGAACCATCTTGTAATGACTTGCAGTGAGTCTTCCAAGAACAGAATAAATCCTGGTATTTTAGGGATAATCTCAGAACTCCCCTTTCATGCCATCCAAAATATTCCACTGCAGCTTGACCGAGGAGCTGCACTGCACCAGGAGAAGCAGCAGAGTGTGACAGGCCTGGTGGGACCCAACAGCACAAAAAAAAAAAAAACAAAAAAAAACCACCACCAACAAAAAAATCCAGTTCCTGGGATTTGTCCGGGAGTTTCATCTGATCCTACAAGGCTTACTCCAATTTACCACTGTTTTTGAACAGAAAACAAACCTCATGCTAAAATCGTGGATTATGCTGGAGCTGCAAACCCCATGCAGCATTTTCTTTGCAGTACCCGACTGATGGAAAACAAGGTGGAAAACAAAGCACCAAAAGGCCCATGGCAGGGGTCAAGGAGCATCAAAGGAAAATCCTGAGAGCCAAACCACGCAGAGCAGGTGACAGGTTGCTGTCCCAGGGTCAGACACCCTCAGGAGCACTGGAGAGGGACAATGTGAGGAGGAGAGTCAGGAATTGCAGAAGTCACAGCAAGGATTGGGCTGAACCTACAGGACCTAAAGGTTTCCAGGAGTCTGGATCAACTGGTCCAAAACAATCACACTTGATTTGGGGAGCTTCATTTTGCTTTGCATTCCACCTCTTTGAGGGAAATTTATTCACCTGAGCAAATCTCAGCCCAATGCTCCAACTCACCCAATGTGGGAACTACCACTAGCAGAATATTCAGCACGTTAGGGAAAAAAAAGCTTCATTTTATTCCCTTTCTCAAATTACATCAGCCACTTCAGCTCTCCTCTCCTCATTCTTTACCCTATAAGGCTGTCCCTGCTCCCTACCACACTCCATAAAGCATAAAAAGCTTTCTCTCCTAGTTTCCCCTATTAAAAAGGAATCAGATCTTGGATTCTGCAATGCAACCTGCAAAGGCAAAGACAGAGCTGTGGCTGAGCTTTCTTCTCCTGAAGCCAAAGAAAACCCCAACCAAGAGCTTGTGAGTGCAGGGAGAGCAGTCGTTAAGTGTTTAGGTCTTTTCAATATTTACCATTCAGATCTCAGCTACCCCATTTTCCTCCAAGAGATTGACTGGAGAACTGAGCACTTTATTATGGTATCACACATGACAGGGAAGCAAAACCTAATTAGCCAAGGGAGGAGATTATTTTTACTATGACCATTTAAAAAACAATTTGGCTCTTTTTTCACAAGCCTGAATAATAATTTTTTAAACCCCATATTTTCTTTGCAAAAGCACGAGGAGCAGCCTTTCCTCTGTTTCCAACAAAGCCAGAGGCATTTGCCAGTGGGCAGGATCCCATTCCTCCCTCAGCATGGGGGAAATGCCATCTGAATTTACAACCCAGATTTGCTTCTCAAGTGAAGAAACAGGTAGAGGAATAAAACCAGAGACTCCAGACTTTCCCAAAACATCTGTGAAGGAACAACCCCCTTCACTCCCCACAAGCCACAGTGGGTCACCTTTTCACAGCACTTTATTCACCCCACCTTGGAAGTCTTCACTCCCCACTAGCCAACTTGGAAGTCTTCGCTCACAAAAGGGATTTAAAGAGGAAACAACATCCTAAAACATCACATATCTCTGCCCAACCTCTCTTCCCAGCTTCTCCTTCATTACCATGGCAAAGCCACCATCTCCTTGCACAGGCAACATTTTGCAGCACTCCTGGGCTCAACATTCAGACCAACATTGTCAGACTGGCACAGAGGAGCTGAAATGGAGGCAGTGCCCATCTTCAGCTCTCTTCCAACAACTCTTCTTTCCTTGGGAAAGCCGCAGGTAGAGGGATTCCACCTCTCCAGTCTCTCCAAGTGCCTCGCAAAGCAAACCCCAGCCACGCAACGGGCACAGTTCCAGTGAGAACACCCAGAGAGGAACACAAACACCCTTGATTCTGTTTGTGTGGCATCAGCCATAAGCATAAAGCTCATTATGGCTCAGGACACAGCTTTCCTTTGATGCAAACCCTCTTCCTTCAGCACAAACCCCTGGCCTGACGTCAGCAGGGCAGCCGCTAATCCCCGTGCTGGGCTCGTGGTGAAATCACAGCCCAGTCACACTGCTCTGAAGGAAAATCTCCAGAGCATGAATCCTGTTTCCCAAACTTCAGCCCCTATCAGTTTTTCTCCAGCATGCACAGAAGCACTGTGATCAACGACTCAATTAGAGATGGTCTGAACACAGAAAATTCTGTTGGATAGAAATTACATCGTGTCCATCTGCGACTGGGGCTGTGGTTTGACTTCTGAAGTATTAATTTCCTGATGAATAACCATTTGGAAGAAGGATTTTATCCTTTCTCAGATCATCTCTATCTCTTGAGGGTGAAACAGTTTTTTTGCCAACCAAACCATTTTTTATCCTCAAAACAGAAGCACCTTAGGCCAAGAACTGTGTTCATGCTTGATACAACACTTAAATCATCATTAAAAAAATATGAAAAATCCAGGTTAGAGGACCACCTAGGCCTTACCTTCTTGAGCTTCCCACTCTTGGTGCCCACAAAAGCCAGGGAGTGGTTCTTGTAGACATAGGCAATCACCGAGGTCATCCTGTCCCCATCCTCGGTGAAAATGGGGAGCCCTCGCACCATGGATGATACTCCCAAGGGGGCATTCATATCCAGGCCACAGAAATTGTCATCAATTGTTAACAGCTGCAAAGAAAGAAAGAAGAAGGGGGGTAAAACAGCTGAAGTCACCAATTTTTTAAGCCGTTTGGGAAGTATCCATCCATTGCGTAACATGCCTGTAATTTATGCAGGCAGACAAAAATGAGGGAGGACTGGAGAAAGAGGTGGAAAAAAAAATTTAAAAACCTCTCCAAAGTTGCACAATGAGTTACAGCCACAAGGAGAATTGGAAATTTGGTTCTCTTGAATGACAGCCCAGCGGGATACATTACATTATGCCTTTTTCCTACTGCTTTACCAGTCAAGACTCACCAATCAAGTCAAAGTCTGCTGAAAATGTCTTAAACATACCTAAGTTCTCTCTCTCAAAGGGAAAAAAAAATGCAGACCACTCCCATAGATCCACAGTAAGAACCACTGAACTAAATCTGCACTGGCAAATAAAATATACCCCGACCTGATCCCTGATGGAATCCAACTCTAAGGATCACATCTATGAAGTCTAAATAACCATTCCTCTCCTAATTCCAAACTGTGTAAGGTTGATTATGCTACATCTTGGAAATTACCATCCTCCAAGCAGTGTCCAGGCACTGTCTGAGCACGAGGTGGTCAGCCCAAGCCAAATCTGCAGAGGGGACCATGGTAAGAATTAAATACCATAAACTTAAAGCCCTTTCCAGCACCTCAGGGGGCTCCAAGAGGGCTGGTGGCCAACCTGAGACAGGGGATGGAGGGACACAACAAGAGGCAATGACTTCAAAGTGTCCAATCCTAAAATTCAGAAATTCAAACTGTAGTTAAAATTCCTGGGTTTTGCAATGAACTTGAGCAGATTGTGGTTGGAAGAGACATTAAAGCCCATTTCAAAGACAGTAACACCCATTCCTCCTAAAGACTCCTCACCCATCCAGCTGTTCGTAAGGACATTAATACTCATATTTCCTTTCTTTAAGGTGCCTTCCAAGACAGACCATTCTGTGATTTTTCCATCTTACTGGGGTGCTGTAATTCCCTGAAGTTTTTTGAAGAGGCAGGAAGCTTCCACAGCTATCGGGGGGCTTTCCAGCTTTTATTGGAGATATCCACAAACACCCAACAACCAGAGAAAAACACCTATGCATCAATACTGGTGCCTGAGCTCCAACACCCACTGCATCTGAGCCCAACAGCATTTTCACCTGATAGATTCTCCACTGGGATCCTTTCACTTAAGTGAACATAATGTCCAGTTATCCCCAAGGGTGTTTGGGCTTCAGGGAGTTCCAGAAACACAGCAGGAACACAGCACAGGCAGCTCTTCTACCTTCAGGCACCATCAAGTCAGGTGAAGCCAATACAGGTCACAGATCTCCCCAGAATAAATCAAATAAAACTCCAAATATCCCAGCACACAACTGCCAGAGCAGTAGGACTTTATTAACTTCTCCAGGGCCACTTACAGTTTTCAAGTTAAGCATCCACTTAAAATGTTTTGCTGGACTAAGGCCTAGAAAAGCAATAATTAACTGTGCAGGAAGGTTGCCTAGTTTTGATATATCAGTACTAAATTTTCTGACAATTTTCTTTGACTCAATTCACATCTTCCTGGAAACACAGCTAAAAAAAGTGATGCTCCCTGCTTGAGTTCACAAGCAGTAAAAGCCTGATAGTTGATTCATTTTATCCTCACCCAGCAATTATGGGCAATAATTACAGATGGTTTTGCTGAATAGAAGAATAATGCGTCCTAAATGTGTTTATAAATACATAAAACCTAGGAGGAATTCAAAGAGCCATTAGGAGGGATCAACTAGCCTGAGCTCTGGCCTGCAGGAGTCATTAGTGTTTGTAGACTGCCCTTTTTAGCAGAGCTAAAACACAGGCTCAAAGAGCAATTAGGGAGCAGATCCGCAGCCTCCACCAGCAGCAGGCAGGATGCTGCTAGTCCAAAATGCCAGCAAAAAGTCCAAGATAAATCTGCAACCCAGCCCTGGTTCATGGAAACCCATAACCAGCAGGGGAGAGGGGAGGTGTCAGAGAAGGAGCCACCCAACCATCTGGAAATGAACCCTCCAACAGAGACAGGTGACCACAAAACCAGATCCAGATGATCTCCTCAGCCCAACTGTGTGTCCTTCCAATTTTCCTTGATGTCCTTCTGACCTGAATTGTCCTATGCATATAAGATCCAAGAATCCAGGTCTTTAAATCGGGCCCCATCCTACTAGAAACTCTTAAGCTCTGAGATGATCACAATTTGTGTTTCAGGGGTATAATCACACTGCCTAATTGCTCACTAGAATGGTCTGACAAGCTGAAAGGAATCAGGCTGAAAGCAAGAAACTCCCAAACAGGAGAAAGAGAGGAAAGGGAGGAAAGTCAGCAAGGAAAATGAGACAGCTTTCTTCACCACCACCGAGACAATGAAAAGCTTCATAGTGCCAGCAGACACCTTACCTGAGGTGCAGGGTACAAAGCTCCATCTTAAAGCAGTGAAAACTACTCTGAGAAGCAGGGAACTGAGACGAATCCAGCAGAGCTGGCACAGTCAGTGGCATCCTCCTTGGAGGAGCACAGCCAAAACCAACCACTCCAGCTGAAGCACTGGAGAGCAGAAAGGATCCACACAATCTGGCTGCCTTCCTACACCACCCAGACCCTCCTATCACAGGCAGGAGCTTGGGAGGACACAGCCCCCAAAATCACAGCATTAAGCACAAACACCTGTGGCTGGTTTGCAGCCCATCTCCAACCTGTTGAGATTTCATGCATCTGATTGCCACTGGGTAGTTCCTCCTCCATCTGATTGGGCTCCAGCTGAACTCAGATCTACCCTAATGGGGCTGATAATCCCACACAGGCACAAAAATAATTTTAAACTTCTTTATTTCATCTTTATTTTTCCCTGACATTATTTATGGAAGAACACATCCTTATCAGAAAGACCTACACAGAAATATGGGAGGTAGATTTTTTTAAAGAAGGTAGAGTCACACTAGATTTAAAGAAGAGATTGTTAATGATGAGGGTGGTAAAGCCCTGGCATAAGTTATCCAGAGAAGCTGTGGCTGCTCCTGGAAGTGTCCAAGGCCAGGCTGGACAGGGCTTGGAGCACCCTGGGACAGTGGAAGGTGTCCCTGCCCATGACAGGGGGTGGAATTTGATGGTCTTTATGTCACTTTCAACTCAAACTGTTCTAGAACTCTGTGTCCACTCACGTGCTGCTGGTTGGGTGCCAGAGAAGCAATCAAATCAGCATTGTGGTTTGCCATGTGGACAACCCTCCCCCAGGAACAGGAGCAAGGCCAGCAAGCCACACGAAAACTATTTTCATTTAACATATTTGGGTTATTTCCTCCGGGGATCATCTGCCAAAAAAACGCCAGCAAGCAAAACCCTACAAATAAACAGCACCCAGCCCCTGCACAGCTGTGGCTCTCAGCTGCACACAGGCCTTTGTAGAGACAGAAACACAGTCATCTTCTGCAGCAAAGAGAGACACGTAAGGAAGTTTGGATTTATGATGAAAGGGTCAGGAGTTGCAAGCACAGGTTTATTTTCAATTCCAGACACTCCTAGCAGCAATAAAAAAGTAGCCACGTTAAACTCTCTGGAGCTTCTCTGCCTGGCAATTTCATGTTAACGACTTTCCAGAATGAAGGAGGAGGTGAGGGCATGAATTCACTCCTAACGCTGCTGCCACGGCGGCTGGGATAGCAGGGAGAGGCAAAGGGAAGGTCTAAAGCGGTGGGAATAATATCAGCAGCTCTCACATCCTGAGCAGTTAAAATCCAACCCAGAAAGTCACAGCCAGCAGGCAAGGAAGTGGGGGCCTGGAATGCTGGACTGGAATCAACCACTCCATCATCCCACACCGAATTCGCACTTGCAAACGAGGGAGTATTTCTCACCTCCACCCTGCCCCAGGGAAACTGAGAAGCACAGGTTCAAAAGGTGATCTGCATATCCAAAATGTCTTCATCTGAGACGGATTGGCAGCTCCCAGGGTATAAACGTCCTCCCCAAGCCCACCAGCTGCCTCTCTACCTGTGTTCTGCTCCTGCCACCCCTCCCTGTGTCACCAAGCAGGGATTCATGTGCAAGCGTGATACCGTGGCCAAGCGTCACACTCGCCACTTAAATAGGAAGGATGTGCAAAAGAATGGCCCTTTACAGGTTCTTTACAGGATTTACAGGGTTCTGACAGGCTGTTTTCCTGCTCCAGGATTTGATAAGCCTATCAAATAAATAATTAACACATCCAAGCCCTCCTGGACAGGATGGGTTTACAAGGCTGGTGCCAGCTCAGTCCCGGAGGGATTCGCTGAGCCCCCCAAACCCCTAAATTCAGCAGAAGGGTTAGAGATTTGATTACATCACCTCCTTCCCTGTCCTCATCTCATTCCCAGCAGGAGCAAGCATGCTGGCATAGCACGAGTGGCAGAAGCGCCAGCTATCAGGGGACACGGGCAAACAGTGCTCGTAATACACCAATTGTCCCTTAAACATCTGCTTTCACTATTTCCCTCTGAAGCAGCCCCTGATAATCAAACACAGCCTAATCCACATTTGGGGAAGAGCCTCGATAAAGGATTAGCCACCCCCCCACTCCTCCTTGCTTTTCACTCCAGCAGAATCTTCCTCCTCAATCAAAGCACCCGAGCCTTTTTTCCCAGATATCTCAGCAGGTTCCAAAGCAATTCCACAGACTCACCAGGGATAAAGGCTGTCCCAGTGGCCAAGCCTTGCCTTTGATTTACAGCTAATACCTAACAGCCCTGTCTTCATGTGGTGGCAGGTACTTGGCTCCTCTCTCCTGTTATCTCAGGCTTGGCTGATGCAGAGGATGGAGGGAACAGACATTAGTTGATGTCTGTGCTGCCAGCAGGGCCAGGGAGCCAACAGCAGTAAGAAATCAACAGTTAGAGGTATTGGAGTCTTTGCAAGGAGCTCCAAGGTCTTTTCCATCACCTGACTGCAAGATCTCCTTTTCTGCCTGACTGCTGAGGGCTGAGTGAGGGTGAAGGTGGACACTCAGTAGGATCTAGAGAGATGGAAGACATAGAAAAACCTTTCAGCAGGAATTTTACGGTATCTGAAGAGGCACAAGATAAGAAATTTAGGGTCTAGGTCACCTGCAGCAGGGGTGAACCAGAAATCCCCACAGAGTAGAGGTGGAAATAATGGAAACCATCTCCCTGCAAACCACAGGACTTGAAATTCCAACAGCAGCGGGGTGGTACCCAAGGCTTGTGCTTCTCCTGTTTGCTTGTGCACATTCTCTTGGTGGTTTGAGCATGGTCTGAGTGCAAGGTGAGCTCCTGGTTGGACGCTGCTTTGCCCTGCCCATGGCATTAGTACTTGGCATTCCTGAAGCTGGATTGATTCTCTCTGACCTCCTGCAGTAACTCTGCTTCTGGCCATGCTGCCTCCTGTGAAATCAATGGATTTTGGATCACCTGCTCCTTTTCCCCACAGAACTTCAGCAGAACCATCCCGTTCCGTCCTGCTGCTTTGCCGAGCCGTGAAATCCCAGTGCAGGATGGACATGGCCTCTCTAGCTTTCCCCTCCTGCCACATCATTCCTGGGATCTGGTGCCTGTCCCTGCCCTCCCCTTCCCAGGCACTCCTGACAGTGGGTCAAGAAAAGGCTGCAGGTTTGCCCAGTTGTTGATCTGTGTCATCTGCAGCCCAAAATTCTGTGGAAAAAGAGATGGGCAGCGACCAAAGATAGCACAGACCACCAACCAACCCCTCCTCAGCAGTCTGGAGTCTAATGACATCCAAAAATACCCAGCCCCCTTTCCCCAGGGTGCTCTGTGATATAATAGAAGCTGGATAAAGAGCCAGCATTTGGAAATACATTATAATTGCACGCTGCTTTTCACTTGTGCACCCACAGCAGTGGTTACTGTGCAATTACATGTCACCATATACAAATGACAGTGCAGTTACAGTAACTTTACCAATTACACAGAAATTGCACCCACGATGCTGAGAGGTTTTCATTCAGACACAATTCAGGAGCTCAAGAACAAGGGGGAAAGTTGCTCAAATTGACTAGAACTGGTACAGGCTTTTGGTTTTTAGATCTGTAGTTTAAGCATCAGTTCAAGGACCGGTGTCAAGTTTCCAGAGTGCTGCAGAATCTTAATGGAGTACAGATTTTTATGCCTGCATTTATGTTCCTGCTCTGCTGTGAGTGCAAGGCTTCCCAACGGTCTACACTGTGTTACTCCACATTGTAAAATTTGCAATTTCCTGAAGAGGAGGCTGCCTTTCTTGCAGAGAGCAACAGGTTCCTTCAGTCTTCAGGCCTTTTGCTCAGCAGAGCTGGGTGATTATCAGTAATTGTGGATAAAAGGAATTCTGCTCTAAATTTGTGCTATAAATTCAGCATCCTCCAAGTCCTACCTTACTGGGGGATTACAGTGTCCAAAGATGTGGTAAGCTAAATTTACGAGTGAGACCCTACAAATTTTTCAGAGCCCAGTACTGCAAAATTTAAACAACTCTGGCATTAAGTTTGCTTTCCTTACTTTTTTTGTCACTCCTTGGAGATGCAGAGCCCTACCTTCAGCATCTGCTGCCCCTGTCACAGCCATGGCAAAGCAATTGCCAGAAGTTTTGTTGTTGGTTGGGGTTTTTTTGTTTGTTTTTTTTTTTGTTTGTTTGTTTGGGTTTTTTTTGTTGTTTTTTTTTTCTTGTTCTCCATCTCTGGGCTGTTGTGGGCTCTGAGGAACCTGCTCTAGTGGGAGGTCCATGGCAGGAGGGTAGAACTGGATGTGTTTTGAGGTCCTTTCCAACCTAACCATTTTATGATGCTGTGATTAGAGAGAAACTATTCATGTCCCCATAAAGGAAAGTCATATTGTGATTTAAGAGGTATTTCCAGTGCCTTGGTTAGGCCCCAAAAGTCTGATCTAGGCACAGAGGAAGGACAGCACGTCCAGCAGCAATGCTGACTGAGATAATAAAACATTCAATTCACGGAGATCTTCCCATTCCAAATCCCAAACACCAGTGTGTCAGCCAAATCTCTCTCTTGCATGTTGCATTTCCATCTCCTCAGAAATTTTCCAGCATCACGGTTCCAAATCTCAGCATCAGCATCTCAAGCCAGGGGTGAAAATCATCCCCCAAAGCTGTGTGGTCGCTGAGGTCCATTCCTACCAGCCAGAAGGATGGATGTGACCTGAAGAGCAGCAAGTGTGACTGTAAAAGGTGTAAAAGGAAGCTGAGCCTTCCTGTGGTCCCATGAACTTCCCCTTGCTGGCTCAGAGGATCATATGGATGAGACGTTGAAGGATAAACAGAGGAATATAATCTCTGTGGCTCTCAGATCAGTGCTTTGAAAAATTCACTTAAAATTTTTCACACCCCAAAAAAAAAAGAGATTATTGAGTGTGGAGACTCTGCCTTTGAAACTGCCATGGACTGTTGGGTAAATAAGCATTTAGGGATTTTTCAAAAGGGAAATATTGATCAAATAAGCTGCTAGAGCTCTTCTGTAAGAACTTATTCCAGCAGCAAAGCTCTGTTACACACCTGAAACACAGCAGCACTGATACTCCTGGCGCTGCTGTAGCTGACACGCAGAGAACGAGTCCCAGAGAAAGGAAATCTTAGGTGAAAAGGGGTTTTTTTGTAAGCAGAAAGACACCTTCAAGAGAAGGTGCTGCATTTTATCCTGAAGGATGTCACATTTCCCTGCTCAGTCCTCCCATTCCTATTGAATGCACACCAGCACCTGGTCAGATAAAGTCTGGCTGCCTCCCTTTGATGGCACCACCAGCAATTCACTGCATCACAATTGCTATAATTATTATTTTGTTACACAGGGAAAAAAAAAAAATCACCATTTGGGCTGCAAAGTGCCACCCGTGCCAAGAGCGCTGCAGAAATGAAACAACAAGGCTGCTTTGCATGCAGGCAACACCTTCACCCCGAGAGCCCTGAGCCTCTTAAAAGCATTAATTAAGCCTCACCATGGTCCTGCAAAGGTGATTTAAGTGCTGTAATGAGTGAGATGTATGTGCTGCTGCTCTTCAACACCAGGAAATGGTGAGAGCTTGGCTGGCTCAACAGATACCGGAGAGTTGAGATCAAGGGCTGGCATCTGTATCAGGGAGAATCGAGATGCATCTGGTCCCATCATCTGACAGAAGATGAATTTAAAGAAGCCTGGTTATCAGTTTAAACAACAACCTAAAGCACTCGAGCCCTTAAAGGGAAAATCTCCCGCTTGCAGCCCGCTTATCTGTGCGGATCGCGGTGCTTGAGGAATGCAGAGCTTTTGTACCAGGCTGTGTAAATTCACTGAAGCTCCAACTGCTCCCAAATCTGGAAACAGGACTGAGCAATTGGGAGGCTGCAGCCAGCCCTGGAGGAGGGACACCATCACAGCCCTGTGTTTGCTGGCTTGGGATCCGGACCAACAGCCTCAACCCAAGAGTGCCAGGTCATTCCCTCGTTAGGAGGAGTGAATTTGTATTATTCCCTGCTCCACGCTCCCCTCACTCTGCCTCTCCCACTCTCTCTCCTTGTCTAAATACATGCCTGGCTAGTATTGCTTGTTTACAGGATAAATCAGCTGTACAAATCCTATTATACTTTGGATCACTGACAACGACGGGGTAATGACATTGAAACAGGGATGTTGCTCCTACAGATCTAATGTCACCCACATGTTCCATCAGCTACACCAGCTCCCAGTGCTGCATGGAGGAAACAGAGGAAACTCTGACTTTGCCATTTAGTTCCAGTTCTATCTGGGTGTCTTGCCTTTCTGAGTGTTGAGTACTTCTTTAAATATAGGATCATAGGACAGTTTGAGTTGAAAGGGACCTTAAAGGCCAGTCCCACCCCGTGCCATGAGCAGGGGCACTTTTCCCTGGATCAGTTTGTTCAAAGCCTCATCCAAACTGGCCTTGAACACTTCCAGGGATGGAACTCCAGCTCCATCCTGAACCTGGGTACAGCTACACAACCAGCAAACACCAAATTTTGTCCTAAAGTTGTTGCCAGGTTACCCAAAGATTGTCCCATTCCTAATAAAATGCTTCTCAAACAAACTTAGAGCAAAAACCATATCCTACAACAGCAAAGCCGTGCAGGTGCCAGGCTGGGAGTGTCTGGGGCAGAAATAAGGTCAGATGTGCTTCAGGCATCTGTCTGTGAGTAAAACAGCTTTTTTCATCTCCATCTCCACAATATTAATTCTTCCAATATCTGTGTTATCCTACCAGGTACAATGGGAACCCATCCATGCAATTTGTATACATGGAGAAATTTCAGAGAGGGAAAAATAAATTAGTCTTTTGTTATATTCCTGGAATATAAATAAATAGACACAGACATCAGATCACTCCCAGAGGCTGGATATCTTCACTGAGCCTCCAAGTTCTGAGACAGACCCTGCACTGTGTTTTACCCCGACAGCTCCACTGGCATCAGGAGAGGAAGGAAGGGTCTGTGCAGGATTTATCCCAGAGAGCAAAGCTGGATCCAGCACCCCCTCGACCCCCTCCTCAACAGAATGGGCATTGTACAACTTCCCCTGCTTCGGCTGCTTTAAATAGCATCAGCCTCACCAAGGGAGCTGGAGTCATTTAGCTTCTGGCTCTTCCAGGACATCTGGGGTTTGCTTTCTGCCCTTTTTTTAATTTTAAAATTGAAAAAAAAAAAAAAAAACCCAACCAAAAAACCTCTTGCACAAGCATTTCCCTTGGCCTGCCAGGCGACCTCCTGGCAAGGCAACGCGAGGTCAGGTTTGCGAAGTCGCCGATCTCCTGGCGCGGAAGAGAATGTGAGGAGATCATGTGGAGGCCTCCAAAAATGCAAAGCCGAGCCACAGGCGACCGCAGGGCTCGACCACAGAAGAAAACAGCCCGGGTTGCTGGCAGGGGAAGCAGCAAAGAGCAGTTCCCAGAAATAAATCTAATTGTCCGTGTGGCAAGGAGCGCGGGGAGATGGCGCGGGCAGGGATGGAGAGTCTGGCGCTTGGCTCACCTGCACACGAGGGAGCAGCAGGACCTGGGGTGGCACTGAGCTGCTCAGGCAGAGCCAAACTGGTGCAGAGACGGGATGGATGGTGGGGGAGGGAGCTGTGCCTGGAATATCTCAGACACAAGAGCAGCTCTGCAGGCTTCGGGGCCTGCTCTGCCCTCAATGACCATTTTGTGTGAGCAGGGTCACCCAGACGAGAGAGAACAGCTCTGTGAGAGGGTTTGGCACCCAGCCACTTAAAGGCAGAGGGTTTCCTCCTGTTTTATGCTTTGGGAGGAAATAAATGGTTTTGAGAAGGCTGTTTCCAATGCATGGTTGGGTATTTTCCCCCCAGGACAATGAGGATTTGGGAAGGAGAGGTTTCAGAGTGGGGGTGTTTCAGGGTGAAGGTAATTAATTACTGACAGAATTATTTCTGCATCCACTGGCCAGGCAGTATCCTTTCAAGGACAGGTGTTTAATACTGAGAAATCTACTTAATACCTCAAATGCAATCATCCTCTCCACGCAATTAGGCCCTGGTTTACAGCCCTTAAGTGCAAGCTTCTGTTGATGTAGGGGATTAAAGAGTTTTTGTTTCACTCTCCCTCAGAGCATCCAAAGCCACATTTTTCCCTGCCTGGAGTGCAAAGCACTTTGCAGAGGCAAGGACCTGTCCTTATCCCTGCTGGCTGAAAGAACAGTGGTGGCACCTGGGAGAGAGAACCATCACCCAGGGAAAAGAGGGTGTGAGCCCACATGCTGCCTGAGCTCACCTCACAGTGCAAGTGAGGAGAATTTCCCCATCCCAGTTCAGAGGGGCCAGGACCTTACTGGGAGCACTGGAGACATTAATTTGGTCACTTCCCATCAGCCCAAGGAGCACAACCCCAGACATCTCTGGCCACTGACCATGAGAAATACCAGCTGTGTCCCTGCAGAGAGCTCTCTGAGCTGCCTCATGTGGGGAGATGACATGGAATTTCCCTCTGTGGAAGTGTTTTTCACCCCGGAGCAGTGCCGGCCTTTGCAGGGGAGGTGATGCTCAGGCCTGCTGGAGGCGGAAGGCGCAGGGGGAGGTTTGCAAATCACGGAGCTCAGCTGCAGAAACCCAGAGCCAGAGCCCTGTCAAGGTCCCACTTCCCCCCCCCCCAGCTCGGATTCCACCTCTCCAGCCCCCAGTGTCAGCAGGAGGACACTTGTCACCTCTTATCACAGCTGCTGGGTCCCTGGGCCAGCACGCTCCGCGCACGCCACGCGCGCCATCCAACACAAACCGAGGGGACCAAGTGCACAAACACAGATCTGGCACAGCCTCTTTGCTCCGGCTCCCCGTCTCCAGTGAGCATTCCCAGACAGGCATTACAGCATTTCTGGTGTTCTGCCCTTCCAAAAACTGAACTTCGTCATTTCTGCAGGGGTTTCCTGCTCTTATTTGCATTTCCAGAGGAGGAAGAAGAAGAAAGCGCTGTTAAAAATTGACCAAGAACTGACCTCAGCTGTTCAGAAACCCTTTGAATCACAAACACCAGCCTGTAAAATTTGGAGTAAAGACATGTACACAAAACTTGTGCGTGGTCTGTCCAGCTGGGATGAGCAAAAAGTGCTGTTGTGCAAGCACCAGTGGCACTGACACACACAGGAATTTACTTAGGACAGCCCAGCTGGCAAAGAGGGAGAATATGAGGTAAAATGAAACTGATAACTCATCCCTGTGATTGATCCATCCCCCTGAGAAAGAGTCAGGCTCACGTACTCACCAATCCAGCCAGCAGAAATGGGCAGGGCTGGGTGTGCAAAATGCCAAAGCACCTGGACTGCCTGGATCTCCTTCCACACATTCATCTTCCCAAGGATTAAGCAAAAAGCCAAGTCTCCCTTTTCCCCAACCTTTCGCTTTTAAGGGAAAAGGGGAGAAATGACAGATAGGGATGACAATTCCTGCTTTTTTTGCTTGTAAAGTGATTTTTTTTTCCCCTCAAAACACCCCTTCTTTCCAGCAGTTCCAGCTGGTCCTCCATTCTAATTGGCCCTGCTCTTCTGCCCACCATGCCAGAGAGGAATGGGAGAGCAAGGAAGATATTTCCTCCTCCTGCAACAGATGGGCACTGCACTAAGATCCAGGAGTCCCTGGGCTACAATTTGTGTTTCTGTGCCTCAGCCAACCCCCCTGTAAAACAACCTCCTGCTGCTCCCCATCCTGGTATCTCAGAGGTGATCTGTGTCCTGTTAACACCAGAGATGATGAACACAAGCCTGGAAGGAAGAGGAATATGAAACAGGCTGAAAAACCTTGGTCATCCCTGTTAGCACCCATGATTACAAACAGAAGCCTTGGAAGGAAAAGGAATATGGAATAGGCTGAAAAATCTTGGCCATTTCTCCCCTGTCCAAGAGTCAAGCTGAGCATCCCATATCATCCACAAAGCCTTTCCAGCACCTGAGCTGGAAATGGCCTTTCCTAACCTGGTGGGATGGAGCAGGAGGGAGCCCAAGGGTCATCCCCAAGGACCAGGCACTGTTCGTTCCTGTGTTGCCAAAGGAAAATGTCTCTGCACCCAGCTGGACTCCAAACATGCCCAACATGGAAGGACTAATGCACAGACTCCTGAATCCAGCTAAAGCCTGTGACAACAGCAGTGCTTGCTTGGTGGGTGTCATGGATGGGCAGGGGAGAGCAGGAGAGAGAAGAGCCCACTTGAGGGACAAATGCATGGAGATGTTGCAGGACTCCCAGAGATTTCACCAGTGGCCTCAGCAAAGAGGTTTTGGGGAGCTACCAACAGCCACCAGAAGCACAGGAAGCCTTTGCAGCCAAGTCACTCATCAGACAATGGCTTAGGACCCAAACATCCATTTCTGCTAGCAAAGTGTTGGGAAAATATTGCCCAGCTCTTCACACAAGGTCTTTTGTTGGCCAGTCAGCTTTGAAAATATTTCTGTTCTCCCCCAAGTGACAGCGCTGCCATGAAAAACAGGAAGAGAGTGAATACAGCAATTTAAACAGTCAAACCCCATTTCCTGCCAAAAGGAAGAGAAAATACCAGCAAAAGGCAGAAAACAGACGGGAGCTGGCGACTGACACTTTGATTATCTTGGACAGATACTGGTGCTGCATGTCTGGTAGAAGTGCAGTGATGGAGGTGACACCTTTCCATGGCAGGGGCTGCAGTCTCTTAGGCTGGGAGGCAGGTGAGGCTGAGGAGGAGGCCAGGATCTCCTCGGAGAGCAGCCCTGGGATGGGAGCAGCTCCCGAGCTGACAGCCAAGGTCACAAGCCAGCAGCACCCCAGGTTTGGGATTTCATTGCCAGACAAAGTTCCAGCAGGATTTCTGCTGCTCTCTGTCTCCCCACAGCCCTCACACCCTCGGGCTGCTTCAGGGTCAGTGTCCAGTACCCTCCTCTTCTTCACCCACGCTTTTCATCTTACAGAAGTTCACCTGGTCCCCAGGGTAGAGGGGAAGGCTTCCCTGCCTCCTCTGCTGAGCACCTCAGGAGTGGAACTCTCACCAGGCTTCAAAATGCACCCATTAATCTTAATTCATTGTAATGACAATCACCAAATCCCCCAATGATCAATTCCTGCACAGAAATGGCACATTTACATCTCCATCCTCCTCTCAAGCTGCCTTTCCCTTCCCTCCTTATTTTTTTTTTTAAAGAAATCCAGCATTTCCCAGCAGCGTCATAGAACCACAGAATGATTCAAAGGGACCTTAAAAGTCCATCTAGTCCTGCCTCGTGCCACGAGCAGGGACAACTTCAACTAGATCAGGCTGCTCAATTACAAAGTTTACAAAGGACGCTGAAACCACAGCCTTCTTTACCCAGCATCAAGCTGGTTTTCTGTTTTAAGAAGCCTATTTTTCCCCTCCAGAACAGCCCTGCCTTTGCCAACACCCTGCATGTCCACAGAGCCAAAGGGTTTGAAGGTGCCCTCTGACTGTATAAGTAGGAATGGCTTCAGTATCCAGAGAGGAGATTTAGATTTGACAGGAGGGAAAGCTTCCTCGCAGCACAGACAGATTTTAGGGAGAGAGAGGAATCTCCATAGCCAGAGGTTAAGAACAGGTGAGACAAACATCTGTCAGAAGCGTTGTAAGTAGGGCAGAAGGGCAAATCAGATGACCTCATAAGAATCCTTTTTCCCAGCCTCATTTTTCTCTGATTATATTAATGTCTAAGCATTTGGGGTCAAGTGTACTGCTTAAATATAAGCTATTATCCTGCTTTTGCAGAGAGGTATTACCTGAGACCATTCATCACCTGAGTGAACATCACTAATTTGCAAATCAGCGGCCCAGACATAAAAATCTTTCTTTTTTTTCCCCCCCAGATTCATGCTGAAGATGAATGGGAGGACAGCTGTAACACAGGGGTGGGAGAGGAACGGACATTGAGGATTCTCCATTCATCTTTGGACTTTCACCTTTCCCGCTCTAGAAATTCTGCTACCACACTGCTGACATCTACAACAGGCACTTGGCATGGGAGAAGCACAGGCTCTGAGCTCACACTGAGCTTTTTTGGTTTTGTCTTTGCCTTGACCTTTGCAAACCAGACTGGGACAAATCTCCAGGACATCCAACCCTGCAGGATATCCGGGGACCCAATGCCTCCTGCTGAATACTGACCACGAGACAAAGTTTGTCCAGCCAAAGTCTTTCCTGACCTCAACTCTCTCAGCTCCAGATGTAACCAAGCTGCCTGATGAGAGGAGCTACAGAATCTGCCGCTGGTGACCAGAGCACTGTTCTCCCACATCCCTGGAATTATTTCTATGCACATTGCAGGTTAGGAGACTTGTGCTGGGAATGGTCCCCGGGACATTTCTCTTGCCCTGAAATGGCCTTGAGCAAGGATTATACCAAGGCAGGAGCAGAATTATCCTGTCATGTGGATCCCCTTTGAGTCAGTTATTGCCCTGTTACCAGTATGAGAAAAATTAGAAGAATATTTGTTACTAAAAGCCAGTCTTGATAGGCAAGGACAGTGCAGTGAACCCAGCCCCTCAGTCCTACAGTTAATACCACAAGGAATCACAGAACAACTTGGGTTGAAAAGGATCTTAAATATCATCCAGTGCCAACCTGTGCCATGAGCAGGGACACCTTCCACAGTCCCAGGTTGCCCTGTCCAGTCTGGCCTGGGACACTTCCAGGGGTCCAGGGGCAGCCACAGCTCCTCTGGACAAGCTGTTCCAATGCCTCACTACCCTCTATGTAAAGAATTTTTCCCTAACACCTAATCCAAACCTCTCCTCTTCCACTTTGAATTGCCCAGCACATCAGCTGGACCCGTTCTCATACAGGACTTCAGCTGCCAAAGGCAGGGCAGCAAAGCTGAAGTTCAGTTCCAGCCTGGACCGTAGGCAGCTTAAACCTCTGTTTGCACCAGCAGAGACGTTTGACATCCCCACAAACCCGGGTAAAGGCTCATTGAAGGCTTTGTAATTGGTGTTAGAGCTGTCTCTAACACATGTGCTAAGTGGCAGAGCAGCAGGGCTGGGGCTTGTCTGGCAAGGAGGACATCAGCAGAGGAGACCAGGCTCTCGCCGACACACATCCAGCCTCCAAAATACTTCACCAACCATCAAATATTTTCCAAGCTTAGCGGCTGGACTCTGCAACCCCTTTCAGCAGCCAAGTCACTAATACCTCTTCCCTCGGGCAGCACAGCTGATCTCAGGCAGGGCTTGCCAGCAGCTCTAAGTAGGCTCATTTAAGGAGAGGACAGCCTACTTAGTTACACACTTCAGGCTTCCTGCTTTTAATTCAAGCATATCCAGGTTCTTTTGCTGTGTCTCTGATCCACAGTGAAGATGTGCACTCATAAATATGCTCTAACACTTTTCCCTACCGTGTCCTCTCTCCAACCTCTGCAGTCCTGTCCCTACCCAGTATGAGATCAGTTTTCTCGGTTTGGGACTCACCCCATGGGACACAAGAAAGCTGTTGGCCTTTTTTGCCCCTGTCTAAAGCCACAGAAGGCAGGACTGAGAGGTTTCAAACCTTCTAATTGGAGAGGTCCAGCACTGCAAACGTTAGTGTGGAGCACTAGCAGAGCAAATATGCAAATGCATGGAGAGGCTTAAGAGCCCAGGAAAGAAACTCCAGTGGGAAGCTCCCAGCTTAAATCTAAAGGCAGCTCTTTGAATGTGCACAGGCCTTGCGGCTAAACAAAAAAATCAAAGCCAGATTTGGTCACAGCCTTTCTCCCTGTGCAATGCTCCACGGGGAGCTTTGCGGGTCTAGGCAGAAGAGATCCCGACTGAAATCAAGGACTCGTCCCTTCAGTGTGGGAGAACTGAGAGCAGGGCAAGGTCGAGCAAGGACAGTGAGGGGGCATAAAGGGGAATTAGGGCAGAGTGAGGCAGGATCGGTGTCCTTGAGATTCCCATCCACATTCCTCATGGCCCGTCCTTGTCCCGCCAAGGAGCATCAGAAGACCCCCCCCAGAAAACAAGGCTTGAGCACAAAGGAGCAATCCCATATCCTGAGCACTGCCTGCCTGGAGATTACGGGGCAGGAAAGCACTCTGGCGTTTCTCCCTATTCCCTTTGCTCAGACTCGAACCCTCCTCTCACTTGAAAGAGCTAATTAAGGATGGGAATCAAAGCCCGGGGAAGCGGCTCCTGCAGCCCTGGGTGCGGTGCCGGCTGCAATGCCCGTGTCTGTGCCTGCTATCAAAGCCAGCCCTGTGCACATCCCTGCAACGGCACTCGGAATAAACCGAGGCGATTTCTTCAGACCATTTGTAGGTCAGACAGACCAGTCTCTTCCCCAATCCTGCCCTTAAATCTTGCAGTGTTTAATCCTTGATCTTCAGCCAGGCCTTAATTTCTCAGTGCGGAGCTGGCTGGAGACTCGCTGAAGGCGAGGGGTTTTGATGGTTAATGTCCAGTGCTTCTCAGCCCTAAAAAAAAATTAAGCCCTGGCTTCATAAAGTTCCCTAAATAAATCCTGCCCCAGCTACAGCCCAGAGAAACAAATTTACACCAGCACACACAGAAACCAACACAAGCCATAACATCTCTAGGTTCTGTTCTGGTGTAGGTTTGAGCCAGGAGTGCACTTGGGTCTAAATTATTTCACCCCTGTGATTTGCTCCAGGAAGTAACTACAACAGGCATATTCCTCCTAAATCTTCCAAGGCCCCTTGGTTTAGCTCATCAGCAAACACAGTATGTCTGCTGATACCATCATCAGCTTGTCCAGGAGCTAATTGGGGCATGAACTGGTTAAACTGGGTGGTGCAGTGAGCTGGAGGCAGAGCCAGGACTAGCATCAAGGCGATCTCAGCTCCTTGGTCTCTGCTTTAAGGTTGATTCTCTGAAGGCATGACCTGTTAATACATGAGGAGGGGAAGGTGGGGTGCTCAGGGGCTCCACTTACCGCGCTGCTACAGGGAATGTCCTTGACCTTAAGCCAGGCCAGATCTAACGTCCCCTCTCCCCTGTAGCAGGACTGAAGCCTGTCCTTGATGCGGTCGTTGATGTTTTTCAGGACAAAGATGCAAAGAGCAGACTCATCCAAGGACTTCATCTTCCTTTTCTGCCCCTTGGAGAAGACTGTGAAGAGGATATCATCCTCAGGGCCAACGCCCAGAGACCTGGCCAGGATGGCTCCAGCCTTTGACAAGTAGGCAGCTTGGAGCAATCGATATTCCACCCCGTTCTTCTCGCAGCCAATGGGCACCTCCACATAGGAGTTAAAGGCCGTGTCCTCCTTACAAAGCCGCACCAGCTTGGAGGTATAAACCTGCTCCTTTGTGGTGGAGCCAGGTGGGGAGATCATCTCGGGCTGCAGAGTCAGGAAGTAGACAAAGTTCCCGCTGCTGAAGCCGTAGATGTAGTAGATATCAAAGTCGGGGATGATGGTAAAGGTGTCTGAGGGGATTTTGATCATAGAGGCCACAAACTCATCATGAAAGACATACGCAAACATCCCATCAGCCTCGGAGTTCTTGGTGAGCTTTCTGCTGGAGATGGTGGGGAAATACTCCGGCTTGCCGTCCACGGCCGTGGCGATGAACAGCTTGTCGTCCATGTTGCTGTAAGAAACAATGACTCCAAAAACAGAGCCACTCTCGTTCACCCCAGAGAGGTAATGCTCCTTCTTGTGGAAGGGCTCCCCGAGCTTGAAGAGGTCATCCAGCCTCAGGAGCTTGCAGATGCCCTGGTACAAGCTCCCGCAGGCTATCAACCGATTCTCCTTGTAGTCTATGAGGAGCATTTTGTTTATGTTGTTGGTGGGCGTCAAAGGTTCATTGCAGGTTTGGACTATCCTGGGAGGATAGCACTTGGGGTTATCATCATCAGGACCGGTCTCGTGGGTCACCAGGACCTTCAGGTCACTGGAGAGTTTATAGATCCTGTTGACAGCCCCCAGGTAAATGTGCCCAGTTCTTTCGTCCACCACCAAGTGGTTGAAGTTTCCCTCTGCTTGCTCTCCGGTGAAGGTGATGAAGGGCCTCTTTGGGTGGGGTGGCTGCTGTCTGCCAAGAGGGGACACTGTGGTGGACAGCAGGAGGTGGGAAACCAGGCAAGTCCATTTCCACATGGCTGGTGACATGATTAGAGAAGTTTGTATTCCCAAGGCAACGAGGATTAGAAGCTGTAAAACTCTTCAAAACACCAATTCCCTGCCAGACTCTGTCCTACAAGCAAAGAAAAAAGAAAACAAAAGTACATTACTATGGAGTATTCCTTCCTCCTCCCTCCTTCACAACCATGCCATCATCAGAGCATATTTAATTGCTAATCCTCCCTTTCTCCACTCTGAGCTCTCTACTTAAAACCAGCATAAAGGGAGCCTTCCCGACAGAAGAGGTGCTGGGAGAAAAAGCAGAAATCACACAGCAGAGTAATAAATCAGCACCCTTTCCCTCTCCATTACACACCCACGTGCCCCACGGTGCAGCATAAATATTGACTGGAAGTGCAGAAGGGTAATGGTAAAAACAACACCCAGCATTGCTGTTTGCACTGCCAGCATCAGCCCGACTGTGTATTTGCTATCTGAGACGCCAGAACTGGAGGAGGATTATTATCCTGCTCCTCTGGACGAGGCACTGAAGCCTTGAGAAGGTCAGGGATCTGCCTACAGGGATGGGGCCAGATGGATGCTGAGCTCTCCACAACCCTTGAAGTTTGCCAGGAAGGAGCCAGCTCTGGTGTGACATTAACATCCTTCCAGGGAGATCTCGGTCCAGCCTGTTTGAGAAGGAGCTCTGTGGCTTCCAGATCAAAGCTGCCTCTTGACAGTCCAGCCTGGAGCACAGGCCCAGGGGTTGTGGTGTGCCAGCTGTCACTGCCACATCTGCAGAGGGCTGGGAGAAAACAGAGCGCTGGGTGTCCTCCCTCCCCCGGACTCTCACCACAGACCATTCTCCACCCACTTCACAGCCAAGGGAACAGCATCTAAAAGAGATCCAGCTCTCCTGGGAATCTCAGGAGATGATTGAGAGACTGAGACTGAGGAGAAAGGGCTTGCTTATCTACCAGCAGTGATAAAGCCTAAAGCACCATGAAGTAGGAAAACCAGCAACCCAAGGACCAGCCTGGTACCTTTCCAAAGAGAGGGAAGAGGCTTTCTTTGCACCACTCAGTCCCTTAAAATCTCCCAGGTTTTAACCAGGGTGATGGGAGCAGTATGGGGTTCAAACATTTGCTTTGGTGGGCACATCACCAAATCCCATGGAGACACCTCTTCCTACTCAACACATCCATCTGCTCCCTTTTCCTCCAGTTTTTTGCTGCTTCTGTACCAGGAACAGCTTTATGGCCCTACAGAGCATGTGGGAGATGGAGTTCTACCAGCTCAGGCCTCCCAAGCCAAGCTCCTCAGTGAGTGCTGACCATACAAACCTGGTGGCCAAGACCTTCATCCCCCTGGGGATCATCCAGATCAGAACTTCACAAAGCTGTTCTTGATTTTAAAAAGGACACAAACAAGCCAAAACCGACTCCATTCCTGCAGTGTCCCAATCTCTCTGTCACAGAGTGACTTTGCTGAAATCAGGGGTGTAACCAGTGATGACAGCCAGGCTCGCACAAGTAGGAGGCAAGGAAAAAAAATCCCTGTTTGCAGATCCCAGCAGGGAGGAAGATGTGACAGCGACACAAGTCTGGATGTGCAGCTTTTTTAGTTCAGTGCAGCTCTGCTAACGCCGGTGGAACTGAGAAATTTACTTCGAAAAATAATAGGGAGAATAAATCCCACATCCTTTCGACCCATAGGCTGATTAGATCCGATAGTGGAAAGGGTAAGTCTGGGCTTGTAGAGCAGCCACCACTTTTATGCCACCCCAAATATTTCAAAATTCCCTCACAGCAGCCAGAATTTCCAAGCTGCTGTAGGATCACCTTCACCTCCCACTGCCCTCCCTGCCGCAGCAGCCGCAGGCGTTGGATGGATGACGGACAAAGGTCAGCCCACATTTACTTTAGTCATGTTTACCCTGTTCTGCTTTGCCTCTCTGGTCAAGCAAATATTTAATAAAACCAAGCTTATAGTGCAGAGTTTGCAGGAGTGTCTCTGCAGGGATAGGCAGGCTGGTCACGTAGGCTGTTAATAACCTTTATTATGATGGATAGAGCAGTGATGGGATGAGCTCTCCCCACACCACCATTCCTCTGTCAGAAGAGCCCAGCCTTGAGAGAGCAGCAGAAGAGGGAAGCTGTCCCTGTTCGAGTGCTGGGTTCAGAACCATCATGTGGCGACCCTGAACACTGATGAGTTACGATCCACATTTCTAACAGGCACTGGTTTGATCGGGAGCTAGGCAGACCTAGGAAGAAATTATTCTTTTCAAGTATTAAAAAGGTACCTGTTTTACCCCCTCTGTTTTGCTATGTTTTGCTCTGCAGAGTCAGCAGAGCTGCAGGGCAGGGGAATGGGAGCTGCTGCAGCCCCGGGGCTGAAGAGGTACTGAGCAGCCTGTCTCTCCAGGAGCAGCCCTCTGCCCAAAATTCATCACAGCACCTGCAAAAATGAGATAAAATCTGCCCATTAAAACAAACAACCAACACAAAATGAGAAGAGACAGACTCTAGACATAAATTCTTCCAGGCCTATGCAAGAGAGAAGTGGTTTGAGGTCAGACTATCCCTCCTAGAGGAAGGGAATGGTGAGAAGAACCTTTCTAGAACACTTCCAACCCAAATCAATTTGTGATCCCTCCAAGCAAAGACAGCAAATCTCATCTGGAAACCAGAGAGACTGGTGAGAAACTCCAGGAAGGCTTTACAGTAGGCAAGGGCTCTTTCCTAAACACTGAACCTCAGGTGAGGAAGCTCACCTGCAGAGGAAAGAGCATCAGCGGTCTGAGAGCACCAGGAGTGCACAGGAGCAGCTTTTTGGGACAAAGCAGGGAGAGCGGGAGGCTGGAGCTATTTTGCCATCTTCCAGCAGCCATCTGAGTGACCCTAGGAGCAGGATTTTCTCTCTGCTTGCTGCTCTCCCATCTGCTCATGCTGTTCACCCCGTACCCTCTGTCCTGCAGCCCCAATCAGTCCTGGAGCCTCTGAGGGCTACCATTTATAATTTGGCTTAATTAATAAATACCAGCAGAGGTCAGAGGCAATGAGGCCTGGATGTTTAGTCTGCAGAATAGAGGAGGGTTTTCACAACCCCTTAGAGGATGCCCCAAGGAGAAGGGGGAGGTGGATGGGGTTTTTCTCCCGCTGTGTCTGGATGGCAGGAATCACAGCAGCTGGGAAGGCAATAATAAAGTGCCATAGACATGCAGAGCCTGAAAGAGAGTAATTATAGTCTAAAAACAAAGCAAATAAACAAGAGGCCACAGCCAGCAAGGGCTGGACTTAGGCATTGAGCCGGCTGTTTCCAAAATAAACCCAAACTGCCTTTCCCACTGGGGATGTGGCCAGCAGTGATGCCACGAGCCACCACACTCCTGGGTGAGGCCACATCATCCCTCGACGTGGCTCCTGCCTCTCCACCAGCACATCCAAGGTGCCTGGGAAGGGCACAGAGCGAATCCAGCTGTTTCAGGCAGGGTTTCATCCATGCTAGAGTCAGAGTCAGCACCCACAGAGGGTCTCACAGCACTGTCTTGCTTGTGGAATCATGACTTTATGGCTTGCAAATAACCCATGCCCCAGAAGATGCTTTGAATTCCCAGAGTGTGGTTGAAGTACTGGTTTCCTCCTGGAGAACAGCAAGTTATGGTGCTACTCCACAGTCTGATTTTTTTTTTTTTTTAATTTTTTTGCTTTTATTGAGCATTTCCAGCAAAGATTTGAGACCACTGAGTTAAAGGCTGCAGTTTAGTTCTACTCAGGGATCTCCAGGACACAATCCCAAGACTCCAAAACATGAAACTAGGTGCTAAATACATGGGGTTCCATACAAGAAAAGTTTGGATGCAAAAGAGTCTCAGAGGAAGAAACATTCCAAATGTCTTTTAACTCTGATTATTAGATGGGAATGATGAATACATCCTCAAAATGCAGCAGCGTTCAAGGGGACAAAGTCAAGGATGAGTTATGCCTGAGGAAGTAGGAATAAATCAGGAATAAAAAGGACACAAAGGACTGATCTGTCAATTGAGAGAGAGAGAAGGACTCGGGAGGAAGCGTACAGGGAGAGGGGAAAGAGAGAGCTGGGGGAGCTGGGTTTTGATTGACAATCTCACAAAATCCATGGTCACATCCCTGTGCTGGAGTCTGGGACAGATCTACCCCAACAACAGCTCCTGAAAGGAGCACGAGACAACAGCATCACCCACACAGACACACAGACACACAGACACACAGACACACAGACACACGGCCCTCCTGCCATCCAAGGCGCCAGGCAGATGTGGGAACACAGCCAGCTGGGATGAACAGTGGTTTTGCCTCTGTGGAGGCATCATCCTGAGGCCACGGGAAGCAGGACACCGAAAGGGAAATATCTAGCCAGGATAGAGTGAGAAGAGAACGTTTGTGGGGTTAGTGTGTTAATGAGTTGCTCTGTATTAGCTCGTGTTCTAGTCCTTGTTGTCACGTAGAAGGTTGTGATTGGACCCTGCCCTCAGTCTTGTCCACCACGCCCTCGGGGTCTTTGGATCTTGGCCCCTGGTGATGTGAGGTTTCTACATTTGTTGTTTTATTAAAATTCTTCTATTTTTTAGGCAAGTCCATTATTCCGCTGCCTCTATTTCACCATGCTCACCCCACCAGATCAAACCTGGGGTCACAGTGAGGCAGACTGTGACAGAGCCATGTCACCAGGTCCCCTGCCACGGCCACACCTGGCAGCAGGGACACCACAAAGTCAGCAGGAGGAGCCTGGATACAGAAACCCATAGAAGAAATCCCACTCTGGGTCCAGCTCAGAGCAAAAGTACATGTCAAAGCCATGAATACAACCAAAATTGAAAATACAAAAAAAAAAAAGATTGAAAATACAAAACAAAACTGGAAAACAGCTCTGGGAAGGAGGGAAAACTGAGCACATCCTCATGGACAGTGGGTCTGGCGGCACCCAGGAGTACCAGCAGAAGGACACAGTGAGCTCCCCACCTGGCTGGAAAGAAGCCAGGAGCACCCAGGATTCCTGGGCAGTGCCAGGGTGGTTAATGAAGCCCAGCTAATCAGGCAGCACGCTCCTGTGTTTGCTTTTCCTGCGCTCAGGCCATTCATTCCCGGGATGCAGGAGGCTGGGCAGAGATGCTGACAAGGCAGACGCCCAGCACAGAGCAATTCAGCACCAAGTGCAGCTACACAATCCCCTTAATCTCATCTAAAGACTTTTTTTCATGGTTTCCTTTAATAAACCCTGATTACCATGGATAGAAGCTTTTCTTTGGGAGCCAACATGGCAAGAAAACCCATACAGTGACATTGTCAACAGCTTCCCCAACAAAGACCAGATTCTAACTTTGGCTAAATCCTTCCTCCCTGAACTTACAACCTGTCCAAGCTGAAGGCAAGTCTCACTTTGGGGACACCCCACACCAGAGCAGCTTTACCTTGGAGCTCACCAAAAAGAACGGAGCCCTGCACAAGCTGCAGCTTGTCCCAAATCAAGAGATTAATTTCAGGAGTGGTTTGTTTGCAAGGGAATTAAGATACAGAGGGACAACAAAGCCTTTCCTCATCGCACAGATTATTCCTCTCAGGCCCTCAGATGCTGCCCATCACCTCGTTACCTGTGCCTGTGCCAGAAGAGTATTAAAGGATGGGATTAACACATGCCATGAGGGGGACTTACTTTCTTTTTTTTTTTTCCCGAGCTCTTCCCATGTGATAAAACTGCATGTGGATGTTGTTTCTGCCTGCATTTCAAACTTGGTTTTCTACCAGCAAAAGCAGGTCAGAGCTGTGCTCCTCCGTGCTTGGAAGGGAGAGCAGAGAGGTTTGTAATGATTTCTCAGCTCCTCCAGGAATTTGCTACAGAGGCTCGAGTGAAAGAACACAAACATTCAGCATCACAGAAACAAGAATTGAGTTTTGAGGTCATGAAAATAACCTACAAATCCAAAGACCGAAGTTAAACTCTCTTTTCTGGAGCAGGCAGGGATGTGAGTCCCCAAGGCTGGGTGTTATGGAACCATGGAACGTCCTGAACTGGAAGGGACCCAATGATGTGACACAGGTAACAGTATTTCCCAGCCTCCTCAAAGTATCCTGAGGACAAATCTATGAGAATTTGTCCTTATCACAGTAACTGGGGAAATGTCAACCCCTCAACAAACAAACTGTTGTAGCAAGAGCTCACAGGGTCACTGATTTCAAGCAAACCATGTCACAGCAATTCCTAACGTGGCTGGTCCCACCTTGTGTGTGTGAAATCACAGAGGTGCAGGGCACTGAGAAAAGGGAAATATTGCCAAAAGCCAGACTGTCAGGTTGACTTCTGTCTCAAAGTCTCGTTCCTGCCCCCAGCAAAGCCATCACACAGTGCTGGCCCTCTGTCCTCCCAGCACCAAGAGTTTCTCTGCTGCATTTCACACAGGTGCAGCTCTCACAGGGTTGGCTGCACCAGGTTGGCCAAAATGAATTAAAATCTTATGGAATATTTTTCATTGGGCAGTTTGGGTCAGCTGTGTGCTTTCCCAATTCCTGGTGCACCTCCAGCCTTTTCCCTGTCAAGGTGTGACAAGCTGAAAAGTCCTTGAGTTAGTTTAAACCCTACTTAGCAGCAACTAAAACCATCAGTGTTATCACCACAATTCTCACACCAAATCCAAAACAAACCATCCCAGGAAGAAAATTAACTTCATTTCAGTGGAAACCAGGACAGCAATTCACTGGGAAGGAGACCCTGATGAGCTCTAGACACAAAGAGAAATGAGCACAGCCTCTGCCCTTAAAGAAGTGATGAATGTTGAAGAGAAAACGAGCTGGGTTTCATCCCAGCAGGCCTCCCCAGCTCGTGTATCCACCCCAGCATTTGAGGACAACCTTGAGGAAAACAGCATTTCCTGCCTCAGAAGCTCAGCTTAGGCTCACACATTCTCTTCGAGGCTTTGGGTGCTCTGGAAAAGCCCAAAAGAAATCTCAGCTAGCTGGCTCGGGTTCAGATGGGAGCCCTAACACGGCGAGGAAGGGTCTGTGACCCAGACCCCGGGCAGCTGATTTGTTTCCTTGCTGGCTGAAGCTGTTTCCAGCACAGTTGACGTTGCTCTGGGTGGATGTTTCCCCCTGCCTGGCAATTTTGGGAAGATGTGTGAAACGCAAGTCCTCTCTCTCAGGCTGAAGCCTGGCACTGTGTGCATCCACCAGGAGCCGGATCTCACCGTTCTTCAGCCTCCTGAAAGGCTGGCAGGGAGAGTCACTCTGCGAGCACAGGGACTCCGTGGCCACTGGATGCTTCACTCTGCACATCTCCGTGGGATAAAACACGGGACTTCAAGGGAGAAACAGAGCCTTCATCGGCTGCTGGTGGGAGCCCTGAGATCTATATTTGGAGGTGGGGAAAGCACTGGAAAAGAAGCCAGCAGAGAATCCCCAGCCTTGGAAGTCTGAGATTTTGCTATGTGATCAAAACACAGCTGGAGCAGAGTGGCCTGAGGGGGAAAGTAAAAGCAACAGGATTGGGAAAAATCAGAAATGATCAGGGAGTGCCAGAATGGTTTGGGTTGGAAGGGACTTTCCAGCTCTCTGCCTTGGGTAGGGACACTGCTGGAACACTGGGCACAGAGAATTTCAGCCTTTCTGTGCTAACAGACACTGACCCCCAGGAGAGCACTGCATTTAACCTGAAGCCATAGAGAAAGCTCCCAAAACTGAGTGATAAAACTGAGGTTATAAGTCACAGAAGTGTATAAGATCACATAGTTATATATATAATGAAATAAAAGTTTTAAGGCGCAAACTTATCCTTCTTTTTCACTACCTTCTTCATAAATTTAAGCAATATTNCTGGATGCTTCACTCTGCACATCTCCGTGGGATAAAACACGGGACTTCAAGGGAGAAACAGAGCCTTCATCGGCTGCTGGTGGGAGCCCTGAGATCTATATTTGGAGGTGGGGAAAGCACTGGAAAAGAAGCCAGCAGAGAATCCCCAGCCTTGGAAGTCTGAGATTTTGCTATGTGATCAAAACACAGCTGGAGCAGAGTGGCCTGAGGGGGAAAGTAAAAGCAACAGGATTGGGAAAAATCAGAAATGATCAGGGAGTGCCAGAATGGTTTGGGTTGGAAGGGACTTTCCAGCTCTCTGCCTTGGGTAGGGACACTGCTGGAACACTGGGCACAGAGAATTTCAGCCTTTCTGTGCTAACAGACACTGACCCCCAGGAGAGCACTGCATTTAACCTGAAGCCATAGAGAAAGCTCCCAAAACTGAGTGATAAAACTGAGGTTATAAGTCACAGAAGTGTATAAGATCACATAGTTATATATATAATGAAATAAAAGTTTTAAGGCGCAAACTTATCCTTCTTTTTCACTACCTTCTTCATAAATTTAAGCAATATTGTGTAATTAAATTAAAAAAAGTCTGCAGTGCAAGCCAAGAGTAGTTAATTATTAAGTTAGAAGTAAAAATAATCTATATGACATTTTATAATTAGTAAGTTTATGCTTTAAAAGCCTTATAAAAAAAAACCCTTAAGCTCCATTTTTAGTTTATTAACTTAATATACTTTAAAAACCTCACATTCTATGAAACTATAATATAAATAAAAACTGATAAACAATTACCATCTCACTCATAAATCCCAACCCTAAAAAAAAAAAAAANGGCAGTGCACCTTCAATGTATACACATTATTTATTGAGCTGGGATTTTTCCAAAGCTACTAAAGAGCGGTTTGGGATCCCAGCTTCCACTGAATTTCAATGAATCTACTCATAAAAGAATTAGGAGCTTCGGGAAATTTTATCTTTATTGTTTCCTACCACAAGAGCAACATTGCATCCAATTATCTTATCCTTTGCTGGTAAAAGAACTACAACAGAGGTACCCAATTAACAATTTTTAAGCTTCTGAAACTAGTCTCCCATAATTAGCATCCAGAGAATGAAAGACACACTTTTAACAAACAAAGTGAGACTCAAGCTTTTAAACAAGGCACTTCTGGCTGCTGCATTTCTTTTGCTCCTCCAACTTCAGTTTAATCATGATTATAAACACTGACATTCCCTAAAATCCCAGAGGAAGATAATTATCAGAAATAATTTCAACATGTTACAATAAGGGTACATCTACTGGAACTTCAGGAGAGAGGGACCATTCAAATGTGATGATTTATTAATAAAAAAAAAAAAAAAAAATTAAAATCACAGGACACCTTCCATAGACCAGGTTGCTCAATTCCTCTATGGGGATGGAAATAAAGCTTCAGAGGGATGCAGAGGATTTGCTGCACAGGATCAGACACTCTGCAGACCACACCAGTTAACAGATTAGCTCACAGCAAATGGGGAACTCCTCCCAAATGAAGAATTTTCAAGTGGTCAGGCCAGTGTGATTAATGGAGGGCACAGTTGTGTGCTCCTGGAGAGGCAGGATCCCCGAGGGAAGGACCATCAATCCTGCAACTGCACCAAACCTCGTGGGAAACGGGCTGGGCACACAGCAGGAGTGGGAACAGAAAGAAAATGCTGTTAGCAGGGCGGTGTTGCTGGGAGGGAAGAGTCAGAGGTGTGAGCATTTCTCTTCAGTGATGCAGGGTTTGCAGCAGAGGCGAGAACAGAGTCTCTCTTTATGCTTTACTCAGCATAAAATTCCCTCCTTTCATTTATGGCAGGTATCCAGCCCCTTTTTGGAGCAGCAGCCACCAGCTCTGGATGGGGCCAGGGAAAAGATCTGACGCAGCAAATCTGACATCCTCAGCTTCTGCTGCGAGGGGCTAAAGGCAGCAGAGGAACCAGCCCCATAAAACAGAGATGGCTGGGTCATCCCAAATCCCAGCCAGACCCTAACACACCCTGTGGGAGATTCAGCTGCTTCAGGGCCAGGATTGAGAGGGTTTTTGTGTTGGCTCTCAGCTGTTTGTTCTTCCCAGAGCTCCAAGGCAGGGAGTTCTCAGCACCTCCCTCAGCTCCTGGGCAGGAATGGCCATGGGAGCTCCTGACTCCAAGGGCTTTGAAGGCTCAGCTGAACCAATGGATCGCTGCCAGCTGGATTCTTTTCACTTTGAACCCAATAACCAGAGAGCTGTGACCCGCAGGGCGGCGTTTGACACCAACCCCACAATATCCCCCAAGCCAGGGAGGAGAAGGGAGGAGAAGAACAAGGAGCCAACGCCCTCCAACTTCCATCCTGCTCCGTGTGCAGCACCATCCCCTAAAACCTAAAGCTGGGAGTTTCACCCTGGGACATCTCACACTTCTGTCCAAACTCCACACCCACAGTCCCAGCTCCATCCCTCCATTTTGGGAGCTTTCTCCACGGCCTCAGGCCCAGAGCAGTGTTCTGCTGAGGGGCTGCACCTGGCAGCACAGCAAATTTCTCAGTGCCCAGAGTTCTTACAGCACTCCTGGGAAGCAGCAGTGCTGACTGGCATTTGCTCTCCCAACCCTAAAAAAAAGGCTGCACTTTACTGCGACCATTAGCAGAATTTTGATATTGACTGGAAAAATAAACTTTTAGAAACCTCCTTGTTTTATTTGCTCTGCACTTCCTAACTGACCAAATTCCTAAATGCTTCTGGGTGGGTTTTAAGGAACCCTGAACCTCCTGGGCAGACACGTGCTGTTCATTTTATCACTCTGCCTTCTCCATGACAGCTCTTCCACCAACTGCTCCGTGTCTTTCAGCCCTCGAGCAGGTCAGATGAGGTCAGGTGAATCTTTTTCCATCTTCCTGTAGCACCCAGGGCAACCAGTCTGGTTGTTCAAAACTTGCATGTAAGTTACTTCAGCTGAAGTAATCTATTCCAAGAGCTCTTGAAGGGGGGGGCAGAAGGATAAAAAGTCCATATTTCTGCCCCAAAGCTTGCCAGTCCCAAATTCCAGGCATCTTCTGCAGATATGAGATTGCTGCAGAGCATGACCTCTTCTTTACAAGTAATACAGCACCAAATAGACTTTTTAAACTAATATTAATCTCCTGCATGCTTTTCTTGGCGTGCCCTTACAAATACCATACAAACTGCATTACAATTGTTTCTAATTTTTAACCATTCTGGCATAACAGCAGTTTTTGTGATGTTCAAACTGAACAGGGTGCAGTGCAGCTGCTGCACTCAGAGCAAGATGCTCCCTGAGAAGGAACACCCAAGATCAGACCAAACGAGATCCGTCCTCTTCAGACACTTCTCCTCAGAGCATTTTGGTTAAAAAAAAAACTTCTGTCCCCACTTGACTTGGACGTTTTGAGCAGGCTGAAGGGCAGCTGAGCTGCTCCTGAGCCAAAAGGCAGGCGCAGGGACAGGACTGATGGAGAGCCCCACGTGTGCCCAAGCAGAGACTTCCAGCTGAGACCCAATTTCCAGCCCAGCAGCAGCACTGGGGAAGGACTCTCTGTGCTGACAGCTGTAATGAGGCCCTGTGGACACAAGCCCTGATAAGCTGCAGCTTTGGGAGCATTTCAAGGGAAAAAAAAAAAAAAAAAAAAAAGAAGGGAGTCTGTCATCTATCCCACCACAGTCCCGTGATATCCCAATTTACAGGTGACACAGGGAGACTGCAAGAGCAGAGAATCAGCAGCAGCAAGACTCAGCTCCCCCCTCCAGAAGTAAAAACGCGGGCAAAGTGTTATTAATTTGCTTTGTTGTTAATTTTCTCTTCCAGTGACTTTGTCACCACAAGCCCAGCTACTGCCAGCACATCCAAAGGCCAAAGGAAAGTTATCCTTAGAGGGCAGCCTGGCTGTTGCTGCAGGATCTAATCCCAAATCACGCCTGAGAGTCTGGAGCTGCTGCTGAGCTGGACAGGACACCTATGGCCAGGATCAGAGGCAGGCAGGAGACAGAACAGTGCTCACATGGGTGAGGAGATAATCACATGCTCTGTTTGTTAACAAGCAGATTAGAGAGGAGCTGATGTACACACACACACACGGGCTGTGTTTGCAGGGAGATACACAACTCCATCCTGTACAGACACATTTATTTTTGCACCAAAATGATGCCATTCCCATGCAGGGCACTGTGTGCATGCATAATTCCAGCGAGCATCAGCAGCAACACCTCCAGCTCAGGTTGTCTGACATGTTCTGTGCCAAGGCTCACTTTTAAGGTCCTCATTACTTTGACAGACCTGAACCACTCAGGGGACAATTTCCCAAGCTCGGTGTCTGCCTCAGGCTACCAGCGCTGTGGAAAGTTGCATTCAGAATGACTTGGCCAATGCTGAGAACTAAATTAGGGGAGAAGTTTTTGCAAGTTAGGGATTTTAACTTTTTTTTTTTTCCCCTATATTTGACCTCGGCTATTTTCTTCCTGCTACCTCACTGAAGAAAAAAAAAAAAGGTGGCACGCTTTGGAGCAGGGAGGAAAAATTGGGATGTTCCTTCCCTTGTGGTCATAAAAGTCTGTCTAAATTTGACCAAGTTGAGCACAAATATGGCAAGGAAAAGTTTGGCCTTTTCCACTGCTCCTAGGATGGATCAGGCAGCACTTGGGCTTCTCAACAGAGGAGGAGAAGGACTCAGTCCTGATGAGCAGCCTGGGCTAGTGGAAGGTGTCCCTGCCCAAAATGAAATTTAAGGTCCCTTCAACCCAAACCAGTCTGTGGTTCTCTGACTTGCCCAAGGTCACACAGAGTCAGCAAAGCAGTGACAAATCTTCACCCCACATGCTGAGCTCCCAGCTCAATGCTAAAGCAACAACTTTTACTGTGCAGAGCCACGCAATGCAGCACCTCCTTCACCGCTGATTTTCTCTATTCTTATCTCCTTTGGTGCATGTTTGAGGGACACACACCCAAAAGTGCTCGCAGTGGTAAATTCCCCTCAGCCCTAAACCCATCCCCTGCTCCAGCACTTTTCCAGCATCAGCAGAATTTGCATTACACGCCCGAGTGTCGGCGTTGGAGCGACTTTAAATAGTTCAGAGGTCACCCTGCTCAGCTGTGGGATGCAGGGATGCATCCAGCGTGTCCTGAAACGATAGAGCAGAGTCCTGCTGCTGGCAGGCAGCCTGGGAGGCTGAGGGGGGGAGGAAGGGAGGAGGTGTCTGCTCCTGCTACTCTGCTGCTAAAGCTTTCTGCAGTTTATCCTGTGCTCCCCCACGCTGACCAGCCTCGAGAGGAGACGCCGCCAGCACTTTCTGCTCCATGTGGGCAGCTTGCTGCTGCTGCAAAACACACCCGAAAAAGGCAAAAATCTCCACTTTCCCTCCCATAAATACCTCCCCTGGTCCACTCAGATGCAGATGGAAGCTGCATCCAGGTGCCCTGCACTTCACAGACCTGACCCTTCATCTGCACGAATGGCGCCTAGCGCTATCAGCAGCTCCACAAATCACCCCAGAGCAGCCACAGGGAGGGTGATGCAATTGTTTTAGCTGTTTGCACGGCCTCGTAATTGCAGATCCATCAGCACCAAGCATTAGCTGTGTTAGGACAGGTGTTACACAGAAACCCAGCAGCAGCAGCAAGGGGCGCGTGAGCTGGGCAGCCTGCAGAGGACACTTCAGTTTGCACTAAGAAGTTTGAGATCTGGGTTGTGCTACCCAGAAGAAAGTTATTTGTTTGCTAAGCCAGCTGCAAGCAAAACTTTAATTTAATCCAGACCCAAACACCATCTGCTTTGTTCATCTCTGCTCGCACAGGATAAAGGCACCTGTGGCAGAGACAAGAGGTGGTTTTAATGTGGGGGGTGTGCAAAGGTCACCTGTGTTCATAAAATCCTGCTCAGAGGAAATGGAGGCCTTGATAACACAGGTTTTAAGACCTGAAGAAATGCTATTAAGCATATTCCCAGGTGCTAATAGAGTAAAACCCACAAGCACTGTACCGCTGTGCACTCCAGCCCCTAAGCCTCACCTGACGCTGTCTGCAGCTCTCCACTCCTCCCTCTCTCCCAAACAGGACCTGCTGCTCTCTTCCCTCACCTCCCAGGACCCCACAGCTGCACTTGGAATGCCACACAAGCCTCAACTACTGTGAAAAGCTGTGCACCTTTCCCCTTGGGGATGCAGTCACAGCTGTTGAGACACGAGGCAGGAGCATCCTCCCTGCTGCTGGAGAGCATCACCTGTGCTCCCCAGGGCCTCGTGCTGGCTCCTGTGTGGCTGGGACATACCTTGGGACTGGCTGCAGGTGGGTTGGAATGAGGCATCACTCAGGCAGGAGGCTGGGCTGAATTTTTCCCCTGATTTAAGAGTTAGAGCCTGTCGTGTTTTTAGCTTGGAGCAGAGGGAGAGAGAGATGGAAATGAAGTCTGGGTTGTTAGTGGTGGCATTAGGCTGAGAACGACAGCGTTTTGTGCTGGGTGGTGGTGTGTGCTCAGGACTGAGCTGGGGAGTGCTTCTGGGCTTATTTATATTTTTACCTTAGTAAAGCAAAAAATATAGTGGTAAAAAATAAAAATAAAATAATTTTTTTTTTAAAAAGAGTGGTTTTTGGAAAAAAAAAAAAGAGATAGGACTAAGCAGAATAGCTTTAAACTGAAAGAGGGCAGGTTTAGACTGGATAACTGGAAGAAATTCTTCCCTGTGAGGATGCTGAGGCCCTGGCACAGGGTGCCCAGAGAAGCTGTGGCTGCCCCTGGATCCCTGGCAGTGTCCAAGGCCAGCTTGGATGGAGCATGAAACAACCCAGACTGGTAGAAGGCATCCCTCAGGGAGGCTGGAACTAGAATTTTAAGCTCCCTTCGTAGCCAAACCATTCTCTGATGCTCTGCAGAAGCAGCGCAGCCCACAGGGCAGTGCCCAGGCCAGACCGACCCTTGCCAGGTCAGCATCAGCACACACCCTCAGGAGCACAGGACCAAACCCTGCAGCCCAAAAAGCCTGTCCTGTCCTCTGTCTCTGCAGGAAATAGGGAACCCCAGCAGGTTCCTGCAGGAGGGAGCCCCCAGCTCCCAGCTGCGCTCCTGCAGCAGCGCTGCGATAAAACCGCTGGCAGTGCACACAGGTGTAAAATTGCCATCACAATGCTGTGGGTTATTAATAACGAGATATTTCTCCTGTGGGGCCATCTGCATCCCACACAACCCCGCAAATCCGGCTCTTTCCTCTTCCAGTTACAACAGTCAGGGCAGATAATTCCTTTTTTTTTTCCTCTGCCTTCCAGCCACGCACGAAGGCAGAGCTCAACAGGCAGTTTCCTGTTCCAGACCATGCAGACAAACACTGTGCCAAGCCCCACGAACTCAGAACTGGGGTTTTCTTTCTACCGAGGTGCCAGAAATAATACAAATAAACTCTTCTTTTCTCCCTGGTTTTATATCTACAGCTCCCACACATCACTACCAGCAGGGCTTTAAAACTAAAACAGACTGGGCCTACGTGGCTTGAATTTATTCTGGAAATTTATCTCTTCTTGCTGAAAGCTCTGTGTTTGCTTGATCTTCCTGCCTTCCAAGCCCTATAAGTGCCACATGTTGCACAGCTGGATTCCTGACAGAGAAAGAAAACAGGAGGAAAGAGAGAAGAGATATTTTATATTAATATATATATATATATATATACATGAATGCAGTGGCCAAGGTTTTCAAAAGTCGTCTGTGAACTTCAGCAAAGTGCCTTCACATATCTCCAAGGGACCTTTGCACAGGAGAGACAGAGCTCTTGAGCTTCCAAAAATCTGCTCTCCACAGGTAGAAGCGGAAGGAAAAGGAAATGGGGCTCCAAAGGACTTGCTGCTCTAAAGAGGCTCAAGATCAGCCCTTGCAGGAAAGGATTTGCAGCAAAAGCTGTGCAGGGAAGGCTGGACATAAGTCATCCAGGAGGAAAAAGACAGATCCATGTGGCCCTGAGAGAAATGAGGAGAATTTTTAGTTCTCAAACTTGCTGGGGTCTGACTACTAAAATAATTACATGTTTTCCCAGCTCCTGGAGAATTGTTCACCCTCAGCAGCTGTAACTGGGGAATAATTCTGGTGCCCAAAAAGATGGGCAAGCAACTTCCTCTTCCAGTGTGACAAGCCAAGGATAAAACACAGAAAGCTGAGGGCCAGAAATCCTGTTCATCTTGAGCAGCATTTTTTTTTTTTTTTAAATCCCAGGAAAGGAGAAAATGAAGAAAATGTTATTTCCTTCGAAATGGAGTATTTCACTCTGTAACAGGAGGGGTGGAGGGAAAAAAATCAAACCCAAAGTGAGCCAGAGATTCAGTTCATAAACACAGGAGAAGGTCAGCTTCCTCCTCACCAATAACTCTGTCCCAGAGGAACCCAGCATGGCATTTGAGATAGGGCAGATATTTGATTCCTTCCTGTGCGTGGGGAGCCTGGCACACACATCCTCCATGCCCTGTCCTCCATCCCCACCACGTCCCAGCACTGCCACGGGCTGGGCTGGGCTCCTGCTGCAGGCACCCAGGAACCAGTGTAAAATCTGCTCCCAGAGCTGAAGAAGGGAAGATTTATTTTTTTTTTTCCCCCCTGTGTTTAAGAGGCAGTGGCTGTAAAACCTTCTGCCTGAGCCCAGCAGCAGAGAGGCCTTGGGAGAGGCTAATTATGGGTGGCAAAAGAAGTCACCCGCTGGCAGAGAGAAGTGGAGGAGAGACAGGCGAGCACAACCCTGCACCTGGAGAGCTTTCTGCTTATTATTAAATAAAGCTGATTCTGCTGCCTGTGTTCCTGGGGAGGGAAGAGGCAAGGCAGCAGAGAAGACACCGACCAAGTGAAAGCAAGAGGCAAATCACCGAGTGAAAAGGCTTCGAGCATCTCACTGCTGCTTTCCCATACCCTTGTGCAGGTATTGGAGAAGCCTCAGAATTATCCTCCCACACATAAAAACCCAGAAGAAAGGAAGCAGAGCAGCCTGAGTGGCCAGCAAGGCTGTTGGGGGGGGGGAAATGTGGCTCAAAGAGGCCTGTGCATCAACCAGCAGGAGGCAGGGAGACGTCTGCACGTGTCCCTGCACAGCCAAGGACTGGAAAGCAGAGCAGCAGATTGTCATGGAGCTCCAATCTGCTTGGGATCCCCTCCAGGCTCGTGGCACCTCGTGCTGCCCCACTTGAGTGCTCGTGGCCAGGGCCCAGCTGAGCCACTGGGGAGGATGAGAATTGCTGCACAATCGTCCCCTGCCCCTGAGAGCCCCTCAGAGACTCCTTTGCCACCAGCAGGGCCAGGACCAGCACCTTCTGAAAAGCATTAAGGCAGCCAAGCTCAACCGGAGCACATTCCCAGACACAAAAGTTTGCCCAAAATTGTTCTATTTATTCCCAGTTCTGTGGTGGAGGAAAACCTCAAACTCTTTTCCTTCTTCCCTCTCCTCCCTATGAGCTGGAAAACATCTCTCTGCTGCCAGCATCTGATCAAGGGACGATGGAGGAAAAGGGAAAACTCTTTTTCTTTGCCTAAACCCCTCCTAACTCCAGATATTGTGGCTAGGCTGCTCTTCCTTCTCCAAAAATCTGGACCTGCAAAACCTTTCCTGAACCGCGAGGGAAAATTGGCAATGATCAGTGAAAAGTGCAGGGTGAACAGATTGGCATTTCCAAAGCATGTGTAGTTTGCATTTGTGTGTAGCAATGTGCATATAAATGTGTATTTTTATGTATATGTATAAAACATACACACACACACATATATATCTATATATATATATATATGGATGCATGTAGTTGTATTTAGGGAAAAAGGCATCACAACTTCCAGCAAAAGATAATGAGAGAGCTGGGAACGTGCAGGCAGCATGATGCAACTCCAATCCCTCCCTCCCACTGCAGGACAATCAAGACTTCTTCTCTGAAATGAATGCAGAGAAGGGCCCAAACAGCTGGGGAAAGGGTGATGCTTGTGAGAGATGGGATTTTTTTTTTTTTTTTTTTTTTTTTGTTTTTTCTTTGACCAGCGGGGGGGTGGGGTGGGG
>VWZN01002773.1:227481-237724 GCA_013396955.1 Regulus satrapa
GTGTGTGTGTGTGTGTGTGTGATGAGTCAAAGTCTGAGGGCTGCCTTGTGTCAGCCATTGACTGTGCCAATGACAGCAGCTCCCGACAGCCTTTAATAACACCACTTACAGGCTCTGGAGCAGGGGGAGGCAGCACAGGGGGGAGGAGAGAGCTTCCCTCGCAGGCTGGTGCACAAAGCCTGGTCCCCAGGCTCGCCAAAATGTGTCACAGGAACCCGTTGATGGCTCCATAATTGCAGCCCACGCTGCAATGTGTTGTTCTAAGAGGCAGCAGAGAGCACAGCCAGGAGAGCAGCTCTGGGGACACGGCAGTGAAACACGGCCAGGAGGACACGGGGACACGCTGGGCTCACCTAGGGGTGCACCAGGTGGTGGTTCTGGGGCTCACCCCGATCCTATTGCCCCGTCCAGCAAGGCACCTCCACGTGTTCACACCCAGGAGACAAGAAATTCCACGCAGGATGGGTGGGATGAGGAGAAATATCTGCAGAAGATGTTGGGAATATGCAAGTCCTGCTGCCCACCTTGGCTCTCCAGCATCAAGGGGGGGAGCAAGGCCCTGCCAGGTCCCATGGATGCTGGGAAGATCCTGGAAGGCTGGTGAAGATGCTAAAAATCCTCAGCTTAGTCCAGATTTGGAAAGCTTCAGGAAAAGCTTCATGTCCTGATTATTTACTTCTCCAAGCTAAGGAGAGACCTACTTCACACACTGCCTCCTGGAGAGGCGGAAAAATCAGGCATGTAAAATAAGAAGGAAATGGAAATCGACTTGATAGCTCCTTCCCCTTCCTAATGGGGAATACTTACCTAATTAGGCCCGCTTGGCGTTTCCTCTCCTTGCTTTCTTTGAGACATTATGCAGAGAGAAATTTGTCCTAAGAGTTGGTGCTTTCATTCAGAGGCATTCCCTGTGAGCTGTTTGTCTTGCTGAGGCAGGCAAGGACAGCAATTCCAGCATAAAGGAGGGGAAAAAGAAAAAAAATCCCTCCTGGGTGGGTCTAAGGGGTGCTGGTTTAAGTGCCCAGCTCTTCTCCTCCCTTCTCCATCCGTCACCCATGCAGAGGGTGCAGCTCCAAGGTGCCTCCTGTCCTCGCCCGGCCCAGGTGAGCAGCTCCTGATCTCTGGGAGTGACCTCAGAGACCAGGAGGGGGAAGCCAGAGAATGCACAGGTGGCCAAAATTACTCTACCCTTAGTGGGCTTTTAGAGACACACCTGAGACTGGATGGTCTCAGGGCTGGTGGGATCCACAGGGACTCCCAAATCAGTCCCAAATCCATTCCCCCACTTGGATGACCTCTCCAAACCACGTATCCAAGCAGCTGGTGCAGCTCAAAGTGGAGAAAAAAAGGGGTGGTAGAAGCAATACCCAAACCCTGCAGACCCACACGGACAGGGCTGAGCCAACCAGGGCACAGCAAACTCTCACTTCCCATGGCCAGCTCCCCTCCTGTCAGAGAGGCTCACTCGGGTGGCCTCCCCTCACCAGGACAAGGGCTTGGCACACACAGGATGTGCAGGAGCAGTCCCACCCCACATCCCTACAACAGAGAGAGGCTGGATGTGACCCTACACGAGGGGTTGCAGAGCTCTCTGNCTCCCACCCCCCATCCCTACAACAGAGGCTGGATGTGACCCTACACGAGGGGTTGCAGAGCTCTCTGGTGCAGCGAGGGGTCAGAATTCACACCCTAGACCCCCTGGACCCCGTTATCCAGTCCTCCATTTCCATCCCACACTTTCCAGGAAGGCTCCCCATCCCCCTCAGCCCTGCTCCTGCACCCCAGGAATTTTTTTTTTTCCTCTTCCCTGCAGGGAGCAGAGCTTCCAAGAAGGAAAATGCAAAGCCCAAAGGGAAAGACTTCAAGCAATGAGCTGGCTCTGCAAAGGAAGGTGTTTTATTCCTGCCTGAGGGGGTGCTTTAAAGAACCTCCTTTTGTTTCCTCAAAGGCTGAGGAAGGTGGAGACCTGAAGCAATTCAGGGAACTCACCCTGCAAGCAGCAGCAGAGATTTCCCCAAGCCCAGGTCTCTGCACACCCAGCATCCTGCTCTGGTCCAGCCATTCCTGCATCACTCTCCCAGGGGAGCTCCTGCAGCTGAGCCCAGCCCTGCACCTGCAGCACACCTGTGCAGGTGTGAGAGGAGGGGCTGAGCCACCCCCTGCAGCAGCTCCAGCCAGCCGTGAAACTTCACCTCCCAGTTGTTCATTCAGCACCCAGAAAAGCCGTGTTGTTTTCCTTTTTTTCTTTCCTTTTCCCTTTTTTTCTTTGCTTTTTTTTCCCCACCACTAGGAACAAGAAAGAGCTGCACAGGTAACCCCTGCTGCAAGCTAAGCCAAGCCTTCCCCTTCTCCAGCCAGAGAGGGGAAGCAGCCCCACTCCTCCCCGTGGCCCTGGATATCCCCCCATCCTACCAGGCTCCTGTCCCCACTGAGCCACCCCTCTGCAGCCACTGCAGCATCCTCAGGGCTGCCAGGGTGTGAAGGACAGCGGGAGGGAGTTGTAGAGCCACCTCTGCAGCACTGCCAGCTTCCACTGTGAGTCCAGTGGCTGCAGGCAGGACACCCCTTTGCATCCCTCTTGCACCTCCTGAGCGTTCCCCAAACCAATGGATGTGCTGGACAAACGGGCTCCAGGCAGGACCTGCTGCTGCAACTCCCAGTGCTCAGCACCCAGCCTGCAGAGGAAACCTTCTCCTGCTCCCTGCACCCATTCCCAGGGAGCAAGACCCCCCAAAAACAGATCTATCCCACCCATGGCAGCTGGAAAGTGATGGTGAGGGCAGGCAGAGCAATGTCCTGAGCAGGGCTTGCCCTGCTTGACCTCTTGCAGCCCTGGAGGGGTGGCCCAGCTGGAGGGGGGCTCAGCAGAGCAGGAGCCCAGGACGGGAGCATTGGAGGAGCTTCCCTGCCTCCCAGAGCAGAGGGATGGGCTTGCAAACTCTTGAAAACAACCAGAAGCGTCAGAGGCAGAGGAAAGGGCAGGTATTTACCAGGCAGTGCCTACAAGGTGCTGCGAATGCAGCATTTGTGCTGGATGAACAGGCATTATCACAGAGCTCGGTGCCAGCCCTCGGCCCCGAACGGTGACACCAGTTTGGAAATAACAAGCTCATTATAACGAAAGGTTTCACTCAAATCCCCCTCCAAAGGAGGGATCTGACGGAGGAAGGGACCTGTGACAAGAACGCACTGGGGGGATTTGTTTAACCAGATCAGCACAGCACAATTCCCTGTCTCCAGCGTGGATAAAGCCTGGGTTCCCGGGAAGCTTAACCCCCCATCCCACCTGGACTGGGTGGGAAGTGTCCCACACCCAGCATTGAGGTCTTCTGGGCACAACCCTGCTTTTAAGGGATGAAAAGAAGCACCTTTCAATAATAAATAATAATGCTAAATATGTGTTTCTATAGCAACTCATCACCATAGCAGCTCAGCACAGGAGGAGAACTCAGAGCTCATCCCGCCGTCTTCAGGGTGAGGAGGCAACTGCCCTCAAAGGCTTCAGTGGGGGCACAGATGGGACTTAAAGCAGGAAGTCCCCCTTGGGGTTGTCCCTGAGCACTGCCCTCGCTGGGGGAGCTGCCTGGGCAATCTGGAGAGGAGCAGTCAGGGATCCAAGCGGTGACGGGGCTATGAAGTCTCAAAAGCACCAGGTGCTGATGTCATTGCAATCCCCCAAATCAGTCCTGGGGTCCGAGGAGGGATGGGGGTATGAAAGCCTCAAAAGCATCAGGAATCGAGGTCATGGCAACCCCCCAAATCACTGCTGGGATCCAGAGTGGCTGGGAGGAAAGGAGGCTGTGACAGGGAACAGCCCCTCTGTCCAGCCAGGAGGGCACCGTGAAGGGGAGAGTGCACAATCAAAAGCAGGAAATTCCCGAAATTATCCGTGCAAATACCAACCCCTCAACACTTACACCTCTCAGGAGAACAGCTTACAAAACTCCATGTGTCACTCTGCTTTTAGCAAGACCCAGAAATTTGCACCAAAACCCCAAAAAATAGAAGGAGTTTCCCAAAACAGCCCCAAAACTCCTTTTTTTAAAGGCACACGTGCCCTCTCTAATTTGTGTGTGGGGTTTTTCTTCCCTAGATTGCCCATTAAAGAAAAATCCAAGCCTTTGATTAGCTCTGCAATTGGTGTGGCTGTATTCCCAGCTCACCTGCTCTCCCTGGCAGGGCTGTGGGGGCAGAGCCCTTGCCTTGGACATGGAACCTCCTCCTCCTCCTCCTCCTCCTCAGCATGTCCAAAAGCCTCTCCCCAGCCAGCAGAAGAAGGTGACACTGCCCAGGAGTGGGGCAGTGCCCATTAGTGACTATTATCCACGGACATGATGCCATTCCTCAGGCTGACAAGTGAGTTCCCACCAAGCCCCCCCACCTGTTTTTTACTCACTTTACAAAAAGTGACTCACTTTTTAAAGGTTATAAGGAAAAAAACAAGCATTAGGTGGTGGCTGAAGGGACAGTCACTTCTAAGAGACCTCCCCCACGTGATAAATGGGGTGACAAGAAGCCAAGGAACCCACTGAGGGTGGTGGGACAGCTCTCCATCAAATCCAAGTCTCCCTTTGGCAGCACAGGATAGGTTTCCCTAAAGTAAAATGAAGCTGTGTAGCACACCAAGCACTTGCTATTCCATCAATAGGCAATTGTAACAGGATACACCTCCTTAGTCTCTAAATGAGTTTTCTTTCCAGCACTACATTATAGACAAATCCCCTGTCACAAAAAACAAATAAATCCCTTTTCACAATCAAATATGCTCTAACCAAGTCAAACAGGGCCACGCGCGCGTGCGGCGAATCCGCAAAGCTTCCCCCAACTTCCCAGCGTGACCATTCCTCCCTTCAGGCGGGGAAAGAGGTGGGAAGGGAAGGGAAAGAAAGGATATTTGATTGGAGAAACCAAGTGGCAATTTCCCCGTTCAGCTGGGAATCGATAGCCGGGCTCCTCGTGGTTCCTGCTCCGCAGGGGCTGAGCCCAGGCTGACACAACACCAGCGCCTGACTTACGAGTGCTTCATCCCAGCCAGATATTTTTAATTTAAACCTTGCCACTGCTGAGGACGAAGCCATCCCAGGCTGTGATTTACTGCTAATTCATCCTCCTGATCTCTATAACTCTAAACTCAAGTCTCCAAACAGTGGAACGCCCAGGCACTCCCCAGTGAGGCTCGGCGTGAATGAGTGTCAGGGGGCTGCTGGCGGCAAGTGCCACTTCCTCATTCAGAAAAAAACAGGAAATATATAAATATTAACCATCTGCAGGCAGCCACCAGCCCAGCGTCACCTCAATATATCCCAGGAAAACACTACTGGGAATAAAGCACCTTCACCAGCCTCACCTTTCCTTCCTCGTGGAAGGTTTAAACTCCAAGAGAAATAACACAGAGGTCGTGGAATCTCGTTTCACAAACATTTACATTGCATTTACATGTGCATTTGGCTGCGAGGGTTCGCTCAGGATCAAAATTTATCCCTCTGGCCCTTGCAGAAGAGCAGAGGAGGGGGAAATGTGTGGGTATGGATGGTGGAAATGCCTGTAATGGAAAGTTAACCTGTATTAATAAAATAAAATAAACACATTCGTCCTGGCAAGATCAAGCACCAGTCAAATCCCAAAATTTATTGCCAATCGCTGGGTGGGAAAGCCCCAGCAGATGGAAGGAAAATCAGAGATCAGGCACAAAAAGCAGGAGAATCAGAGGTGCAACATCTCCCTTCTGGATCATGAGTGCAAATCCAGCCACGCTCAGCAGGACTTTTTATTTATCCCTATGCAAAAGAAGCCTGGGAATCTCAGCCACCTGACTTTGGGGTCTGGATTTCTGTTTCACTGCATGAAGCACTTTAAAAGCACTTTTTTAAAGTGGGGAAAACTCTCTCAGCAGCAAAGCCTGGAGTAAAAGCAAGTCACAGAGTCTGCAAATGACCTCTCTCTCTCTCTGGTGATCACCCTCCAAGTGAGGTCAAACCACCTGCTGAAAGGCAGCATAGTGGGATGGAGATTTGAACCCAACCACTGCTCTCCCTCAGGTCTTCAGGCTCTGAGAAGTTGGTGTCTTCTACAAACATCAGTATTTGAGGTAGGAACAGCTGGGAACATCATATTTCAGAAAAAAAAAATAAAATAAAATAAAAAAAGTTGGCTTCCTCCACGGCTCCAGGAATCACCTTGGAAGGGAGCATGTCCCTGGCAATGTTCACATCAGCTGGAGCTGAAGGGCTACAGGTGTCTAAAATGAAGTGATCGTTGGGTTTTCAAACCAAAGGTTGCCTGTTCAAAGCCTTCAGAGCATCTCTAAGGGCTCACAGAGGGGTTTTTACCCAGGAAAGGGTTCAGGACAGGTTGTTCAAGACAGGGAGAGTTGGCAACTCTTACCCAGGTGGCTGTTCAGCCCCTTACAATGTGCTTAAGGATAAGGCAAAATTACAGAGTTCATGCACCAGCAAAAAAAAATTTAAAAAAAAAAAAATCCAGACTATTCTTTGGGATGAGTCAAAACAACCCCAAGGGAGAATGCCAGATACAGGAAATCACTACACAGGCTGTAGGCATCTCAGCACATCATTTTTGCAGTGATGTCTCCATTCCCAAAGGTGATTAAAACCATTTTGCAGCAATTTTTAAAGGCACTGGGACTGAGGTCCTTGAAAGCACAGCTGCTCCCAGGCCAATTCTCTAACCCAAAATGCTTGGTTGTCTCTGCCCATGGCAAGGCATTGGAACTGGATGATTTTCAATGTCCCTTCCAACCCAAACTGTTCTGTAATTCCACAATTCTATGATACTTTCTCATTTCAAAGCACCCATTTGCCATTTTGACTGGGAAAAATTCAGTCCTGAAAATGTCCTGTCCTGTCCAAGGGCTGCTCTTGGCTGTTGAAGCACAGGCTGGAAGGCAGGGCACCACTCCCTGCTCTCTTCACTGAGTCCCACTTGGGGCTCAGCTTGCATTTCAGGCTGGCGAGAGAGAATTCCTCATCAATAAATGTGGATGGAGCTTCTTGCCTCTCTGTGCCTCAGTTTCCCAATCCACACCAAAGGAATGGAGTAGACAGTTACATTTTTAAACCCCATGCCTCAGTTTCCCAACCCACACCAAGGGAATGGAGTAAAAGGTTATGTTTTAAAGCCATTCAGAGCCTGAGTGAAAAACATGTGGGCAGCACTACGTATTTTTTTTTTCTTCTTCTTCTTCTTCTTTCTTTTTTTTCTTTTGGCCACAGGCTCCTTGGGAGCTCAAAGCTGAGGGTTATAAAGCACTTTTCACAGGAAGACAGTCACGCAGGGAAGCATGCTCATCACTGATGCCCTGCAGAAAGGCAGTGGGCTGCCCAGACTCTCTGCACAGACGGGAAGTCTCGTTGCCTTGGGCGCCTGGAGCGCTGCTGTCCCTTCCCAGAGTCTTGCAAGCCAGAAGGAAGGAGTAAGAAAAAGCCCTCTGGAGCCTTTCAGGGAGCCAGGAAGGTTCCTCGGATGCTTTTTGTTAGAGCATCAATCAATTGGAGGGCTTTACTAGGAGGGGCAGTCGCAGCCCATCCCCTGGGCGGGGAGGGGGATTCATGGGCAGCACATGAGACTTTGGAGTCTCAGCTATGTGGGACCTCACTTTAGAGGGGTTATAAATAATAACTATATCAAGAGGAGGAGCCAAGGGATTCCCATGCCATCCTGCTCCAGCACCCGTGTGGGCAGTGCCAAGCCCCAAAACTCTGATGCTTCTCACCCCAAAACTCAGCGGCCCCACCTCTGACACCCTCCCCGGGTCGGACCCCGCGTTCCCGCAGTGCCGGCACCCATCTCAGCTTCGCAGGAAGCTTCTCAGGGTTCCCCTCCAAACAAGAAACTGATTCCCACACGGCGTTAACCCTCAGCACACCCCCCCACCCCACCCAGCATCGTAAGACCTTGCCAGGCCCTTCGCACGAATCCAGCCCCGGCAGGGCGAGAGCGAGCTCGGTTTTACTGCAGCCGCTCGGCGCCGGGGACATCGGGAGGCAGAGACAAAGCCATTGGGTAAAAGGGAAAAAAAGATGCAACACAAAAGGGGCGCCGGCATCTCTCCTCCCCCTCCTCAGCCTGCGAAAGTAGAGGAATTGATATGAAAGCGGCTCCGGCAACCCGGAGCCCCCCGGGATGGGGCTGCCAGAGGCTCCTGCCTCCCCGGCAGCGCAGCTCTGCCGCTCTCCTGCCTCCGCTCAGCCCTTGGCTTCGCCTCACCCGCGGGCTGCCGAGCACCACGGAGGGATGCTGGCAGGTGAATCCCCTGAGGAAAAGCTCAAATATTCCCCCCTCTCCCTGCGGAGAAGTTCAGCCTCTCCCTTTGGGTTTGCAGCATTCCCTCCCTCCGTCCCTCCCCAGCCGCGCTGAGCGCATTTAACGCCAGCCCTCGGTGCCTGCCAGGCAGTTCCGATCATCGAGCAAATGCTTCCCTACAGCACCGTGATCGATCATCAAGCCCGGGCTCTAAAACACCCGTCTCGGGCATAAACAACACTTAGATCATGCGGCTGTCATTTATTTCGCACGGCATCGCTGCCGCCGAGCGCCACACGTTTAGGATGGGACGGAGAGGAAAAGCCTCGGACTGGTCCTTTCGGAAAGGAGACACCCCCTTGAGGAGGGTGGGGTCTGGCCAGGGGAGGGAAGAAAAGCCCAGGTTTTCGTGCCGGGGGCTGGGGTTGCGTGTTTAAACCTGGCTGCACACGCCGAGCAGACACACACATCTGTTGCACCGCTTGAAGCCCGGCTCTAGCGAAGGATCCCACACACACCAGCAAACAAACAAACAAACACACCAACCAACCAACCAACCAACCAACCCGCGCTTCCCCGCCAGCAAAACGCTGCTCGCATCCCCTGCACCTCCAGCCAGAGGCTTAGGAGGGGGAAGGAAGCACCTAATCCCACGCCGGGAGGCACACGCCGTGATTAAAATCACAGAGACGGCAAAGCCCGTGCCCCCCGCGCCCCGCTGCTCCTCGCGGGTTTCTGCAAACAACCCCCGGCTGACACAGAGGGCAGGTAAAGAAAACAAGTTAGCACGCTCTCCGCCTTCCAAAATATTTGTGCAGGACTGGTGCGCGCTAAAGAGAAGTCCCTGGAAGGCTGCGAGCAGCAAAAATCCCCTGGCACCGTCATTGTTCCCGCGGAACGAGAGCATCCATCCCCCGGCAGTCTCGGGGGTCCCGGTCCAAACCTCCCCTCTGCACCGCTCACCCCCACGACCCGGGGAGAGACAGGTCCCCCTCGCTTTTCCCAAAACCTCTCCTCCCCAGGCACGGGAGGGAAGCCGGGGACAATCGGGAGCGCCTGCAGAGCGCGGCTGGCCGGCGGCGGGGCTGGGAAGGCGGCGCGGAGCAGGAGCGGGGTGTGGAAGTTTGACGGGAGAGGAGCCGGAGCCACTCGGCGTTCCAGCCGCTCCTTCCCAGCCGGGAGAGCCCTGCGGGTCCCACCCCGCACCCAGCACCGCGAACGCCGCATCCCTTCCCGGCACGGGGAGCAGATGGAGCCCCGGGAGGAGGATTTCCTCCGGGCTGGGCACGGAGCAGCCGCTACCAACCCAAACAGCCTTTGCTGGGGCTGAGCAAGCGGGTTTGTTTATCTGGGAGGAACTCAGCTGCTGCCGGAGTATTAGATTTCTACCGAAACAACGCGCGGCTCGGTGTTCAGATCGCTTCTCCCGCTCTACATAATTTAAGGGCATATGTCTGATAAAACGCGGAGCATCGATAACGCGGCTCTCGCTTGCAGCACGCACATGCACCGAGGGAAAGGAGGGAGGCTCAGCAGCGCTGACTCCGCAGCCGGGATTTGGGCAGGAAAACTCTCCAGCACCTTGCGGGGAGGGAAGCCACGGAGGTCTGCCCTTCCCTCTGAGGTGTTCACCGGCGGGGGTGGCCCCTGTCCCCAAGCATGGCTCACCCGGGAGGTGTTATCCTCCCCGGGAACAGGGCTCTGCCTCCAGCCCCGTCCAGCTGCAGCCTCGCCGGGAGCAGGAAAAGTTTGCAAATGCCTCCAGCCCCTCGTCCGAGGAGAGCTCCGGAGGCTCGAAGGGGGAAAACACCCCGCGAGGGGAGCAAAATCCGCAGCCGGGGGATGCCCGGGGTGATGAGGGACGGGCTGCGCCGCTGGAGCCGCTGCCTCCGGGGAGAAAAGTTGAGCCTCGTGCGTGGGGAAAAAAGCCATCGGGAACCCGGCAAAGGGGGACACCGGGCACCGCGTCCCCTCCGCGCCG
>VWZN01002773.1:238913-254022 GCA_013396955.1 Regulus satrapa
AAAAAAAAAAAAGAATAAAACCCAAAACCCACTCACGGAATCAACCGCATCTCGCTGCCTGCCCCCATCTGCTCCTCAAAAGAAAAACCCCCAACCCTTCCCGGCTTTGGCTGGCATCTCCCTTCCCTTTTCCCTGCCTTCCCTTCCCTCTCCAGGCTGTGCCCCTCTCGCTGCTCCCCTCCGGCTTGGACCCAGCCAGGAGGGGAGCGGATCAGAGCGGCCGTGGGGAGGCTCAGGGGAAGATCAATCTCTCGGCTCGGGTGAGCACTAATCCTGGAGAGAGGCTGCAAGCTGCTCCCCCGGCCCGGGCTCCCTTTCATTCCCGGCAGCCGCAGGAATAAGGGTGGTTTTTTAGAAGCTGTCGGTGCTCCCTGCCGGAGTTTGGTGTCTCCCCAGGCTGCAGGGATGCCCCAAAAGTTCGTGCCCTGCCTGAGACCCGCACTCCGCCCTGCAGGTGATGCCAGGGCCAGGCAGCAGACGGTGGGAAGGGCAGGGATGCCCTCAGGGTGTTGTTAGCAACAGGGCTGCTCCCCAGGGAACCAGATTCCCTGAGGATGGGCGCAAAGGTCCAAAGAAGAGGAGGAGCAGCTGGGGGAGACATCCTCTGCTTCCAGGGGTGTTGGCCATGCTCACGCCAGGGAGGAAACTCTGCAAGTGACCCTGCAGCTCCCCCTTCCCCACCCCAGCAGGGATGTCCCAGCACCCACGGCAATCAATCCCCGAGATCAGAGGCAGGAATTGCCTTTCCAAGGGGTCGTGCAGCACCAAACACAGCAGGACTCCCGCCCTCCTCCCCACAGCCTCCACCACTGACAGAAAATCAGGCTTAATCCGAGCTTTGTATTTTTAATTATCTTAAATTTATGCCACAAAGCACGGCGGCCGGGGGCTGTCTATTTGCATCCTCCGAGATATTTATTTGGAAACAATATCATGTTTTCCTTAAAACAAGTTTTATCTCCCCGGCGCGTGCCTGTGTGCGCGCGTGTGTGTTTTGCCTGAGCTCCGGTTTACATTTCCTGATGGATGGATGGATGGATGGGGATTCAGAGCCCTTTTTTTTTTTTCTTTTTTTTTTTTAAGGTGGTGCATAAAAATGTATTTATTATTCTTTATCTCCTACCTCTCGCAAGGAGTCATTTGTTTTCATTCAGAGAAATGAATACGATGTGAAGCCTGAAGAGTAATAACGCAGCGAAATGACAACGGAGGAGCGAGACGGGAATCTGAGAGATACAATGGCAGGTTAGTAACCTCTAAAGATCACTGCTGCTCTGAGTGCTACGGCATTATTGAGTGTCCAGCCTGCCTCGCAGCTCCATTTAATAAAAACATATGAAAATCCCGAGGAAATTCTGCCTCGCGTTTAAAGCCTGTCCCGCTAAACGCGGATAATCTGGATATGCCCAGATTACTTCCCGCTATCTGGTGGGCAGGAAGAAATTAATACCAGTTCTTTCTGCTTCTTAAAGACAATGGCACGAGTGAAAACATCCCCGTGCTGTTTGGGTTCATGGAGGAGTGAGTGACAAATGGGACTTTATTTTACAGGCCTTTTCACGAACCGGGCAGCAGGGGCGGAAAAGGGTTAGGGCTGCAAAACCCAAATGACCTCCCCTGACCTGTGAATTTCTGCAGTAAAAGGGCCCAAAGACAAGGAGGGTTCAGGCTCACCATGGTGTCATCCAGTGGATATTTTTCCCCCCGGGTCACAGCAGAGATCAGAGAGAGGTGCTGGGCACCCCCTGCTCTGCCCCGGGAGGAAAACCAAGCAGCACCAGAGCTGCCTCAGCATCATCTGGGACGAGGCAAAATCCTCCATCAAATTGTCTCCATCCGAACAACCTCACACAGCCGATTTCCTTCCCACTGCCCCAAAAGATCCTCCACTGTCCCCGAAGTCCTGGGTGCCAGGAACCCTCTGTGGTTCCCCCCTTTCGTTTCTTGATTTATTACCTGAGCCACACACAGGGACACGCAGGGGCCACTTCCATCAACACCCGAAGAACAGAAAACACACCTATTTTTTGCCAGGACATCCACCTGTAGACTCCAACAACAAAGAGGAGGAGCCACTTTAAACAAAAAATTAAATTTAAAAAAAAAAAAAAAAGAAAGAAAAAGAAAAGGAGGGAAAGAAAAGAAAGGGGGGGGAGGGGGGGATCTAAGTTAGATTGCGCGGGGATTTTTCTCTTATTCTTTTCCCCCCCGCCATTTTCCAAGTTTGTTGAAGCACTGTTTGAGCTGTTTGAGTCTCTGGCTGCTCCAGAGCCGGGCTGGAGCGAGCGCAGGCAGCGCTCAAACCCAACATCGCAGCGCCACCTGCAGCGACCGCGCTGGGTGGCAGCTGCAAAAATCCCTCCAGCCGGCCGAATCCTGAATAAAACCAGCCCGGGGAGAGGGCTGCTAACTCAAAATTTTGTTCCTCCGGGTCTCTTTTTCACCCCCTTCTGTCCTCCGGGCTTTCAGGTCCTTCCAGCTCGCCCCTCTCTGTTGGTACACGGAAGAAAATTGGCCTCTCCTGGGTAGCTGTCACCATCCCTGCTGCTGACAAAGGATGTCTTCATCGTGCTTGTGGAGGGTGGGAAATTCCGAGCGAGCTGGTTTAAAGCTGGGCCGGGGCTCTGTGTTGTCACTGGGACAGCCCGGGGAGGGACAGGGCAGTTCTCGGTGCGGCTTCAGGGGTGTCACGCTCTCAGATTTGGGCAGTGCTGCCAGCTTCAGGGAGGGTCGTGCTGCCCAAAAAAGAAAGAAAAAATTTAAAAATAAAAAAAAAATTAAACAAAAAAAAAGAAAGAGAAGTTTTCAGGGAAGAGCAGGATTGTGTCACTTGGTCACCTTGCCTTTCTCCTTCTTTCGTAGAATCTCCGCAAACAATTTTGGGTGCTGGGTGGAGAAAAAGCTCCTGGGAGGGTGCACCTCAGCCACCCTTTCTGCTCTGCACAGCATTTCCCTGGGGCCTTGGGGGTTTGCACACTGGATTTTCTGAGGAGCCCAGGGTGTCTCGACATGGAACAGAGGGGGGCATGTGCCCTTTCTCCTCTGTCACTGATTTGCTGCACAGCCTCTGGCAACTCCCTTAACTCCCCTGCCAGTCTTTGCAGAGATACTTTTTGGGGCAGATTTTTTTAGCAGGACATCTATTAAATAACATTTTTATCAGCTATCCAGCATCTCCCTCTTCCCAGCCCTTTAGCAGGCACGATGAACTGTCAGAGGCAAGGTTTGCCTTCATTTTCCTTTGTCCACTTTGTTTGGATGTTTTTGAGGAAAGCAAAATCTCCTTTTATGTTGTCCCAGGGTCAAATGCAGCAACTCACACGAGCTACAGACCTGCAGGGTCTGACTGTCCCCTCCCTCTCTTTCCCATCAGTGTGTGCTCCAGTCCATGTTGGCATCTGGATTCAGACACCAGCTCACCAACCCCTCAGGTTCCAGGAAGATTTCCAGAGGTTTCCCAGAGTTTCCCCTCATTTCTGCAATTCCATTACCGTTTTCTCCCTTCCCATTCCCTCTTCTCTGTCCCCCTGCCCCAACTCAATTCTCCCCAGCGAAGTGCCACTTCCACAGAGGACCTGCCCTTCCCAGCAGAGCCAGGGATGAGAAAGATGCTCATTGCCCATCCCCACCCACCCAGAGGGGATTTATGATGTGCTCAGGCCGACAGCATCATCTGCACATCTTCCCACCCCATCCACCCTCTCCCCCTGCCAACCCTCCCTCCTTGCCCTCCCCCTGCAAACCTCCCCAGGGACAATTTTTCTCCTTCCCCCTTCAAATATTTGTCGACCATTATGGCCTCTGGCCACACCCGGGCTGTCGTTTGTCCAAACCAAACAGCAGGAGGAGGGACAGGGGAGAGGGGCAGGTGGACAGAGGCAGGCTGAGATGGGAGCCAGGGGAGCAGTCAGGTCAGAATGATAAGGGGAGCACAAAACCCAGGCTGGGGCTGGACAATTAAATGAGGGGACGCCTGAGAGGGGCCACTTTGAACCGCGGGAGAGGAGTGAAAGGGAATAATATTGGAAGCAGGCAGGTGGAGTGATAAGATACAACCACAGAAAGTCAGACAAATTCATTGTTGTTTCATTTTGGAGGACAATACCAGGAGGAAGAGCAATCAATCCCTGTTCAGGAGGGCTAGAGAGCTTCAGGGCAAGATAAGGAGTGGGGATGGAGGGATGAGATGGAGAAATGGGTAAAGAGTCAGAGGAAAACCGTCCAGGGACACGCAGGAGGGGCTGGAGAGTGTCTGCAAGGAGAGAGGGGAAGGCTGGATGCCAACACTGGAGCTGCTGGGTTCAGCTGAGGAGAAGCAGCCTTTAAATCAGAATAAATCCAAAGGGAAAGGGGACAGCCTGAAGAGGGGAAGGTTCTTATCCACAGATTAGGGCTTTGATTTGGCATTTCAGAACCTGGGTCCGACTTGCTGCTGATGCAGCTTCTGGGCGCTGCTCCAGTGGGTACCAGGAGAGAGACGAGGAGCCAGGATAGAGCTGCAGGGATTTTCCCAGACTTCCCCAGCCTTTGCAGTTGGTAACACTCTAGAAAGGTCTTTTGGGAAGTTTGCCTCCCTCAGATAGTGGGGAATGGATACATCAAATGCCCTTTACAGCCTACCAAATCTCGCAGCTAATCGTGGATGTCGCTGGAGGCTAATCCTGAATAGGGGGATTTCTAAAGCCTCTTTCCTACACTGGCATTTCTCTCACTCAGGGAACATCCGCCCAGCCACCTACTTCCAAAAAACTTTCAGGAATAACATCTGCTGCTGCCTGCTCAAACTGCCCCAAACCAGCAGCGGGCCCTGCAGCCAGCAGGGGGTGAAAGGTTGGTTTTGTTAGAACCCCAAGCTCCAAAGAAAACCAGAACGCACGAACCAAGCCCAACATTTGTGGTATATATATTTTTTTAATTTTTTTTTCCATGCTGCAATCCATGGTTTTTAAGCCAGCTGGAGGCAGGGAAGAGGGGGAAGGTTGGCCCATCTTTTTTAGCACGTGGGAGCACATGGATTTACCCACTTGGGGAACGTGGGAGACGAGAGAGGGGGAGAAGCAGGAGCTCATCTCGGGATGCTGCGGGAACCCCCGTGAAGAATAGCTATTCTTACGTGTCAGCTCCATCACCATGGCATCAGAGAGGGAGAACACAGGGAAAAATGACAGAAAAGGGGGGGAAGTGGGACAGGGAGACTGAGGAGACAAACAGGAAGGGGAAGATATTTCCCTAACGGGCAGTGTAATTTGTTAAATTGTTGGGGCACAGTACCCTGGGCTCACAGACTGAGAGATGCTGCTGGGCCCCTTTAGAAAGGACCTCATAACTTCATCCCAAATGAACATTCCTTTCTGGAATGCTGGAGTGGGGCTGGTGCAGTCAGCCCTTCCCAAAAACGTTAACAAAAATTGAGTATATCCACTTATAAGTGAATATTTACAAGACATCTGCCTCCTCCCCTTTGTTCACTAGTAAGACCTGTAAAAAAACACATTAAATTTGCTCTCATGTCAACCTGGGTGGATTTATCTGTGGTGAAAATGGGCTGTGCCAAAAACCAGCTTTGAAGACCTGGGGCCCTTTTGCAGTGCTACAAACTGATGGTGCAGCACCTCAAGTGTACAAATTCCAACTTTTCCCCTCCTAAATCCATTTTCTTTTTACCTCTTTCCATTTCTGTGTATACAAATTTGCAAGCAGATTGGGATAGTGGTCTGGAATTGAGTCTCTGGCCACTCAAGGTGCTTGGAGCCTCCACCCACACTCACATCAGCAAAATTGGGGATAAGAGCTGTCCCCTCACTAGGAGAACACCCTTTAACACGTGTTATTTCTATGGATGTTCCCTTCACTGGTGTTTATTCTGTTTCTGGATCATGCTGTCATCTCCCCTTCTCTGCTTTCCCCACTTCCCCACCTCATGGAAAGCTCTCCTTAATTCAGGAGCAGCAAGAAGGACACAGTGGAATTTTCTGTCACCCCGGATTATTCCAGTTATTTTTCACCACTCACCCAAACCATCAGGTGCTCCTTTTGGGAATCTGTTTATCCAAAATCCCTCCTATGTTTTGGATCATCTGCAACACCTGCATCTCTCCCCTTCCTCTTTCCAAACTCTCCAGGAGCTGGGGAGATCTCACATCCTGAAGTTGCTCAGCTCTTGGGTCAAAGCTTTCAGGTGAAACGCTCCAACATCATCTCCTCAAGGCCAGGTCACCCTGTGCAGATCCTGACACCAGTATTCTTATTAAAATATTCGAATTAAGTTGCTCCACTCATCTCTTTGAAACCATTTGACTTTCCACCCAAGCAACCAGGCAGAAACCTCCTCCCCCTTCCCTCCCAATGCCTCTCGTACAAATCCTCTTCGAAGGAATCAAAGATGCTGGAGGTGTGAGCTGGCCACGCATGTTGTAGCCCTTTATTATCTGGGGACCCCCACTCAAATGTACAGAGAGATAATGTTAATGGAATGATGCATTTGCTCTGATCTGGAGCTGTCTCAGAAAGATAAATGCCGAGGCAAAGCAGAAGCATTTAATCAAAAAATAAACCACCTCAATATGTTGTGTATTATTATTTTTTTCTCCTAAAGAAGCAAAGCTTGGTCCTGTCACAGCATGTTATTTTGCCAGCATTATATCTGTTATTTCTAAATAATTCCATTTAGTGCTGGTGATGGGTAGGAGGGCCGAGATACAAAATCAAATTAATTAGAGTGACCCAACAAACTCGTGTTTGCATTGCGAGATGCAACATGGCAGCAAATCTCGCTGAGAACAAATTGCATTCAAATTAATTTAAGGAAAAAAAAAATAATTTGGGGCAGATCAGGTTTATTTAGCATCAATTTTAATAAGCTAAAATAAAGTCAAGGCAGCAGGTGATACCATCAGCCAGCCAAAAGCCAGCTTTGATAGAGGTTTATACAGCTGAATGACAGTCACCTTCCAAGCCATTATTAGAAAAGCTGGGGTTTTTTGGACTGGCTCGGACAATTAAAAGAGCACCTCAATTACAGCCGCTGGAGATATTAGCAATGAATAAATTATCCACTAGGTTTGACCCTCCCTTCCTGCACATCATTTCCAAATAATTAATTTCCTTGCCACGTTTCAAGACGTTGTGTTAAATTCTGCAGCAGAGGAGGGGCAGAGGTGGGGAACCCTTCTTCACCCCCTTGGCTGGTGATAGACCAGGCATGAGAGTTTTGGGGCTCCAAAAAAAGAAGTAGAATTTGTCAATATTTTCCTGGCATGTCCCTGATCCACTGTTCCTGCCCGGGTCTTTTCCAGTCTTGACAATCCTGGGATTCTACGCACCCAGCAGGAGCAGATCCTGGATCTGTCAGTCCTGGTGCCCAGAGTTTGGGGGGTGTTTGTCCAGCTCCCTCTGCACCCCAGAACACCAGGAATGGACTCGTGGTGGGCTGGATCATCAGGAGAGCTTAAAGACAATGAGATGTGATACTTTCAGTTTTAGCTTTTGTGTTTCCCAGGTCCTGCACTGCAGAGCTGTGAACCCCACAGAAAGGGGCAGCCAGTTCTGCTCCCAGCTCAGGCACATACCCCGATCCTTTTGCAGCCCCAGAGCCAAGGACACGCTGCAGCCTCGGCCCCACAAAGAGCAACCAGCAGAGAAGGGAGGAGAGCAGCCTGGGAGGGTGGGACTGCAGCACCTGGAGCTGCAATTGGACAATGAACCCCAGATGGGAATGGGCCAGAACTCATAAAAATGTGAAACTCGTGACACCTACACCTGGGGTGGAGCCACGGTCAAGCTTCTTGTGCTGCCCAAGGTGAATCNTCTTCTTTCTCAAAGAGTTTCTTAAGTACTTCTGGAAAAAACTAAATTACTAAAAAAAAAAAAAAAAAATTATTTAAAAATATTAATAAATAGTAATAAATATATTTTAATAAATCCCTACTTTATTCATTTAGCGCTATCTAGCCTCTGTTCCAGGTAGTCTCTTTAGGCATCAGACGGGCCTCAGCTGAACGAGGTAAAGTTGAAGTTTATGGAGAGTTTCAGGTGTGCTCCTTAGGATGGATTTATCCAGGATATTTCTCATCCATGCTCCCTGCTCCAGTCCAGGGCCAGCTGTGCTCATGGAACACTCTGGTACAGGAGCTCATTCCTGCCTGGCAGCAGAGGGAATTTGATGAGGGTCTCGTCCAGGGCAGCAGGACTGCAGAGAGAATCCCCAGCCTTCACCCTGCCCAGGAGCACTGAACCGAGCGGGACAAAGCCACAGGTAAAAAACAGAGAATGACAGAATGGGAGGGACCTCAAAGCCTCCTTTCCTTCCCCCCATGGGCAGGGCCATCTTCCACCACACCAGATTTTAAACTTACTCTTTGCCCTGTGCCATAAATGCCATTTCCAGGACACGAGCCCTCCTGTTCATGTCCTGTCCCACCAGCACATTTTCATCACCCTGATTTAAACGTTTCTTTCACTCCTTCCCCATTATCCTTTACTTTGTAGACATCATCAACAGGTGATGGCCAATATTTGGAGGTACCTGTCTTTCCCCAGGGCAAAATGAGGGTGAGATTGCAATCAGAACATGCCAGGCCAGAAGACATTACAGAAATTTAAAGGCCTTTCAGTGATTTATAGCTCTTTAATCAAGGCCTTTTAATATTTAATTGCAAAGCCACAGGAGTTGTCTTTATTTCTGAAAAATCTGTGTTTGGGGGGAATTAGACAATGTGAAACTCGACATATTCTGCCTGTCCTGGAAGCACAGCCCTCACTGGAGCAGAGGGAGGGTGGGCAACAGCAGAGATAAGGTACAGCTTTTTCCTTATGGCTTTGAGCTGCTGCAGTACTTTAAGGTGATAAATTAACCCCCATTCTTTTCAAGGAGCTTGAGAAACCATCAAAGGCTCATCAGAGGATCACGCTAACGATGCCACGGGCAGCACAGGGCAGAGGAAATGTCCCAGGCAGCAGAGAAAGTACAGGAGATGGTGGCCAAGTCCATCCCTCCCGTGGCTCCATGGGATGCTCTGGGAGAGCATCTTCTAAATTCCTGCTGCAGCAGGAAAGGGAGAGGGTTTGGATTTGGGGATTTGGGACACCTCCAGCTGGCCATCACCCCACTGCAGACACCCCTCAGCTCACACTCAGGGGTTTGCCATGCCTTGGATAAATGTCTGAACATGCCCTAAAAGGCAAAAAAGGATTTTTTAAATTTTTTTTTTTTCCCCACTGAGCATCGAGGGAGGTTGGAGGTACCTTAAATATAAATGTCTCCAGCTAAATGAGATGAATCCTAGCCTAGAAGAAGAAAAACAACCCTGTGAGCTCCTTGCTGGGACAGTGTGTCCAGAGCTCCCCTTCAGTGAACATTTTGTGATGTCTAAAGAGCAAAAAAGCAGAGAAGGAAGGGGGGGAGAGTCTCTCCCCAAACACTGGGCAGGTGGTTCATGAACTCAGGTGCCCCCCAGCTGAAAAAGTGCTTCTACCCCTGCCAAAACAGCCTGGGAATAAATCACATTATTTTTCCTGACTATTTTATTTTATTTTATGCCTGAAATAAAAGCAATTGCCAGTTTAATCTCATTTGTATGCTCTGTGGTGGAAGTGGATCTGGGCATGGGGAGGACTCAGCTTCACGCTGGCAGTCTGGCGACCTTCAGAAGGGAGCACTGCTCCTCTTCTTGAATTTGGACTTAATTTTGGAGCTGTTTTCATCCAGGGCTGCCTCTCATTATGTATGTGGGTGCTGCCTGCCGCAGCAGAGATGTGATCTTGCCTGTGGCCTCTGCAGCTCCTCTAGTACAAATAATAATTTCCATCCCATCTATTCTTTTGTTTGCTACTGATCTATATTAAACAGTTGGTGATGACTACATTTATGGGTGATTATTGCACTTATGCTGTGTTAAATCTAAATGTTTGTTTATCTTTATGTGGTCTCTGTGTATACGCTTGCACGGCTTTTAACTTTATGTATTGCAGAGTTCCTTAATTATAAAATCAATAAATTTTTTAAACTTATGACTCTTGCACAGAGAGAAACCCACACACTGTCCACGGCTGGGTGTGACAATGATTCTTGCCTCGAGCTTGTGGCAGAACACAAACCTCAGCTACAGGAATTGACAGGGGTTATTTTGGTTTGTTTGGGTTTTTTTTTAAGTTTGTTTGTTTCAGGTTTGGGGGTTTTTTTCTGTCCTCGTAGCAATTAGCTCAAACCTCAGCTACAGGAATTGACAGATTTTATTTTTTTTTTTTTAGTTTGTTCAGTGTTTTTGGGTTTGATCTTGTTTTTTTCTATCCTCATAGCAATTAATTCTTTGTTAGTTTGGCTCATCCTCCAGCTCTCACCAAAGCCGTTTTCCTGCAAGCTGCTCTCCTCAGGCCAGCTCTCAGCTATCCAGAGGTTTTTTGACTTTGATAAAAAATGTGACCACTGAAGGTCACAGCCCAGTGGTGGCTCTTGAGTCAAGGCTTGGGGAGAAGGGTTCAGTCCCCAGCTCTGCCACAGACATTTCTTGAGTCACACCTACACCGTGGAGAAGTCCTGGAGGGAGTCAGAGCTGTGCTGGCTCTTCCACAGCCTCAGGGCACTGCCAGGGCTCGATTCCATCCCTGAGCAGCTCCAGGCTCCTCAGATCCCACCCAGCCCTGCCCTCTGGCCCTGGGAGCCATTCCCTGGCTCCTGTCCCTCCAGGCCTTGTCCCCAGCCCCTCTCCAGCTCTCCTGGAGCCCCTCCAGGGGCTCTGAGCTCTCCCTGGAGCCTTCTCCTCTCCAGGTGAGCACCCCCAGCTCTCCCAGCCCTGGAGCAGCTCCGTGGATTCCCCTGGAATCTCTCCAGCAGCTCCAGCTCCTGCTGCTGTTGGGCTGGAGGCAGCTCTGCAGGTCTCACCTGAGAGGGGCAGAACCCCAATCCCCCTCCCCTGCTGCCCCAGGGCTGGGGGGTTCTGTGCTGCTGGACCCCGTGCCCAGGTCGTGCTGAGCTGGAGGAAGGAATTCGGCTGAGCTGGGCATCAAATCCACCCTCCATCATTTGGAGGACAATGCTCAACACCCAAAGAACCCCTTTGCCTGACCTAAGCTCTGCTCTCATTCCTACCTCACCCCGTCCATGCCTCACTTTCCCCTGTAGGGTTCTGGTAATGTTGTAATCAACATTTCTCCCCCTCCCAAGAGTCCTGACGCCCCTCCAGCCAATTAAAAGCTGTGAGCTGACAAATCCATCAGTGCCCAGCACTGCAGAGGAGCCTCCCACAGAAGCAGGAGCCGTAGCCACTCATGTAAACACGAGCTAATCAGCAGCCAGCATTAGAGAAGTGTAGTCAGGTGCTGACCCCAATTTCTTTGATTTCAGGCTGTATTTCTTAAGCAGCAGCTCAGATCAGCTCTTTCTTTGCCACTTACATCTAATTAGGATCCGTGCCCACAACGAGCAGGAGCAGCTGTAATTAAACCAACCCAGGGAGTTGTGGTTGGGGGGGGGAAGGGAGCTCACTCAGGTGGGAATTTTTGGCACAGCTGCAGGTCAGAGGTTCAGTGGGAAATGACCACCAGGACCCTCACCGTGGACAAATAGTCGTGTTAACTGTCTCAAAAAATGTGGTATTTACCCCTATAAATAAAGAAATAACATATTTTCATACAAGATAATTAAGTTTATATGTTATTTTAAAATTTACAAATAAGCATCTTTATTTACATAAAGATGCATACTCTGCCATTACAGTTATATAATTATATATTAAATATATCTATTACATAACTATATAAAAATATTTATTATGTAACTGTATAACTATGTGCATTATATTATATATTATATGATATATCATATTATCTATAATTATATGTTTTATATGTTATGTAATTATATACTATGTAAAATATCATTATACATATAATACATATATAGATATAATATGTGTGTATATATATATATATACATCTGTATTACATATGGTATATCTGTATTGTATATATTATGTCTATTTTATATATATATATATATCCTGTATATCATATATATATTATATGTGAATATATATATGCATGTATGTATGTACTGTAACTATATATATATATAATATGTATATTATATGTTTTCTATAGAATCTATAGAGTCAAATACATATTAAATACAGTTTATAAATACAATTATGCTGTTTGGGCACTTGCACGTCTGAGATCAGCCTGGACTATCAGTTTAATTTCGAAGGTCCCATCTTGTCACACTTCAGTCCCTCACGCATCTTCTCTCACATGAATTCTACCCGCAGAAACATCAGCATGTGTTAAATCTCAGGCAGACTTGCCTGAAACCAGGCAGGTGACCCAGAGAACTGGTAGAGGAGGAAAAGGAACAACCTCACTTAGCTAAAATCCCTCAGGATCAGTACAGCAGCCTCACCCTACCCAGCGCCGACTCAGAGTTCCCCTTCTCATGCCAACCCAGGGAAAGTGAGGGGTTATAATTTTGCTGCTTGGATGAGATGAAAGCCAGAGGAAAAAATAACCCCAAAGAACGGAGGGCAAGGTGGGAGCAGAACAGATGTGGGAAAGCAGCCTGTGGGTGGAGGTGAGCCCCTGGCTGGAGGCACAAGTCTGATGTTACCAGGTCCCTTCGGTCCCCCGTGGTCACAAATGCAATATCACAACTCACTGGAAAGCCTCGTTTTTGTTACAGCATTAAAACACATCGGTGGCAGAGGCATCCCAGGGACTGTGTAATTTGAAAAAGACACATTCCAGCAATTACCTTGTGGGGGTTTTTTTTTGCCTCCTTTGAAATAAAAGCTGATCTTAATGGTTTCAATTATTTTTTATCCAGTTGCTGCCCCAGGATGATGCGGAGCTTTAAATACGGGCAGGAAATAATTTCCAAAGGGACATTAAATGCATGTTTATGGAGTAAAATATGTATAAATGCAGACCACAAGAAATGGACTGAAAAGCATTTTATGGAGCTAATTCCATCAGGGGAGGGAAGTAGCCCACAGGTTCACTTGCACAGTTTATAAGGTCAGTGCAATTCCTCTCTGGGAATTATTTCCTTCTAAATAACTCCTGCCTGACTATTTTTCCGAAACAAATCCTGCATCTTCCAGGTGGAAACTGATCCTGGGCTAAAAGCTTCCCTGGATGTGGCTGCTCTCCCTCATCCAGAGACAAAATGGGGCCTCCTGAACACGAAACCAGAATCCAAGAGCTCCAAAATTCTCAGGGCTGGAAGCTCTGGGTCTGCTGGGTGATTTTGGGAAAGACTTTTCTACCTCCAGCCTGCCTCCTTCTGCAATAGCTGGAAGGAAATGTTTCACATAACTCAGCCCACACTGTTGTAAGAAGTCAATCCAGGAAGATATTTGAGGGTTTGAGATTATTCAAAAAGCAAGGCAGAATTTTTTAGGTTTTTCTGGGTTTTTCTGGGTTTTTTTTAATCTGGAACATGTCTCCTGGGACATGAAGATGACTTCTGAGCTGGCTCTTGGACTGATTATGCTTTGTGAGCTTTCAGATGACTTCCCTGTGAATTTTGAGGCTGCAGGTTCCAAAAGGAGCAACCCACAGGTCTGCCTGAGCTCCTGGTGCCCCATCCCACCAGTTCAGCCATCCTGGGCAAACTGGGACACACCTGCTGGTGGAATTGCGATGCGTCTGCACAAGCTGCAGGGCTGGAACTGCTTCCCACCTCTGCAGCAAAACCCCTGAACTCTTGCTGGACATGAGGAGCCCCCCATGCCTGGAGAGCTGCTGCTGCCAGATTGGCCAAATTTGCAGATTCTTGTGATTAAATTTCTGTCCCATAAAGATCTTGTGAACAGAGTAAGTTAGAGGAACAGGGAATCCTGCTCCAGTAAAGCCAAAGCTTCCCTGGAACTGAATTAAATCCGTGGTGATTTCAAACAACAGCTGGTTTGGATGCTCATCCCACTAAAATCCACAATTCCCTTTATAACCCCAGTGAGGATGTGCACCGTGCTTAGCCAGGACAGAGAAATGTTGATGGGACACTTAACAGAGGTTCTCTGTGGTCACTGAGTTGTTCCCAAATTCCATAATTATTTATGGAATTCAATACCAATATTAATTCATTATCCTTATGAGAATTCCGGGGGGATAAATCAGCCACACTCCCTGAGCAATCATTCCAGATCTTCAGAGACTGGAAGAGGCAGAGCACAGAGAGATAACCTCGTGGTTAAAACCCGGGTTTATATCCCCAGCCAGAGCAATTCCTGCCACATCTTCCACCGCTGCCTCGCCACAGATCAAATTACAGCACTTGGAGTGGGAATTGCTGGAGAGCAGGAGGCCAATCTGCACTTCCCAAAAGGATGGAATGGCAATTCTGCTTGGCATATGTCAAATCCACTGCAATGCGAGGAATAGTAACAATTATTATCTTTGTTCAGCCTTTCTGGGGTTGGGAAAACCAATAAAGCTCTGGAATTGGAGGTTTGCACACAGAGAGAGCTCGGGAAACTGATTTAGCCAGGATGCTGCACAGATTTTGGACCACGTGATGGAGGTGAAGGCACAGCCCCTTGAGTCTGTCTGGGATTTGGTGAATGCAAGAAAACAGGAAATTATTATAAAAATAAAAATTAAAATACAAAGAAACAAAAAAAGCAAAAAAAAACAAAACCACAGACAAAACCAAAAACAAACAAAAAAACCCCAAAAAACAGAGCCCTTTGACTCTGGAAATGGTCTTTTCCTTCCTGGTGAGAACCAGAGTTCCTGCCTTGTGCTACACCTGTAAATGAACCCATCCTCTTTCAAGGGCAGCTGTACTGAAAGAAAACAAAGTGTGGAGTCCTCAGGTGAGGGAGGTTTGGAGGCTGAGGAGGGGCCAGGGTGGTCCCACAAGTCCTTGAGTTCATTCCCCCATTTCCATTTGTGGGTTCAAGCTTGTGTGACTTTATACAAAAGGAAAAGTTTGGAATAACATCCCAGAACTTCTTTGGATGCCCAATAGCAACATTTAGAGACCCTCTTCTCCATCCAGAGGCTTTGTCATGTCCCCGAGGTGCTTGAACCCCCACAGCACCATTTTCCTGCCCTTTCCATCCTGCAGGAGCAAAAAAGAAAAAAAAAAAAAAAAAAAAAAAAAAAAAAAAAAAAA
>VWZN01002773.1:254084-265695 GCA_013396955.1 Regulus satrapa
CAGGCTTGGAAAGGGAAGGAATGATTCCTGGACAGGTTCCATCCATCCAACCTTCTGTGCCATCAGCTGGGATGTGAAAATCTGCACGAGTCGTCTGGATGCCTTTTATAGCGGATGGAGAGAAGGAGGAACTTCCCCAGTGCCATCCAGCCCAGCTGGGAGAGATGAATAGTGCTCTGGAAGGAGCCACCCCTCTTTCCTGTCCATAAAGCAACTCAGACACAACCAGCAGCTGCGAAAAGTCCCAAATAACCCCCAAAAATCACCAGCTCCCCAAAGCAGAAATTAGGGTGGAGCAGAGTGGGAGCAAGGTGCTTCCCACAGACCTCAAACCAGCCAAAGCTGTGACCACAGTGAACTTTGTCCAACAGCCTGGATGTGCTGGAGCAGAATTTAGGATCAGAACTCAGGGCTGTGTCGTGCCAGAGGGGTTGTGCTCGCCCAGGCCATGGTTTTGCAGCAGTGGAGAAGCTGGGAGGTATTAAAGTTATTATCAATCCAGTATTAAAGAGGATACAAACCCTCTGGCAGGAACAGTATCCGATTCCCTGAGATACAAGGACAGACCACTGGATTACAAAAGAATGGGAATATTTCTGCAGGTTTTCCTAACAAAAGAGGCTCCACCTTTCCCTCCTTCCCAAAGATGGGGGAAAAATCCTGGAAATATTTCCTCTGCTCCATCAGAGGCTTCATCGGCACAAACACACACACCACCCCTAGATACACAGCCCTTCCCCAGGTTTGCTTTTCAGATTTGGCTATTGACATTCCCCCCCCTCTTCCCTCCATCTCCCCGTCCTCACTTCCCCCACTCCACGAAGCCATCGGCGCGACTCGATCCTTTCTATCCTTCACCATCTCTGCCAGACCCAGGGCTGCTTTGAAAAAACGACAATAAAGCAAAATTAGAGAAAGGGAAAGGTGGGGGGAAAAAAAATAAAAGAAAAAAAAAACCCAGGGAAAATGAGCAGAAGAAGAAAAGAGAGATGGAAGGAAGAAGAATGCGTGTCAGCTCCAAGCCGCCGCCGTGCCGGCGCACACGGGTTGCCTTTTGCTCAGCGCACATCAATGCCTCTTATCCTCCGAAGTTATTTCCCCTGGAGTGAACCTATCAAAGATTTTTCAGCCTCTCTGGAGAGAGCAGTTCCAGATAACACTGGATTCCCTTGTCAATTTTTTGCCTACCAGGCTCTGGCAGCGTTTTCTACCTGACACTCTGATCTCGACACGCGCGGGCTGGAGGAGTGTGTGTGTGTGTGTGTGTGCATTGTGTGTGTTGGGTGCACATTTCTGGAGCTTTTTCCCCCCTCTTTCTAAGCAGTGCAGATGCTTTTAGACTGCAGAGAGGAAGGGAAAACCCACTAACATTTGGCATCTGCATACACCCTACTCATCTGTAATTCCTGTAGTGTCTTGCCCTCCTTGTAATTACAGTAATTAATATAATTACACTAATAATAATGATTATTATTTAGGGCGTGCCAGAGCTTTCCTAATACAGCTCCTTCCCTGGAAATCCTGGGCCTATATTTGTAAAAGAAGTCACTGCAAGATTTCCAAATAAATGCTCCCCACAGAAATCCCACTGCTGTGACAGCTGGGAATACAGAAATATCCTTCCCCTCTCCTCTTTTGGCTGTGACAGTACTGCTGGAAGGCCCAGCCACTCCAGAAGCCTCTCAGCATCTCTGTGGTGGTTTTTTGGTCTTTTGGTCACTCGTGGTTTATTTTTGGTTGGAAGAGAGAGGTCGGTATTCCAGGATGGCTTTGGTGTGTCGCTCATCCTTCCTCCTCTCTCTGAGGCCCCATTCTCCTGGGCACAGGGTGGAAATTCACTGGGTTGGGGTTGTTTATTTGCACTGCCCGTGATGTTCCAGCTTTCTGGAGATCAGGCTGTGCCCTGGGAGCAGTATTTCCCCCAAGGGTAACGTGAGACCCCCAGAAGGTCTTGGTGATGTGGAAATGTGGGAAGAGGATCCTTGATTGTCTTGACTGAAGTGTAGTCACTGTTACCAACATTAAATCGCTGAATCACAGAATGGTTTGGGTTGGAAAGAAACTTGAAGCTCATCCAGTTCCAACCCCTGCCATGGGCAGGGGCATCTCCCGCTAGACTAGAATTTGCATTTGGGGAAATGATAGACCTGAAATCAAGAGCTCTGTTGGAAACTCAACTGCATAATGCAGCCACTCAAGAGCAAATCCAGCCCCAGAGAGGACACTTTTAATTGTCAGCTTTGCTTCAGGACCCACCTGTGTTCCTCCAGCCCTTTGGAGTTCTGGGCTTCTGCCTGGTTCCCGCTGTTCCCCTCTTGGGAGTTCCAATGTTTGTGAATTCCAGGAAGATCCAATAACATTTTAAAGGCAGGATGTGAAATTGGATTACATGGGACTCAGCCTCTGAGCAGAGAGAGGTAGCTGTCCTTAAAGGCCAGCAGCAATCTCTCCTTTCTCCCTGCCTGGGACCTTCACTGAACCTTGAACAGTGAAGCACATGGTTATTCCATTTCACCTTGGAGCATTCCTGCTGTAATTGATTATATTTGTCAGCCTACTTTTTTCTTTCTGAATGCCATGAATGGGAGGATGCAGCACGTCAGTGTAAAGCAGAGTCACTGCCCTGCAACAATTGTTCCCTGTTATTCCCCATTTCGTGCTCGCAATGGGAGACATGCATCCAAATAGGACAGAAAAATATCACTTTGTGAGCCTGAAGTAGGTGTGCAGCATCTAATCCAGCCATCCATCATCTCTCTGCTCTAATCTGCCTAAAGTCAGTGGGAGGGAGAGGGGAGAAGCAGGCAACAAGAACAGGATGGTGGGAATGGGGACAGCGGTGCTGGAGGGAATCGTCAGCTCCAGGAGCTCAGGGAGAGCTCTGTGCCCTGGGGAAGCATTAATCAGACACAAAAGGGCAGGTTCCACATGAAAATAGCTCTGATATTATTATTACTATTATTATTATTATTATTATTATTATTATTATTATTACTATTATTACTATTATTGCTCCATGTGATGTTTAGCTCTTCAGGCAGGGGCCACAGCCTCAGTTTCCAAGAGCTCCTTCCAAGCCCCATGTGGAAAAGAGGAAATTCTGCAGCCCCATTTCCAGCCCTGCTCAGGGATGGACTTCAGGGTCAGACAGCTTCTGTGGCAGGCTGGAGGTCACTGTGCCCCTGGACATGGTGTGAAACCAAGAGACCAGCTCCATGTGAAGCATCCTTCTCTCCAGAGCCCAGGAGGGGCATTATTCCCGTGGGAATAATGGCATCCCTTGTCCTGGCAATGCTCAGTGTGATGGCATGAAGGGAAACGTGGGTGAGGTTGAAAGTTAAAATTACCTCTGACGGTTTCAGCTTTGCAAAACTTGCAGTTTTCCCCCAGATCTTGTCTCACAGAACCATAGAATGGATTGGAAGGGACCACCCAGGTCCAAGTGCCCTGCCATAGGAAGAGATGCCCTCCACAAGGCCAGATTTCAAAGGGAAGCTGGAAGAAATCCTGCTCTGCTCTGAGACCCATTCCCAGTGTCATGTCAAGGAGTTTGTACAGGACTGAAAAATAAATTTGTGTTGGAGGCAAGAGTGATTTGCAGCAAGCCAGGAGCACAGGCACTACAAAGTTTTGTGTTTCCTTGCAAATCTTGCTCAGTTTGTGGCTTGGAGCCAGAAATGACATCCTGGAGATGTCTGTAAAACCACAGATACCACTGAGAGATACAATAACCAGGGGGCATCCACTCTGGCAGGCAGGCAGCACTTTGTAAAAACCAAGGTGAGGAGAGATGTCAGAGCAAACACCCATCCCTCAGGGCCACGCTGCATGGCTGCTTCTTTGAGGCTTCGCAGGAGCTGCAGAGTGACAGCAAAATGCAGCTCCAGAGCTGCCAGAGTCATGATGGTGGGGTGACAGAGAGGGACACAGGAGGAGCTGTTAAGGCAGGGGAGGTGCTGGAGCAGCCTCAATCCATTTGGCAAATGGGTGCCTGGCACTGTGTAAAGCTGTGCCCTGAGAAATCCAGAGAGGGTCTGGGTGATGTTTGGCAGGGTGTGATTTCTGTTTGCTTATGCCTGTGAGAGCAGAAGGGAGGAGCCCTGGCTCATTCTCCTGGGGGAAATCCTGCTGTGCTCCTGCCTGTGCCCCAGTGAGGCATTTTCAGGGGTGCCCTGATGCCTGGAGAGGCTGCCTAGAACAGAGGCTGGGCAGAGGTAGAGAATAAAGTGGGTGTTTATTAAAGGCCTTCAACAGATGCCCCCTGGGCACTGCAGGAGCCTGGCAGAGCCTGCACCCAACACGGACAATGGCCACGAGTGCTTTGGGCAGATGTAAGTCTGGTCCATTTGCATATCAGGGGTTAATTATCCAATTACAGCTTCAGCTGATGAAGTCCCACTCCCCCAGTTTGCTCCTCCCCAATTTACTTTTGTTTGTACCTTTCAGGCCTGAGGCTGGGAGGTGCTCTTGGTTCTCAGGCCTGGAAGGATTGTTTGGTCTGACCAAACTGTGAAGAGAGCTCAGCAACGCTCCGTGCAGAGTTCAGAGTTAGACACTAAGGCAGTACAGGACCTGAAAAACACAAAAGCTAAAATTAAGGCAACAGCCCAGGCTGGATCTGGCTGCCAGAGGTGCCTCCCCATTACTCTCCCTGCTCTGCTTTCCAGTCACACATTTGGTGGATGGTCACACTCGGCGGTGCATGGACGGGCCTGAGCCCAAATCCATCTTCTGTGCTTTGGTGCCCAGCCCTGCCTCTGCTGTTAAACCTCAATAAGAGGCAAGTTAAGAGGCTGCAAACGCTGCCAGGGTGCTGCAGCTTTATTCAGAGGCAGAGCAGGTGCTTTTTGGGATGTGGTTCTGCAGTTTCTCCTCATCCATGTGTGCCCAGAGTCTGCCTGCAAGGTTAACCCATCCCTGCAGGATCAGGAGTGGGAACACCAATCCTTTCCCTCTCTGCCAACCAGCCAAGGTTCTGCTGCAGAGAATCTTTGTGCTGGAGGTGTGGCAGCTCAGGGGTGTCCCCAGAGCCCCTGGAGCATCTCAGGTGGGATCTGAAAGCACCGGGAATCTCGGATGGATGGATGGATGGATGGATGGATGGATGGATGGATGGATGGATGGATGGATGGATGGATGGATGGATGGATGGTGGACACTGATGTTACCCAGCACTCACCATCACCTAAATCCCAGAATTACCCTTACAAGCTTCTATCCAGCAAGATCCCCAGCTGCAGATGCCTGAGAAAGGGACCTCTATATTTAGAAACCATTCAGAATTTGTTTTGTTTTGTTTTTGTTTTCTCTCAGAAATTTGTCCAATCGCTTTTTGACCCTGTGCAAATCCCTGCTGTGAGGATGCAGCCAGCAGAAGCACCCCCCACCTGGAGCATGTCCTGGTGTTTGTTTTCAGCTTGGTTTTTACAAAGTGCTGCCTGCCTGCCAGAGTGGATGCCCCCTGGTTATTGTATCTCTCAGTGGTATCTGTGGTTTTACAGACATCTCCAGGATGTCATTTCTGGCTCCAAGCCACAAACTGAGCAAGATTTGCAAGGAAACACAAAACTTTGTAGTGCCTGTGCTCCTGGCTTGCTGCAAATCACTCTTGCCTCCAACACAAATTTATTTTTCAGTCCTGTACAAACTCCTTGAAGTTGGATTCACCTCCCCAAACTCTCTCTTTTTACCAGCCAAACGTAGATATTTGCTGTAAGGGAAGACAAATCCTTCTGCAGAATGTCAGAGGACTTCAACCACCAGCTCCTGCAGGGGCACCTTTATCTGAGCTGGCTGAATCCCACCTGTGGGGATTGGGGAGGGAAATTCAGCCTCCTCCTCATTCCCACACATCTCTTACAAACCCCGGCAGCTTCTCCCCCTCACAGCACTATTTAGAAGCTCAATTAGCTAATGGCCTCAAAGCACTGGCAAGATGGATGGCACCACAGGAACAGAAGTACTTCCATGGCTTTAATTTTTTTTTTTTTTTTTTAAAGCCACCTGACAAATCTGTGGCTAGAAGGGCTCAAGGTGTCAAAAGAGACAGACAGTGAGTAACTGAGAAGGGGATGGGATTCCAATTCATCTTCCAGCTGGCATTTGCTTCATTTTTATCTCCCCTTCAGCTTGAGGGCCTGAGAACAAGGTAGGAGAAAGAAATTTTGTAGTGGACTTCTGAATGTCTCTGATAAAGAGCAAAAAAATCCTCCAGGGCATGTAAGTGACCCTCCTGTGTCTTTGCTAGTTTTGCTATTTCTAAGGTAAAAATTAGGCAGGAAAGGGGAAAAAAAAAAAAAAGAAAAAACCCCACCAGGCAGAAAAGATCTTTTCAGATTAGTTTTTTAGTGTCATAAATAAGTGGAGAGGTGATCTAAGGCTGTTACTGTAATTTTTCATAGAATCAGAGCCATAGACTGGTTTGGCTTTGAAGGGACTAAGAAGCCCATCCAGTTCCACCCCCTGACATGTGCAGGGACATGTTTTACTATCCCAGGTTGCTCCAAACCCCACCCAGGCAGCCCTGAACACTTTCAGGGATGAGAAATTCATAATTTTTGAGTCCAGACAAGTCAGGTAGATGCAAACCACTCCCCAACATATTTGTTTCCCAGTGCTTTTAGCCCAGCACCCTTTCCCTTACTGCAGGCCTGGCCCATGTCCCTCCCCAGTGCTGAATTCCTGGAGCACTTCAGGCTCCTCTGAGCTTTTCTGCAGCAGCCTCACACCATCATCAGTGCTGGAATAAATACCTGAGCAGGGTAAATCCCCCCAGCTCCCAGCAAATCCAATTTCATGGACACGGCTAAACGTGTGTGTGATGTGTTGCTGGATTAATTCCTGAAGATCATTGCCTCCTCAGTGCTGTAATTCCAGCTCTTTTCTTGCACGGGTATTTTCCCATCATGGGGCCACTCCTGAGGAGCACAGCTTGGCCACAGGTCAGCAGGGATTATTACAGCCCTGCCTGGGATTGGGCAAAAGGTTGGAGGGAGAGCCCAGATAGGTTAATTCTGATTTCATGGCTACTCATGGGTCAAAAGGCTTCCAGCCACTCAAAAAACTTCACGTGTGCCACGTTCATTCTGGGCTTTTTGTGCTGAATGGACAGGTCTAAATCAGTAAATCACAGCTCCCTTTTGGGTGGAGATGGAGAGGGAGATTTTTGTTTGGGAGGAGCAGTCTGCTGACACTGTGATGTCACCCCCGTGTCCTTCTGCTCTTTGCATTTGTGGGGTGCTTTTTCCCTCTGCCCCAGGAAAGCTGCAGGATTTTGCTGTTGGAAGCCTGGGCACAGAGAATTTCAAGCTTTCTGACCCCCCAGGAGAACACTGCACTGGAGCTGAGGCCGTGGAGAAGGCTCCCAAAATTGAGTGATGGGACTGGGATTGGGGGTGTGGAATTTGGATAGAAGTGTGTTAAATCACACGGTGAAAAACTTACAGTTTTAAGGTTTGGGATATAGTAATATATACAAAGCAAGATGGAGGTTTAAGAGATTCTTGTTCTTCTTCCTTCTTCTTCTTGGGTTTGGGTGGCACTGCGGGATTGGGTGGAAAAGTCCACAATGCAGACCATGGGTGGATGGTTATTGGGTTAAAAGTAAAACCAATCTATGTGGCATTAGGTAATTGGTTAGTTTATGCTTAAAAGGCCTTGTAGCATGAGATCTTGGGCTCCATTTTTAGTTTGTTAGCCTGCTATGCTGAAGAACTCATGTTCTGTGAGACTGTGATATAGATAAGAACTAATAAACATCTGAGTGTGAACAAGAATCACAGTCTCTCCCTCATTAACCCCGACCCTGAAAGAAGCAGATTAAGCTACAAGAAAACCAACATTTTGCTGTGTCTTGCTGATGGCACCTGGCCAGCACCACTCAAAGCTTTTTATCCCTGGGCAGGTGATCCCCTTGGCATTCCTGCCCAAAACAGAACCACAGACTCATTTAGGCTGGAAAAGATTCTTAAGGCCATCATCAAGTCCGAGCATCAACCCAGTGCTGCCAAGTCCAATGCTAATTCCTGTCCCTCATATCACAACTCCTACACTGCTGGAGCCCCTTCCTTGGAAGGGAAGGCCAGGAAATGTCCCTTTTCCATGCAGGGCTGTTGAATGGCAGCACCATTCATTCCGGTGCTGGGATATTTTCACCCTCTTTTACTCTGAAGAGAAACCTGAGGCCTGGTCCTGCTGTGATTTTTGGACAAAGCAGTGTTTCCCCACACCCAGCATCCTTCACCCCAAGCTTTTCCATCTTCCCAAGGATTGTTTTTACTGTGGCAGGAGCCACCACAGCCAGCAGTGTCCCCAGAAGTGCCACTTGCAGCTTTCACAGCCTCTGTGGGGCTCACTGGAGCTCTCTGAGGCTTGATGGGGCCCTGGGAATGGCAGAATTGGGAGCCTAAAGAGGGTATGAGCTGGGGGAGGCTCATTTTGGACAAGAAAAGATAAAAATGTGCATTGAGAGATGGGAAAAAGCACTTCATGTCACCCTACAAACATCCCACAGACTGGAATCCCTACAGGTGTGTGGTGTATTCTTCCTGCTCATGGTTTCTCCTCATTCTTTTTTTCCTTTATTCTTCTCTTTTTTTCTTCTAAAATCTCATTTCTCAGACTTTCTGGAAGCAGCCAGATGGGAATGACTCTTCCCCCCACCCCCCTTCATTAAACCCTGTCTTCCTCTCCTCATGTACCTGTTTATATCCATTTCAGATGGACAGAGAATGCTCACTCAAAGTGTTTTTCTGGGATATTTTTCCACAAATTGCACCATTAGACCTAATGTGTTATATTAGCAAAGTGTGTGGCATTGAACAAAGTAGTATTTAGCACATCAAATAAATTTAGAATATTAGAGATTGGTATAATCTGCTCTTTGCAATGCTTGAAATGTGTTTGACAGGGAGGGAGAAGCACGTTAGCAGAAGAATTCCAGGCTGAAGGGTTAAAGCTCCCTGGACCACCCTGACTGTGATCCCTTTTCCAAATCATTTTTCTGGGACATGGGGTTGTTCAGGGAGCTCTGGGAACTTCAACTCTGCATTTTCTGGTTCTTGTGGCCTTAAATAATAATATAATGTTGCATTTAAACAGGGTTTTTTCTTATTTTTTCCCATTAAAGCAGTCATTTTAATTATCTTTTAACACAATCAATTAATTTGGAGAAAGATTTGAGAGTGACACTTAAAATGTGAGGAAACTGGAGCAACTGACTCAATTCTTATACAAAAAAAACCACATTTTGGGGTTACTTTAAGGGAGGGTGTACACACCATAAAATCACTTTGTTAACAGGGTGAATGATGGAATGAGACCTTTGTAGATCCATAAAAACAGAGCAATAAACCCATCAAAGGAGCTTTCTTCATTTTGTTTTATGTGAAAGTGGTTTTTTTTTCTTTAAATAAGTAAAAATCACAGCTCTGTGTTCTTAGTAAAGAGGATTCTTCCACCTTTCTGTCCTTCCTCTGAGCTTCACCTCTCCTCAAATCCTTCCCTCTTTGTTCTTCTTCTGAGCAATCTCTGTGACTCCCTCTGCTCCCCTCTGCTCCTACATCGAGTGTTTGCCCCATTTCTCCGGTCCCTGAAGACTCTGGGGTTTTATTTAATGATCTTTGAGAGAGAAAATTAGTTTTGATGGATTTGCAGACCACTGGACAAATATGAAACTGTTATTATTCATTTTCCTGCCTTGTGAGCAGGGCTGGGGTTTAAAACTGTTGAATAATTTTACAGAACCACTGGTTTATACATTTTCTGTCTGTACTCACCTCATCAGAGAGCCAAGGACTCAACACCCTGCCCTTGGATGATCGTGGGCAAGGAATGTGCCAAGGATCACTCATAAAATTTATTTTTTGCTTGCTTGGACATCGAGGCTCCTCCTGACTTGTCCAGGAATAAACTGCTCCAAATTTACCACATCCCAGCAATTAACAGCAGAGATAGAAGATTGCAGAGGGTTTCATGGATAAAATGGTTATAAATACTAAAAAACCAGGAGTGACAAGCTGCATCACAGGACCCTTTCCAGGCCTGGTATCCAGGATTGGGACAGGGATTCCACATCCACAAAACTTGTGGAAGACCAGCTTTTGTATTCCCACACACTTTGCAAGAATATCTCCTACTTCTGGTAGAAGTACATCCCAAAAAATACAATTTACTCAGCAGGGAAAACAAAAATAAAAATAATATCTGGTAAGCAAGCAGCAGGAATTGAGAGAAGATTTCATGGACCATCTAGGAGCATTTCTGGATATAGGGAATAATCCAGCTGTAATAATGACCTGACACATTTTGTTATTAATATTTTCATTGTTAATTAGGTATTGGCATTCATTCCTTTCCTGCCTCACAGCCTGCGGGGCACCAGGGGCTCCTGTTGTTTCCAGCAGCTTTTGGACCAGGACGTTTCACCTGTTGCATTTCAGAGCTGTAAGAAAGACACCAGCAAGAGGAAATAAAAAGGCAGAGAGATAGTTAATAAAGCCTGAAAAAAAGAAAAAAAAATTAAAAAAAAAAAAAGAAAGAAAGAAAATAATTCTTCAAAGTAAATGGGGACAAACGTTGAGCCCAGGAATGGTGTTTGCAAAAATGGCAGCCATTGGCCAACGCTCCCTTTCTCATTATTCCTCATTTGTGGAACTAAATCAGGCATTATCTCCTGGGAGGCTTTCGGAGGTAAATAGATGAGTAGGCATGTCCAGCTGATTTTTGCCATCCCCAGTGTTTATGTTTCATATTTTTTCCTGGGCACACTTCAATCAGATTCCATCAAAACTCGTGGCCGGTTCAGGGGGGGTTGGGGCTGAAATGAAGATGAAACGTTGCTCCAGATTTCCAGCTGTCCAAAACTCAATCTAGGAGGAGCTGAGCCATTTGTTGGGCACTTTCAGAGCCTCGGGGGTGGAAGTTTGGTGCAGATTTGGGTTTTTTTCATTCTGTGTTTTCACAAGCTCTCCCTAATAAGAACAATTTCTCAAATCCTTGGGGTGTGTAGGGCACCAGCACTGCAGCCTTGAAACCAGGGGCCTGAATACGAGCACTTTTCCATCTGGGCACACCCAGAGGGGCTGGTGGAGCCACAGAGTCTGGATCAGCCCCTCTGCAAAGTCACCTGCCAGCTGTGTCCTCCTCTTTGTCACCCAGGAGATTTGTGCTAGGCTTGAAACATGTCCAGACAAAAACCCAGCTTGGGAAAATTTGGCTTCTCAGATCAAGTTTTTCACAATATATGTAATTTTTTAACGTATTTTTCTTCAGTCCCTGAGTTACAGCAGGGTCAGGTACAACATGTCAACAGGGCTTTGTTACTTGAGAAGAGGGATAATTTGGGATCTGATGGGCATCCCCACAGTTAGGCCCCACTCAGAATTTTTCCAAAATAATCTGTTGTCAAGGAATTTTGTTCATACCAGGCCACCACATGAGCTGGGTATTTTGGAGACAGCAGGAATGCACCATTTCCATGTTCTCCTCAATCCATCCATCTTTGAACAAGGATGGATATTATGGATATTTTCCTGATCAGGTGGAAGTAATTCTTTGGGAAATTACTTTTTTTTTTTTTTTTTTTTTTTTTTTGTTTTGTTGGGTGGGGTTG
>VWZN01002773.1:266062-277436 GCA_013396955.1 Regulus satrapa
TTTATTCCTCCACAAGATGGGTTGGACCTCTCCTCACTCTATAACTGGGGAAACACCATCCTAAGAGGGTGCCTCCCTGCACTGCGTGTCTTAACCTGAACGAGGTGATTTTTTACAAAGTAAAAAAAAACAGGCTGGCAGTTTGCAGAGAGCTGGTGGAAAACACTGGTGTTGTTCTGCCAGGTTTGTGATTTCCCTGCCAGACTCACGACATCTTGGGGGGTCCTGAACCAGTGGAAGGATATTGTGGAACAGCAAAGGTTGGGTGGATGTGGATGGGAAGCAAAGCCAGGACACGTGAGCCCTCCAGGCTGTGAAAGACCCCAGGTGTCAGTGCTTTTCAAGCCCTGAGCTGTTCTCCTTTCCCACTCTGGACTGGTGATGGCTGGATCATGCCTCTGTTCTCCAAAGTTTTCTGCTACAACGACTGATCCCTGAAGATTATCCCTGCATCTTCTTCAAGCTCTTTGTGTTTAAACATTTCCTTTACAAAGGCAGCTTTCAAGCCCAAATTTGAGAAATATATATATATGTATATATATAAAGCTGTTTTGACAGAGAAGAGACACAAATCAGAAAGGGTTTCTCTCTTCAGCCTGTGCCTCAGACCTCCCCAGCTCCTATTTATGCTGCTTTTGAGCATGAGGAGAATCTTCTTTTATCTGTCCAGTGCATTTCTGTTGCCGTGATCATTTCTCCCCTGGCAAAGGTGTCTGTGGCTCTTTCCACCACCACAGAAACACAAAAAAAAATCCTTTCCTTATTTTTTGCCAGGGAGCCAATGTCGAGAATTTCCTGCTCTCTCACTTGGGGGTGGTGACTGACTGGGAAAGAAAATCTCAACTGAGTTTCCCCAGATGAAACACCACTTACCCTCCTCCTCCCAGTGCCCTGAACACCAGCGCTCTCCAAACACTGTGTTTTCTTCTTCGTGGTGGATTTAAAATAATAGTAGTAATAATAATAATAGTAATAATAATAATAATTTTAAAATTTTAAAATAGGAAGAAGAAGAAGAAGAAGAAGAAGAAGAAGAAGAAGAAGAAGAAGAAGAAGAAGAAGAAGAAGAAGAAGAAGCAGCTTTGCTGATTTGTGGTTTCGAAGAATCCAATCCCCATGTCTCCAGCAGATATTAAAGATGGCCAAGATGTGCCCTGTGGATGATAAATCCCCCTCCAACTTGGAGCTTTGGTGGTGGCTCAAAGTGCAGGGAAAAGGAGGGAGGGGAAGCCAGGAGAGCAGAGCCCAGGCCCACAAGGAGTGGAAGCCTCCATCCTCCATCTGTGGAGTGCTTTCCATCTGGGTGTAAGTGAATTATCGTGCTGGGGGCTGATAGCTCCACTCGATAGCCTGCTTGCCTTTAATGGGTTGATAAAAGGATGGTGACAAGGAGATAAATAAAGATAATACTCCAGGCTTCTTGCAGGAGAACCATTATCATTAACAGCATTAATTAGCCCATAATACACTGTACAAAAACACCAGATCCATCCAGTCCAAGGGGAAGCAACCTGACAATTGTCAGTAATGTGATAGCTCAGCATTAGAATGCTCTGATCATTGAATATCTTTATCATCCTAACCTGGCCTCTGGAAAAGGGAGGAATTCCCAAGGCTGCCTTGCAGGCAGCATCTCCAGCCAAGTCATTAAAAAGATACATGATTATGGAAGTGAGAGCTGCAAGGACGAGAGCAGACTCCAAAACCCTTTGCTATCAAGCCAGCCCATGCAGAATTAGTCCAGTTGTACCCTTTGGAACATTTGTGCACTTCAAGGCAAAAGTTTTCAGGTGGACTGAATTCTCTCTAAACCTGAGAGCATTTCCCAGCAGAGCAGGGCCTTTAGAGAGCCTCTCTGAGAAATCTGATAAAGAGGAGAGATTGACCCATAGGAAGTCAAATGTAGAGACAGAGATAGAATTAGAATAAAAGAATTAGAATTAGAATTAGAATTAGAATTAGAATTAGAATTAGAATTAGAATTAGAATTAGAATTAGAATTAGAACTATTCCTTTCTATTTAGAAATATAGATAGAATTTGAGTGTAGCCCCAGACTGGGGGCTTCCAACCTCATCATCCAGCAGCCTGGATGTGCAGAAAAAAAATTTTAAAATTAAAAAAGAAATAAAAATAAAGAAATAAAATAAATTATATTATGGCAGGGAGAAGCATTGCCTTATTACCCTTGGCCCAAACCCCAAGGCTCATGCTAAGGAGAGAAATGAACTGTGGGATCAGTTTTGGCTTAAGGTGATCAGTTTTCCTTGCAAGGAATGTATCACAGAATCATAGGAGAGCCTCTTGGATCAAAGCTGAATCAGGGACATCCTGGCTCATGCTCAACAGAAGTTTATCCCAACTGAAAAGCTCTAATCAGGGGATTTCACAGCCATCCCTATTCAGCCATTTTAGCATTTTATTGTGAACATGAATTCCAGTCTCTCCTCGTACCCAAACTGAACCTTTTTTGCTGAAAATTCAACTCACTTCTTCTTCTCTCCTAGAAGAACTAGAATTGCTCTCCTCCCTTTTTCAAGTATCTCCAGTCTCCTGGAAGACTATTATTCCATCTCCACTTGGCTTCTGTTTCCTTGGCTGAAGAAATACAATTCCTTCAGCCTGTTTTGCTGATTCCAAAAGTAACCAAGCCACCAGAGAGGGTTTCCTCTGAGCACGAAGCCCCTCTCAGCAAGGAGCCCTGACACTTTCTTTTATGAAGATTTTCTGCAGGTTGCTTTTTTTCCCCACCAGCATGAAGTGCATCAAGAGGAATATGGAATTTTAATCCAGCTGCTCCTCACCAGCCTGAGGAATGTGGGCTCTGGGAAGGTTTTTGGAAGGTCCTGGGGAGTTAGGCTGATGTCCAAACTGAATTTTACTGCCTGACCCTAGAGGTTATCTCAGGACTCTGGATCAATCACTTGGAGAAAACCTCACCAGGGAGCTCCCAGAAAAAGGCTGAGAGGATGTTTAACTCAGAAACCCCAGGTTGATTTTAGTAAAAACTCAAAAGCAACATCTCCAGGAGATGTTTGGTCCCAGATGCTGAATTTAGGCTGGAATAAACTCTGCTCCTGTGGAGAGAGACCCAAACTCTGTTCAGCCTGGATAGCCAACCTTTAGATGAATTACACTTGATGAGAAGGCTTTATTTTAATTTTCCTCTCTCACAAACAACTCCAGTCCAAATAGAAGGAAAGGTTTATTTATTTGTTTGTTTGTTTGTTTGTTTGTTCAGTGAAAGAGACAATCTTTATGTTCCCTGTTCCTTGGGTTGCCACCCTTTTTATATCTAAAAGAATTTGTTTTGTTTTCTCAAAAAAGGCTTCAGTCCAAACAGAAGGAAAGGGTGATTGATCAATTTGATCATTTTATTATTTTATTTATTTTGTGATAGAGGCAGTGTTCATGCTCCAGATTCCTCAGTATTCAGCACTTTTATGTATAAAACCATTTCTTTGGCTGTTAAAGTGGGCACTTCGACCAAACCTGTCCTTCCAAGAAGAGGAACCAAGAGCAGTCTGTGCTGGCATGATGAGATGAACACCCCTCAGCAAGGCTCTTGCAGCTCCATTTCCCAGCTCTCCCATTTCCACACTGTACTTCCAAGAGGGAACTGTCTTGGCAATGGCAGGGAAGAGCAGCAATTATCCATACAATTCTAATTTTTGGTGACACAGTTGAGTGGTGGCCTTGGAAGAGTTGGTTTAAAGGTTGGATTCCAGGACTTGAGGGGTTTTTTTCCAACCTAAACAACTCTCTGATCTCACCTGTGCTCAAGAATCAGCTCTGGAGGCATTTCTAGCTGTCCAAAAATGGGCTGTTCTGCTTTTGCTGGGGCTAGGGAGGAAAGGAGGGGAAGAATGAAATCTTCCTCGGGGAAGAAAGCTGGAAAATGAAACAGAGCAGGCAGCAGAAAGAGCAGCTGGATCTATGACTATTGACTGCAAGCTTGGTTAAGGTGGCAGTTCCCAGTTATAGCATCATCCCACCTAAAAGCAGAAAGGAAATATCAATAATGAAATGGTAAAAGCACAAGAAAAAAAAAAAAAAAAAAAAAAAAAAAAAAAAAAAAAAAGGAAAGGAAAAAATAGCAGAGCAGAGCGAGTCTGTGAAATCACAGGACTGCACTGATTAAGACAGACAGAAAGTGATGGTGCTGCAACAACTCTTGGCAGTGCTGGGAATGAAAGTCTACATTTCATTGTGAAAAAACATAAAAGGAGATGAATTTGCTCCCGTGCTGCCTGCAGCTTTTGGTAGGCTGTAAAACAGTTTTGCCTGGTTTCTCTGAAGGAATTGCTTTGAGCAAATACCCAAGTCAGGTTATTCTATTTTTTTTCTTACAGAAGATACCTGGATACAGCACCTACTCCTCCAGTTGTGGATGGATCCACACACCTCTCCATGTATTTTATGAGGGCTGAAATGGCTTGAGGTCAGCGGTTTCTGAAGAAAACAAATGAAGCAATTGGTTCTTGCTGCTTGGTGCATATTTCCCATTGCTTGAGGAGAAAATTGGCCCTGGAACTGTGAACGTGCATCAGCGTGTGAGGGAGCAGGGGTCAGGCAGGCACAGCATTGTTATAAATAAAAGGAAAATGTATCCCTTTGCGTGATACAGGGCTTATTTCCCTGGAGCTCCACATGTCCCATGTTATTTATGACCTCTAATGGCCCCATCCCAAATGGTGGCTGCTCCACAGATGAGCCTGGATCCCCAGAGGGGACTGTCCCACCTCCTCCTCACCCTCTTATTGTCCAGGGCACCCTGGAGGAGCATCTTGCTTTGGGGTCAGTCTCAGTTTTTTGCCATCTTGAAGAATCTCTGCCTCTGCACAAAACTTGGAAATTATTTTGAAGCGCAAGGCAAAGTCTTGTTTCCTGCAGAGAGTTTCCTTGCAAGGGAAGTTTTGAAGATTATGGTCTCTATGTACTCAAGAGCAGTGCCCTAAATCCATGGATCTCCTTCCCCATGGCAGCTCTAGGTCTGTGCATCTTGCTCACAGAAAAATCTCACAAAATCTCTTTCTCTGATGCAAAACCAGCTTAGGAAACCTTGGCCTCCCTGCCCAGCTCCTTTTTCCCACATCCAAAAAGTGGCTCAGGACAGCTGCTTGAGGGACCACACCAAAACTCACATCCCTGAAACATTTGGGAAAAAAAACAAAAAAGAAAATTAAAGAATTGTTGAGGGTTGTTTTGTTGGTGATCTCTTGGATGAGAGTTTGTGCATTTAGGGGTTATTTTCAACCAAGTTTGTTTAGTGGATTTTCAAAACCATCCCTACTCAAAACACCACTTTTGTGATGGTGCAGAATCTGTCCTTCCCTCCTAAGGTGGAGGCAGCTGCTCTCCCTTGTTTTTTTTACCACAAACCAGCCCCTGCAGCCCCAGGCTCAGGTTGGATATTTGAGAAAATTTCTTCCCTTGAAAGGGTTTTCAAGCCCTGGCACAGGCTGCCCAGGGAAGTGGTGGAATCACCACCCCTGGAAGTGCTCAAAAAATGTGTAGGTGTAGATGTGGCACTGGGGGATGTGGTTTAGTGGTTGGTCTTGGCAGTGCTGGGTTAATGACAGGACTTGATGATCTTCGAGGTCTTTTGCAGACTTAATCATTCCACGGGTAGCCTGTAAAAGAGAGGGAAAATCTGGTTTACCAGGGGAACATTCCCTCAGCTGGTTTTAAAATTGTAGCAATGCATTTGCAAAGGCCAGGATGGATGACGGCAGCCCAAGGATTTCCCACCAAGCTCCACAAATTCTGGATGAAAGTGGCACAGTTCATTGCAAGTCCTTAGCAAAACAAGCACACAGCTTGGTGCTTAAATCCCCCCACGACCTCAGCTATTTTTATGTACAGCCAGCCAGCTCTGTATTTATTTTCCCAGCATCATCCCCTGCTTGTTTTACAGGAGCAGGGCTTGACACACACAGGGTGTCAGGCAAATAACTCGCCCATCGCTTCCAAAAAAAAAAATTAAAAAAAAAAAAAGCCCACCCCCAAAAAAAAAAAAACCCAAACCAAAACAGGGGGAGAGAGTCAGGAATCACAGCTTGGCACAGTGCAAATAAACACATCTGTCCTCTGGCTGCCTGGAAGACTGCAGGTGGGATTTTGGGGAAGGTGGAGAGGTGGGAGCATGGGGAAGGTGCAAGAAGAGGAGCTGAGAGCAGCGTTCAAGGAGCAGGTTTGAGTGGGAGTCAGAGGCTGCTTTGTGGGCATGCATCCACATTCATCTCCCCTTAAAGCTCTTGGAGTTTCCTTTAGTCACTACCAAGGCAACAAATTCCTGCAGGGAAGCAGGGTGAGCTCCCGTGGAGTTGTTGTAAACAGCAGTGAGGGGCAGGGCTTGTATGGGCTCAATGGCCAAGCCCAGAGAAACTCCAAAAATATGGAAAAAACTGTTTTTGGCATCTAAAAACATCTCCCTACAGAACCTCTGGATGTGCATTCCCAGATGTGCTGCTCAGAGGCTGAGGGAGGCTCAGACACACTCAGTGACCTGTGCTGATGGTGCTGGCAGCTTTCCTTCTCACTTCTGGCTCCAAACTTCTCTCCCTCAGCTCACCTGCTCTGAAAACTGAGTGAGGAGAGGTGATTTGGAAGGAGCTGGGAGTAAAATGAGCTGTGCAGGGCGTCCTGTTAATGGAAATGATCTGACTTATGGGCACTGCAGGTGTCAGAGCCTGGGCTTGACCCTCAGCAGCCCCTACTGGGGCAGGGACTGTCCCCACCCATCCTGGGAGGATTCCAGCCAAACTCAGCCCTGTGACATGACAGGGAGAGGGGCAGCTCTTCTCCTGTCACCTCTCCCAGCAGGACTCACAGCCCTTGGGGAGAAAAGGGCTGGAGCTCAGCTGGTGGAGCCTTGGCTTAGTTACAGCATTGCCGGTGACCCTGTGGCCTTTGTGACAAAGCGTGCTCAGCCCTGGGGCTGGAGAGCTTGGACACCTCTGGCTGATTTATCCAGAGGCACCAACACAGCCCAGCAAGGCCCCAGCCCCAGGAAGTTGGTGGAAGATGGATGGCACAGCACAGATATTAATGGGCCGTAGGGGAAGGCAGCAGAAAAGGTGAGGAGGTTTGAGAGATTTCCCCGCTGACTTCAGGGCCAGGATTGAGAGGGTTTCTGTGTTGGCTCTCAGCTGTTTGCTCTTCCCAGAGCTCCAGGGCAGGGAGTTCTCAGCACCTCCCTCAGCTCCTGGGCAGGAATGGCCATGGGAGCTCCTGACTCCAAGGGCTTTGAAGGCTCAGCTGAACCAATGGATCGCTGCCAGCTGGATTCTTTTCACTTTGAACCCAATAACCAGAGAGCTGTGACCCGCAGGGCGGCGTTTGACACCAACCCCACAATATCCCCCAAGCCAGGGAGGAGAAGGGAGGAGAAGAACAAGGAGCCAACGCCCTCCAACTTCCATCCTGCTCCGTGTGCAGCACCATCCCCTAAAACCTAAAGCTGGGAGTTTCACCCGGGGACATCTCACACTTCTATCCAAACTCCACACCCACAGTCCCAGCTCCATCCCTCCATTTTGGGAGCTTTCTCCACAGCCTCAGGCCCAGAGCAGTGTTCTGCTGAGGGGCTGCACCTGGCAGCACAGGGAGCCCAAATTCCTCTGTGCCCAGGGCTCTGGCAAGAACAGGGTTCTGTACCTGACACTTGCCTTCCAAATATTATTATAGTCCCTTGTCTAGCTGATGGAGGCATTTGAACCAGGAGCTGAATGGAAGAGCAGGGAGGGACGTGGCTGCCCTGCTGACCCACCAATGGAGAAGTTCAAACCTGAATCTTCAGCCAGACTCCCAGTTATCCACAGAAACAGAGGAGAGCATCTCCATGCCCATCCTCATGTCTGCCCTCAGACAGGCCTAAGAACAACAGGGAATTTCCCCACACAGCAGCTTCCCCCCCACCCCAGCAGCTGGGTGAGTTTGGGGTCCCCGTTGGCACAGCCCCTTGTCTGTTCAATCCATGGATGCTAAGGGTGCCTTCCTATCACACCAAAATCCAAAATGAGCACCTGGTGCTTCCTCAAGACAAACAATCCCAGGAAAAGCAACACATCCTGAAATACAGATGGTGAAATGATCAGCCAGGCTGAGCCTTGGGACCCCACTCTGTGAGGACTGGGGTTGTTCAGCCTGGAGGAGGCTCCAGGGAGAGATTCTTGTGACCTTTTAGTACCTAAAAGGGCTCCAGGAGAGCTGGAGAGGAATTTTGGACAAGGAATGGAGTGACAGGACAAGGGGGAATGGATTCCCACTGCCAGAATGCAGGGATGCGTGGGATCTGGGGAAAGAGCTCCTGGCTGGGAGGGTGATAAGGCCTTGACAGGGGTTGCTCAGAGAAGTTGTGGCTGCCTCTGGAATGCCCCGGAAGCGTCCAAGGCCTTCAATGATTGCAACGTGAAGTCTCCCACAAAGTGGAGGAGAGGTTGGAATTCATCACTCTGGATAATAAAATGCATCTCGACTTCTGGCTTTGACCTTTTCTTGACAAGACTTCTCCAATTATCAAAAGTCAACCAGAGGTTTTTGGGTGCTTCTTTTTTCAGAGGGCCAATGTCCTGCCCCTCAAAGAGGACGTTGCTGCAGGAAGCTCAAGCCTAACCCCCTGAATGGCAAACCCCCTGAATGGTTTCCCACAGGCCACCTAAATATGAATCCTCCCAATTCCCTCAGAATCTGATTGCCAGTCACTGCATTCCAGTCTGCACCTGATTTTTCCACATGTCCCATCATCTCTACTGCCTGGCTCGTTTCAGCTGAGGGTTTGAAGCAGACTGAGGACAAATGGGGGTTTGGAGTGCTCCTCCCACCCCATTTCCTGCTGGCAATGCCATTTATCTTTCCCCAGGCACACAATATTATGCGATTTTGATGTTGTGATGAACAATGATAATCAAGAAGACAAGAAGGAAAAGATTCATTTAATTTTTCTCTGTCCATGTGATACATTTTACGCTCCTGCCTCCCTCCCCCTGTTTACTCTGAGCTTTCACTGATTCCAGGATCTGTTACCGGGTATTCCTTGGAAACAATTCATCTCTGTTTACTGTCTCCGCAGGAGGTACTGTTGCCTCTCACAGCTTAAATTCATGATGTTTGGGGTTTTTCCCCTCCCCGTTTGTGTTTTTCCATCTCCAACCTTCCTTCTTGCCTCCATTTCCAGAGCACATGGATATTCCCACTTCTTTGGGGACAAACCTTGGTGTGCAAGGATATTGAAGGTGTGCAAGACAAAGGCTCAAGGTCAGAGCCTGCTCTGGGTTCTCTCTTTTGGCACCTCAGTGATGGAACCAGCCAAGGGCTACTCAGGGACTCCCCTCCATGATAACCCATGGGGTGAAGGGGACAAAAACCCACAAATTTAACCCCTTATGGACCAAATCACCTGAATACAAGACAGGACTCGTCTCCCAGGACAATGGTGACTGATTTTGGTAGGACCAGGATGGTCTTCTGGCAGTGAGGGAGGGGCCATTGCCCTGGGCAGGCCTCACAGTGACTTAATCCATGAGTTTGGACTTCAGCAGGAATTTCCTCATGGAAAGGGTGGCCAGGCCTTGGTAGGGGCTGCTCAGGGAGGTTTGGAGTGCCATCCCTGGAGGTGTCCAAGGAAGGCCTGAATGTGGCACTCAGAGCTCTGGGCTGGGGACAAGGTGGGGACTGGACACAGCTGGGAATGGGTGACCTTGGAGATCTTTTCCCATTTCAGTGATCCTGGGATCCTTTGGCCTTCATTTCCATGGGCACCAATGTGCCTCTGCTGTGTTTCCTGAGGGAGGAACTCAGTGCCAGGAGGAGAGACTGGGAGATCAAATGGCTCCATGGCTTATTTTGAGGTGACAGATAAGCTGTAGCCCTCAGCTCAGACACTGATTATGCAGGAGCATTTTTAAAAGAGGCACGTTCCTTGTTTTATTTTTAGGAAGCACTCATCACCTGGCGGTGTAGGTTTCCTAGGGTCAGTTCTAGGGTCAGGATTCTTGTCCTGGGGTCAGTTCTAGGGTCTGGATTCTTGCCCTGGGGTCAGTTCGAGGGTCTGGATTCTTGGCCAAGATCATCAGGATGGGCGTCAGCCTCGTCTCCTCCTCCAGCATCCGGCTGACCCCAGTTCCAGTAGGAATGACAATGTGAGGGATGATCCTGCAGTCTGAGGGTGCTGGAAAAGGCTGAGGTGGAGCAGTCTCAGTTTCTGGTGTTTGCCACCACCTCAGTGCCCCTGTTTGGGGCAGCTCCTGCTGTTCCTGTCTGCAGAGCCTTCCTGCAGTGGTGGCTGGAGAGGGCACCGCTGACCCAGCCCACTGCAGGGCACCGAGGACAGAGGGCAGAGGTGTCCCCAGGCCCAGGGAACCGAAGGAACAGAGATGGAAAAGCCCAGCAGAGACCCAGCCTGTGGAAAACAGGCTGGCACTGCCTGCGCTGACCCTTCCCCGTGCTGAGCCAACACTGCAGCTCTCATTTCCAGGCAGCAAGCTGGAAATGTTTCCTTTTCTGCCTCTCTGCAGATGCCAAAGGTGCCTGAGCTGAGACAGAAGCTTTCAGGGTGGCTCATCACGAAATGCAGCACCACAAACCCTGCCAGGGCTGGAGCTGAGCCTTCCCCAGCTCTGTTTGTGGAAACTGTGCCTTGCTCCGTGGCCCAGCACAGCCTGTCAGGGGTGGGACAGGCACAGCCTTTGCCTGTCAGACGGGGGGATTTCTCTCTCTCTCTCTCTCTCTCTTTTTCAAAGTCTCGGTGCCTTTGGTGCAATGCAGTATTTTCTGCTCTGGCTGCTTTGCTCACTGGAGCCCTGCGAGTGCTGGAGGAAAGGAGGGAGCTGCTCTGCAAGGCTGCTGGATGCAGCCACCATTCCCATCTCCAGAGGGTCCACGCTCAGCCCAGGGATGGAGCAGAAGCCTCAGGAAGGTGTTTTACACCCTGGCTCTGCTGCTCTTAGCAAAGCAAGGACTGGGAGTGGAGAACCAGCAAAGATGTCCAGTGGGGCAGCCCAGGATTATGGGTCCAGAGCAGCTCAGAAAACATCTCAAGGTGTTTCTTCTTCCATCAGCTGATGTGGAGAGGGAAGACATCAGTAATGCATCACTTGTCACATCTAGGATTGGGGGAGGAAAAAAAAAAAGGGTAAATACAGAGCTTTTCTGGCAATAAGAAAAACCCCACGTCCACACCACAGAGCACCATGGCTTGTCCATCACTCTGAGACAGAAAAAATTACATTTTGATAGGTTTTTTTAAATTTCTAAAATGCCTGAAATGTAAAAGCTATCTCCCGGGGGGCGGGAAGTGTTTTCAGGCTTTGTTTGAAAGCACAAAGGGATTTAAACACAACTGTGGAACTGAGAGAGGGGAAGGAAGGAAGGAA
>VWZN01002774.1:34334-48295 GCA_013396955.1 Regulus satrapa
AGCCGACGGAGCCCGAGCCCGGCGGGCGCTACGAGGCGGTGGTGCCGCACTGGTTCTACTGCAGGGCGGCGGAGGCGCGGGAGCGCTGGGTGCCGTTCAGCGCGCAGGACTCGGAGCGGCTGGAGGCGGCGCACGGCGCAGGTAAGGGCGGCGCGGGCCGCCGGCCTCGGCTCCCACCCCCCTTGGGCTCGCTCGTGCCGAGTCCCTGCTCTTGGATCACCGTGAGGAACGGGCCTGCAGCAGGTGTGTGCTTGGGTAGCGGGGAGGAATTCCCTGGACACATCCACGGCTTCCATCTGGGATGCTAGATTTTCCCTCGAGGAATTTTAATTTGGCTATATTGGTATTGGATATTTGGCCGTGTGCCTTCTCCCAATAACTGAGCTGTTTGGGTGCATCAAACGGTCTGACCCCATTCAACTGATGCCGTTCTAAATTATATATAATCATACTGCGAGGCATCCTCCGGTGAGGCTGAGAGAATGCTAGCAGGATAGCAGGGATTCCGCTGGGAGAGTCCCCACGGCATGGAGCTGTGCCTGCTACGGGAGCAAGGACTGGAGGTCAGCTCCAAGCTCTGTGCTGAGGTCTTTGTGTGCCAAATGTCACCATCTGTGCCACCTGCTGCTGCTCTGATTGCCCAAGGGCTGGCTCCATCCTCCCTCGCCCAGGAAGTTTCGGATTAGAGGCTGTGCTGCCCATCCCCAGTGCTGCTGCCTGGCCCATCCTGATACGGGGTGCTGTGCCACCAGCCCAGCTGGCAGGCAGACCCAAAAGGCTTGAAATTCCCCGAGTTTGCGGTCTGTACTGGGATCTATAGCAAGTTCTCTGATTCGAGAGGAACAGCTTAGAGACAGACCCTGATGCATCCCCACTGTTACACAATGCACTTCCCAGGAGGGCCTCAGTTTCACTTTTACCCTCCAGGCAAGGCAGGGAGAGGCCATCTAAGGATGTGTGTGCCTGAGCTAGAGGGAAAGACAGTGCAGTGTAATATTTTCATCTCACCTCTGTCCTGGGCCATCTCGGCCAGCTGTCCTAACACCGTTCTCTGAACGTGGGCACAGAGGATGTTGGCATCTGCTGCCGTGGCTCTGACCTGCTCCGCTGTGCTGCCCAGGAGATGCTCCAGCCTCCAGCCTCTGGCACTTGCCATTAACTGCAGGCCTGTGTTCCCGCAGGGAAGGAACAGGCTGACGTGGTTGTCCCGACGTCGGGGGGCAGGTACGATGTGCACCTGCGGGCGCGGCGGCGCGTGGCCGTGTACTGGGAGGAGGAGGCGTCCGAAGTGCGGCGCTGCACCTGGTTTTACAAGGGCGACAAGGACAATAAGTTTGTTCCCTACTCGGAGTCCTTCAGTGAGGAACTGGAGGTAAAGGCACCTTTCTCCTTGTTTCCATCTCAGCTTCTCCTTGTCACATGCTGTCTCTGATGTCCCAAACCCCATACAAGGCCACTGGCACCACAGTCAGGCCTGAGGACATGAACTCCAAAGAGGCTTTGGCACGGCGTTCCTGCGGCTGATTGATGTGATTGTGAGCACTGCCGTGGCCTCCCCTTCCCCCTGCCCTCCTCCAGCCTCCCTGCATCCTTCCATGGTTAAAGTGCCAGGCTTTCCTTCGGGATGATGCAAATGCAGATATATGGACAGACATATAAAAATACCCATCTTTGCAATACTCTCTATTCTGATGTACCAAACCCAGTTCTAAGTTGATGGGGAAGTCTGATGCTGCTGCTGTCAAAGCAGGGAGTTCTTAAACACCCACAGCAGGTGATCCTGGGATAACCCTGCTGTTCCTCCAGCTGATTTCTCCACTTCTTTTGCAAAGTGTCGATAAGAAATTCTGAAAACTGGGTTGGGAATGTCGCAAGAGATTGAACATTGATGGGCATACTTCCAGCTGACTCATAGCGGGCGTTCTCTTCTGTAGGAAGCTTACATGATTGCCGTGACCCTGGGTGAGTGGAAGAAGAAGCTGGAGTCCCCCAACAGAGAAGTCATTATCCTGCACAACCCAAAGGTGAGCAGGGCCTGGCGATCTCTGTGCTGGCCAGTGAGAACATCCCCTTTGTGCTGCTCCCTTCAAATGGGTTTGTCCCATGGCATTCCACTCACCTGCTTGTACCAGAGGAGATGGCAGCCGAGTCTGCCAACAGCTTCCCAGTTCTCTTCAACACCTCTGTGGGCAGAGGGCTCGGCCCAGCACAGCCGGGTACCAGCCTGTGCCACCCAGGGGCAGCTGCCGTGGCTGGCTCTGGGGTCTCTGACAGACCCTTCTTGTTCCCCAGCTGATGGTTCACTACCACCCCGTTGCCAGCTCCGACGACTGGGTCTCCACCCCCACGGAGCAAGGTCGGCCGCGGACTGTGAAGAGGGGAGTGGAGAACATTGCTGTTGAGATCCCCAACGGTGAGCATGCTGCTCCCCTCCACGCATCCCAAACCCTGTGGGGTGTTTTCCAGCCTGATCGCTCAAAAAGACTGGCAGGAGCTCCCATGATCCTTGACGAGTGCACTAGTGAAGTGCATGTCAAAACATTTTGTGCCAAAAGGATCCAAATGGTTTCAGAAACCTCCCCAGCCCCAGCGACCTGCAGCATCAGTGGACGTGCAGAGCTGCAGATCCAAGGGAGGATGATGAGCTTCCAGCTCCTGTAAAGAGACAGAGCTGTTGGGAGCTCCAGTGCCTGAAATCTTGATGTCTGCATTTGTACAGGAGGAGAGTTTCTTTCCCTGCTAGGGACACAGTGGTTTATCACTTCCCTGTGTGCTGGTTACTCTCTGGGGCACATGCTCTCCCCATCTCTGCAGCCCAGTGTCAGCTCTGTCCCCTCCCAGCTGCCCTGAGCTCCCAGTCAGGCCTCAGCACTTGTCCCCATGAGGACGTCAGGCAGCTCCTCCATTTCCATGGGTTCCTGCCCTTAGGAAGGCACGTATGCAAGCCAAGCTGTGTGGGAAGTAGAGAACAAGCCCTGACTCCACCTGGGGCCTACCTGGGAGATGCAGCTCCACGGGGCTCGGCAGAGTGGGCTGAGCACGGGACAGCTGCACTTAGAGCTCCTGACCCTGCAATTCCCTGTGCTGAGCGATCCTGGGCTGGGCAGGGGGGAAGTGCCACGGGATGAGCCACTGCCCCTTTACTGTCCTGTTGCTCCAGATCCATCCCAGGGCAGGTGGCTGAATTTAGCAGGACTAAGAGAAACAAATCCAGGCATAACAAGGGTTTTCATGAGCTGAGGTGAGGGTGGGAGGCTCCAGTCCTGCACAATGCTCCCTCCAGCAGGCCGGTTCCCTGCTGGGTGCCCGTGGGCTGAGCTCCCCTCCTCTCCTCAGGAGAGCCTCTGCAGATTGACCACCTGGTGTTCGTGGTGCACGGGATCGGCCCCGCCTGCGACATCCGCTTCCGCAGCATCGTGCAGTGCGGTAGGGAATTCCTGATCCTGGGAATGGGAAACGCTGCCACGGGGCCTCAAACATCCCACACTGGGAAATCCTCATCCTGGGAATGGGAGACGCTGCCACGGGGCCTCAGACCATCCCAACACGCTGGCAGGCTGCACGGCCAGACTGCTGACCGGGGGCAGTGTGAATGGAATGCTCACTGACCCACCAAATCCCACCTTCTGAAAAGGCTTAGGCAACTGCTGTTCATCAATTCTGCTTCACAACAGAGTTATTTTTTACAAATTCTAAAAGTTCCTTAATCCTGACTGCCAGACTAAAGCCCTGCCCCTGTGAAGGAGGTACAGATGGGGCAGCGAAATCCAGTAAACACACGTGGCAGGACATGGAGCCTCCCCTGATCTGTAGTTAAAGATTCAGGGACTTAGGGGAGCAGCAGCAGATTAAAGACCCTGGTGGGATTTCCTCGTAATGATCTTTCATCGTATTAAGTGTTGTTGGTGCCATGGGCTGGCCCCAGAGCCTGGTGGATCTCCATGAGAGTTCTGTTTTGCAGTGAATGATTTCAGGAACGTCTCCCTCAGCATGCTGCAAGCACACTTCAAGAAGGCCCAGGAGCAGCAGCAGGTTGGCCGGGTGGAGTTCCTGCCTGTGAACTGGCACAGCTCCCTGCACTCCACGGGCGTGGACGTGTAAGTGTCCCACTCCCCCAGGGCCAGGGGCATGGCAAGGTGCACAGGAAACTCCACTTCTGTTGGAAAAGCAAAGGGAAAGCTGTGAGTTTTATGGGTTAGAGTGAGCAGGACAGACAGGGAGGCCCAGAGCACCTCCCCACTGCCATTCTCCAGCGCACAGCAGGCACCTGCTCCCTTCAGCATCCTGAGAACAGAGGCTTCTGCCTTTCCCTGGCTGATCTAAGGAGGGACTGTGGACATCCACACCTCTCTAAAGGCCTCTGACAACTGAGGACCCAGTTCCTGCACTTCAGCACTCCTCTGCAGTGCCCCAGCAAGGGCAGAAAGAGGGCCAGACTCCTGGGGAAGAAAGGGCAGGCTCTTTATTCTTGGAATGTAAGAGCACGGGCTGTGCTTTGCCTTCAGTCTGGGCATAAGCTGAGGGTCTGGATTACAACATACATCCTTGGATGCTGTGTCAGTCCTCCTCTGAACTCGTTCTGTACTTTGGAAACGTGGCAGGGTTCCGTGGCTTCCCCAAGCCTGGCCTCCTGTGCCCTTTTCCCCGCAGTGACCTGGAGCGGATCACGCTGCCCAGCATCAACCGCCTGCGTCACTTCATCAACGACACCATCCTGGACGTGTTCTTCTACAACAGCTCCACCTACTGCCAGACCATCGTGGACACGGTGGCCTCGGAGATGAACCGCCTGCACCGGCTCTTCCTGCAGAGGAACCCGCAGTTCAAGGGCGGGGTGTCCATCGCGGGGCACAGCCTGGGTGAGGGCTCTGCCAGCGTGCCAGGGAGCAGGGAGGGCACAGGCTCAGAACGCTCTGGGTTAGAAGGAACACCTTCCATTTCCACCTTCTGCTAGACTAGGTTGCTCCAAACCCCGTCCCAGCTTCCAGAGGTATGGCAGCCACAGTTTTTCTGGGCAGGCCGGGCCGGTTCTTCACCACTGAGTAAATTATTTCTTCCTGACTTCTAATCTAGCCTGGCCTCTGTCAGTTTAAAGCCATTGTCCCTTGTCCTATCACTGTCTGCCTGTAGAAGAGTCCAGGGTGCAGCTCTTCCATCCCAAAAAGGAGGTGGCTTGGGCTCTTCCCCTCCAGATGCTGATGCTCTCCCCCTGCCTGGTTTCTAGGGTCACTCATTTTGTTTGATCTCCTGACGAACCAGAAGGCTGATCCCGAGGAGGATGAGCACTGTGCACAGGTATGGGGGGCCACCAACCCCTCCCTCCTGCAGCTGCATGGGCATGGGGGACAGAACATGTGCACAGGAGCAAACTGGTGAGCAGAAAGCATGATCCCTTCTGCATCTCTTCACAGGGCTCCAGGACAACCTCAAGCACAGGGAGTATTGAGGAAGTAAAAGAAATCCTGAAGAAGCTGGAGCTGTCCGAGTATTGTGATGTTTTTGAGAAGGAGAAAATGGACAGGCAAGCACTGGTGAGAAGTTCCCCTGTTTTACTGGCTCTCGTGGCTCTTCTTTGCTTTTCTTCCCCATCATTCCACCACTGCACATCGTCTGGTACTGAGTCATGAAACATTTCTGAGGAGGAACACAATCCCATAGAACAGACATTTCACCACACCTCTACTCCTGGACTAACACCAGCCTTGCTTATTTTCCAGTTCTTGTGCACAGAGAAAAACCTTAAAGAAATGGGAATTCCCTTAGGGCCAAGAATGAAAATACTCCATTACATCAGCTCCAAGACAGAGATGAAGGTTTGTTTTCTGCATGGCTTGTGCTCATGCCATCACATCGCATCCCATTCCATCCCTCTGACACAAGGACCCCTTTGTGCTGCTGCAGGCTCAGAGCTCAGCAGCTCCCAGGCACAGCGAACGTGGAGCCGAGCCAGGGTCCCCATCCCAGCACGGGGACAGCTCAGAGGATGTCAGGGACTGCCAGTACCGGGACGTTGGCTTGGGACAGGTAACAGCTGAGCTCTGGCCGCACCCACAATGCCCTCCTAACACCAGCAGAGATTGTCTCATGAACAAATGTGAACATCCCACTCTCCCAGGTCTCAGCAAACTACCCCCAGCTGAACTACAAGCCCACCATCTTCTTTGCCTTTGGCTCTCCCATTGGGATGTTTCTCACGGTGCGAGGAGTGAAGCGGATCGACCCAAACTACAGCCTGCCCACCTGCAAAGGCTTCTTCAACATATTCCACCCCGTAGGTATAAGAACCAGAGCTGTCCTGCGTGAGACACGTGGAGCACGAGCCCTAGCCACTGTCCCCCTCTTGTGTGCAGTTTGACCCCGTGGCGTATCGCATCGAGCCCATGATCGTCCCAGAGCCGGAGTTTGAGCCCATGCTGCTGCCCCACCACAAGGGCAGGAAGAGGATGCACCTTGGTATAGCACAGGCAGCCCCTGTCCCCTGGCCCGGGGCCGCTGCTGCAGCCCCCAGCCCCACAGCCACCCCCCTCCTGCCTTGCAGAACTGAAGGAAGGGCTGACCCGCATGAGCGTGGACCTGAAGAACAACCTGCTGGGCTCCCTGCGGGTGGCCTGGCAGTCCTTCACCCGTGCCCCAGTGCCAGCCCTGGAGGCAGCAAGCACCGAGGCTGAGGCAGAGGCAGAGGCTGGCACTGAGAAGCAGCCAGGTCCGTGGTGGGGTGCGTGGGGCAGGGGGGAGCCAGGGATGCAGCCTTGGGAGCTGCCCGTGGAGCAACGTGCCTGGACTCGCAGCCATACTGCCCATCATCTGTGCCCAGCCAAGGATCACCCTCGGGCTCTGGGGGCAGCACCTGGCTCTCCCCAAATGCCGTGGTGTTCCCGTTAGCACCCGATGAAGGGGTTTCCTGGGGGGTCTCAGCACACCACATTTTCAGCCCATGCCCCTGTTCTGGCTGTCCCTTGCACTGCTGTTTCTGAGCACTTCAGCTGCCTCTCCCCTGTGTGAGCTGCGGAGGAGTGAAGGGAGGGCACGGCCCTGCTGTTGTGTTGTCATGGCTGCTGGTGCCCTGGGGCTGAACCTGCTGCTCTTTCTTGCTCCAGACACAAAGCCAGAGGAACCCCCAGCAGCAGTGAAGGAAGAGACCCCCCTCATCAACGTGGGGAGGCTGAATGGAGGGAACCGCATCGACTACGTGCTGCAGGAGAAGCCAATAGAGAGCTTCAATGAGTATTTGTTTGCACTCCAGGGGCATCTCTGCTACTGGTAAGTATCTGTGTAATGCTCAGGGCTTCACATTTACATGTGGTGGAAGCAGAATGGTATCAGTTTCAAAGCCAGTGTAGTAAGAAAAGCCTCAACCGATCAAGGGAACAGGATCTTCTGTCTGTGGCATGCACAGGTTGAGCATGGACACAGGAAGGAGATGTTTCTTATTGCCTTGTGCTGCCTGCATCTGCAGAGCACTGCATCTACCCCAACCAGCACAGATGTCCTGACAGTGCAGAGAAGCATTCCCTTCTGATTCCCATGTCCTCCTGCAGGGAGTCAGAGGACACTGTTCTGCTGGTTCTGAAGGAGATCTACCAGACACAAGGCATCACACTGGATCAACCTTTACCAGGAAGCCAGTGACCAACCTGTGCTGTTCTGGCTGTAAGTTACCTTTGCCTAAACCCCTTCTGGATTACCTAGGACACCGCTGAGGAGATCTAATTTGTTTGAGGGAGTAATGTCCATTATCTAAGGCAGGGAACTTTCTTCTTTGACCTGTCCTCTTCCCTGCACACAAGCACAATTACACATGAGGAGAGAACCAGGAGGGTCCAGGAGGCTTTATTCTGCCTGCCTCATTGCAGCTATTCCTATGTCCTCCTTTTGCTCTCTTAGGTCCAGTCCCACTGAGTACTTACCAGGAAAGTCCAGATCTCTTCTCTGCCTTCCTCTCTCCTCTGCTGCCGTGTCCTGCATGCTGCTTCCCAAGTACTTGCTGCTGCCTGGAGAAGATGGATGGATTTTCCTCCATTTTGGGTAGGGGTAGGGGGGAAAACTGTCAAGGGAAAACCACTTCAGCTCAAACACACACAACACCTGTACAGTGACTCCCTGTGGCAACGTGTACTTGTGACCCTCCACCCTGTGAGTCCCCAGCCCAGCTCCTCCAGCACTGCAGCAGACGAGCTGTCGGGGCTCAGAACCCAGCGAGGTCCTGACCCTGCGCCTGGCTCGGGGAGAACACTCACAGCCCGGGACATGGAGGAGAAAAAGCCTTAAACACACAGTGTGGGAAGAGCTACAGCAGCCTTGGAGCAAGGGAGGTTGCTGACTTCTAGCACAAGCACCAGCACTGCAGGCCCAGGAGGCGAAGCCCAGGGCACAGGCTGCTGCTGAGCTGGCAGGGTCTGTCCAGCAGGCACCCTCATGCCCCTGCCCTGCTGCTGCATGTTTGTGCAGCTCTGTGCCAGGCAGGCTGCCCCGTGAAGCAGGGGCACGTTGGTGCTCCTCCCTGCTGTGGTGTGTTGGTAGTGACTGCTCAGCACCCTCACCCAGCCCACACTGGCAAACCAAGGGCCTCCCCACAGCGCCCACCAAGGCAGTGCCCAGCTGTGCCTGCTCCGAGGAAAAGCTTCACGTCCCTCTGCAGCCAGCCTGGGGACAGCAGCTGCCCCAGGCAGTGTCAGGGCAGTGTGAGCCCTTCTGCAGGGCCACAGCAGCGCCGCCGCCTGCGGGGCTGGCAGGTGAGGATGGAGATCCTGCGCCCGCCATGCTCCACTCCTCATTTTTAGCTTTAAATGTACAAAACGCAGCCAGCAAAGGTGGAATCCAGATCCAGCAGGGTCTGGACACTGCAGGCAGCTCAGTCTGCGCCTGCCTTGAAGCTCTTTTCTGAGAGGGACAGGGCTGGAGAGCCTCGGTGATCCTTCCCTGGCCACCAAAGCCCTGGGCCGGCTCAGTGCCTGGGGTAGGGCTCCAGTGCTGTGTGAGCTGTTGCTGTGCAGCCTTTGGAAGAGCCAAACCACTTTCCCTCCTGCTGACTTTTGCCCTGCATGGGGCAATGAGCCTTTCTTCCTCCACTCACAGCCTGTTGGTTTGTTTTTCCTCCGTCGTCTGTTATTTGCACTATTGGAAGCGTTTTGTTTGCAGCCTCCATCCCTCCTCCCCTCCTAAGGATCAGGAGCTGTTCTTTACCTGAGTGCAGGAACAGCCAAGCTGCTCAGTCACCACCTGAAGTACTGCTGGCTAAGGTCTCATGGGAGTAGTAAAAGGGACAGTCTTTACATGGGACACTAATGATCAGCTTTTAAAGTTATGCACTTTGTTTAAAAAAAAGAAGTTAAATACATTTTAAATGTTATTTAATGTCTTTTCCAGTAAAAGCCAAAATAAATAAGTAGATGACCGTGGTGTGTGCATGTCTGGGGGGAGTGGGAAGGGCTGGAAAATTTGCATGTGCAGTTTTAGAGAAAGTGAACTATTTCTGTAATTTTATTGAAGCTGCAGAGTTATAGAGGGTCCAAACTGCAGCTGATGGGAGGGTGTTTCATTACTGACTCACCTGCCTTGCTGTGCTGCAGCCTCACCTGTGCTGTTTGCATGCACACACTTGAAACTACAGCTGTCTCTGAAAGGACCAGTGAGGAACTGCCCACAGGCAGCTGGCCTTGATCTCAGCAGCACTCTGTCCTTCCTTGTGTGAGAGACCATGGGCAGAGAAACAAACACCTGTGCAGGACACACACAGATGCAGGGATGCTCTCAGACACCATCTCATTTTCTGCTGTCATCTCCTTAAAACTGCACTAAAGCTGCAAGGAAAGAGCACCCATGAGAAGCCCCTGCAGACACCAGAGGAAACGGCTTATAAAGCAACAACCCAAGCCTTGAAATAAAGTTTTAGTACCACAGCTCATTACAAAAATTAAACTCCTTTATTTGGGAAATTAGAAAAACTCAAAGCTGGCAGGTCCTGCACTCAATTTCCCAGGAGAAGGGCTGGGACAGGCTGGATTTCAGGAAGGTGACCAGTGGTGCTTCTGGACTGGACACGAGAACTCCCATCAGACTGGGCACACTGAGCTGTCACATTTTCCCAGTTCTTGTTCAGGACCTTCATAGTCCAACTGTCTTCCTGCAGGTTGGCACCTTGAGTGCCTCCTTTGCTTCGCAGTGGGCCTGAAAAGGGGGTGGCCTACAAAATTCAATTAAATGAAGCAACACAAGGGCCAGGGCAGGAAACTCACCAGCTGGGCAAGGAACACCTGCCCAAGGGTTCATCCTCATCAGAGCCACTTCTCCTGAGCAGCCTCCCCAGAGCCTTGCCCTGCCCTGGCATCCAGGGAGCAGCAGGACAGAGCCCATCACTAAATGTTCATGTGGAAGCTGGGAGCTGCAGGCTTCTCCTCGTGCGCTGGCAGCGGTTTGGGCTTGGCCAGAGATGGTTTGTGGCACGAGCTGTCTGTCAGGGGAGGGTAGTACTGCCTGTAGCACAGGTATGCCAGCACCAAGCCCATCACTGAGCCAACCAACACATCTGTGGGCAAGACCAGAGCACAGTTAATGGCCCTTCACCCTCCCAAGCCTTTGATCAACTCCTCAGCAGCAGCTTTTCTGCTAGATCCATAACCTGACTTGGGTGTAACCCAAGCTTGGTATGTATTTCAAAAACCACAGAGAAAGGCAATCAATTCTCTGCAGGTGGCACCAAAATTGCCACTGGAGTAGTAAAGAAAAAAAAAATCCCCCAAGTTGCTATTGGGGACTCTGAACACTTCTGTGGTACTACAGCCCCCCATGCCTGGAGTGCCCTGCCCAGGGCACCTGCTGAGCCCCATCCAGGTGCACCAGAGATGCTCACCCACCTTCCCAGTGGTGCTTGTAGTCGCAGGTGCGGGACACGGCGATGAGGGTGGCCAGGAAGAGGGGGAGGAGGAAGGCACAGAAGCGCAGGGCCCGCCCCCCCCGGCCCAGAACGAAGCTGTGCAGCTTCCCTGCCAGGTAGAAGGCAGAGAAGGCGAGACCAGCAAAGGCAACTGGAAGAGAACAGAAGAGCGTTGGTTCAGAATAGCTCCAGGCCTTGCTGCCAAGCCCTCCCCCTCTGCTGCTGCAGTGGAAGTGCTGTGAGAGGTGTCTCCTGTCCCTGTGAGCCCAGGGAAGTACCAGCTGGCAGTGATGGATCATATGGGACCGATGGATCTTAGAGTCTGGTCCCTGGCACACATCCCTCCCTCCAGGTTTACAGACAGCTCTGGACCACATTTCTCACCCCATTGCTTTGCAGAGGGAAACCTGAGTCTCCTGACCACATCAACAAATGCAGCCAAAGCTGCGGGGTGCAGGAAAGCAAACCCAAGCTGCCCTCGCAGGGGTGCTGCCCCCCGTGGCTCGCTGCCCGGGGCTGCAGCAGGAAGGAGACGCAGACTCACAGGAAGCGTGGCCACTGGGGAAGCTCTTCCTGCCCTCAGTCACTCTGCGGGCGTCCCCCGTGCACACCAGCTCCGCGTTGGCTCGGCCGTCGGGGAAGCAGCGGTGGAAGAAGTCGGGCCGTGGCCTGGGGCAGGGAAGGAAAGCTCAGGGCCCCCAGGCACTCCCAGCACCCACGGAGCAGCCCGTGCCAGCTGATCCTCCCCAGTGTGGGCCTAAATGAGCCCATCTGGACGATGGCCTGAGGCTCTCTCCAATGAGAGCCTGAGCAGATATCCAATGTTTTTTCTAATTCTGCCTTGTCTTTACAGCTAGATAAAACCACATTCTTTCCAGACTGAGCATGTCCAAGTTCAGCTCCTGAATCCCGAGCGTGCCTCCCCCGCCCTCCCAGACTAGCCAGTCCTCACCTCCCCACGACGAGCTTCAGAGCGTTGGTAAAAACCCCATTCAGGGCAAGAGCCAGGCTGGCAGCTGAGAGAGAACAGAAGGGTCACGTCAGCATCATCCCCACCTCAAAGTGCAGCACATTCAGGCATGGGCAGGGCTCAAGCTGCCTTTCTCTGGCACAAGGAGGAGCTCACCAAGGCAGGCTTCCCTCGTGTCCTCGTGGTCAGCACCCATGAACAGCCTCGCCAGGATGATGAGCAACAAGGGAGACAGAAATGCAATGAACTGCACAAAAGAGGGAGAATTTTAGGTGTCAGTGAAGCAGGTTTAAGTTCTCACCACAACTCAGGGAGACTCTGAGTGTATTTCTCTTCCCCAAAGCCAAGCAGCAGTCTGTCCCCTGGAATCACTGCAGTTCCATCAGAACACAATCCCCCACCAGCAGGATTTGCAGCAAGCCCTGATCAGCGCAGCATATCCTTTGGTTTTCACACAGCAAACCTGGCAGAGTGCTGCTCTGGCTGCTTATTGGGGGTGTCCCCAGGCACAGCACCTCAGCTCTCCCCTCCCTGCAAGCCCCAGCATTAGCGTTGTCAGCAGCGCCCGCGCTCTGTCAGCAAAACTACAGGAGCTGCTGATTCAGAGCAGCCAGTTATCATCATCCCCATCTCAGCCCTGAGGGATTTCACCCCAGGAGGTCCTCACCATGGCTGCCAGGCTCCCTTGCAGTCTGTTCCCACCTGAACTCTGGCACATGTCCTGCTTTACACTGCCTGTTCCTAATGCCATCCCCGAGGCTCTATCCTTAACGTTTAGAGGCCACATCTTGCAGAAAATCCCACCCTGCCATTTGCCAACTCAATCCACAGCCCCTCACCTCACACCTCTGACAGAGAGAGCAAATCCCTCTGACACGCTGCTCTCTCCTGGAAATCCAACACAGTTAGCCAAACTCTTTTAAGCAAGCCTGGAGCCATTGGGAAAACATTTGACAATAAAATGATAATAAATCTCCGCTAAAAATAGCTGCTTGTACGGAAAACATTCCCTGATAGCAAGAGCTGTGCTATCTTCTGTGCACCCAGTAATTTAGACGTGGAATGGATTATGGACAACAGTGCAAAGTCCTCATTAGTTTATGAGCTTCAAATCCCAAAGGCAACTCTGGACGGTAAAGCCTCAAAATATGACAAAAATCACTGCATATTCAGCCTGGTTGGTACTAATCTCACAGGATGGGTAGAAAGGGACCAGTGGGGACCATCAAGACCAACGCCTCTGCTCAGGATCCTCAGAGCACATCACCCAGGGCTGTGTCCAGATGGACGATGAGTAGCTCCAGCTAAGGAGACTCCCAATGTGGGGGCAGCCTGTGCCACTGCTCAGTCACCCACACCCAAAGTTCTTCCTCGTTCAGGTGGAAATGTCCATGGTCCAGCTCGTGCCTCTCACCCCACGGAGCAGAGCCCGGCTCCATCCTCCGGCCCCTCCCTTTCCTATTTATCCTCATGGATCCGATAGCCTGCGCTTTCTGCAGCGTGCACTAGGAGCTGCAGGTATTGCAGTGCGAGCCTTTAGCCGGCAGCTTGGCTTTACAAGGCAGGCCTGTCATTTGAGAATAAATCCAAGGAAACGCTGGCACAGGCTGCTCGGAGAAGCCGTGGGTGCCCTATCCCCGGAACCTCTCACAGATTGTGTAAGGGCTCGCTCTGGTGGAAGGGGGAGGGCATCCCCCGTAGCGGGAGGGACCAAACGATCTTTTAAGGTCCCTCCCGACCCAAACCACTCCACGAACCCACCGAACTTACAAACATGAGGACTGTGGGCACGCGGTCCGCTTCCACGTACGGGTTTTTGTAGAGCCACATCTCCTCGGGCTGCACGACGCGCTGGAAGGGCGGCAGGAACTCCATGATCCTGCAAGGAGAGAAGGGGTGAGCGCGGGGCGGCGGCGGGCAGAGCGGGCGGGGGCCCGCACCCACCCGAAGGTGGCGAGCAGCAGCGCCCGCAGCGCCGTCTNCTGACTCGGCTCAGCGGCGGAACATTCAGAACGATTTATTGAAGTCAACCTCAAGCAAAAAATTTCAGATCAGTGGAATGTCATTAAAAACCTTTCCAAAGGAATCCTCACGGAAAAGCAAAAGGAAAAAAAAAAA
>VWZN01002774.1:48485-84261 GCA_013396955.1 Regulus satrapa
AAAAAAAAAAAAGGAAAACAAACAAAAAAAACCCCAAAAGAAAACCCCCCAAACCCCCCCACATCTGAATTCCAGAGTATTTGTAAAATAAAATAAAAAAAAAGGCAACATCTCAGTAAATAGAATGTACAAAAATTATATGTTCTACCATCACACACAGTCAGTAAGAAGCTAAAATATTACAGGCAAGTCTCGATACGCTCTACCTAGAGGACAGGAGCTATCTATGTACAGGGAACCAGCTTTACAGGCTTCACACTATGCAAGAGGACAGAGGCCAACACAAACCCCCCAAAATATTGGATATCTCAAAGTCTATGCGGCAACATCAAGTCATGATACAGTAATGCCCCGTGGAATCAGACACTCCTCGGTAGTGTCAGGGCTGCATCTGCGTCCAAGAACTCTTCGATACCGACTCGGGTGAATATCGATGCTTTGCTATTAAAGACTTGAGTGATTTCGTTAAAATAACATTTCACAGAATCTACAAAGTTTGTTACAGATAAACAAAGTCTACAGAAATAACGACTCTACAAAGGTCCATCTTACAGAGCACGTGGGGATGGAGACGGATCCGTGGGGATCTGTGTTGTGCAACATCACTCGAGTGGAGACAAACGGGCTGGGGTCCTCGCAGCACCCCAAATGCAAACCCCCGATCCCCGCTCAGACGGGACAGGAGCGCCCCGGGGGCTGTGGCAACGTTGGCTCGTTGGAAAAGTGACACCAGAAATGAGATACAGATCCACCTGGAACAGGGAGCGCAGGGGTTCATCCAGTCTGCTTATGACCCAAAAACAAGAGAGAACTGCAAGGGGGGGCTCCCGGGGACCCCCCTCAGCTGGGATCTCCAGAGGGTCCCTGGCAGTCGCCTGCCCCTGGAGCTGGCAGTGGCAGAGGGAGGGCACAGCCCCGGGCCACAGGAACTGGTAAATGGCTTTGGCAAATTCATACATGTTTTCCCTTTTTTATTCACATTAATCACAGAAATCCCCTACACAAAGCACAGTTCCAGCTCCCTACCTCCTGCTCTGGAGGAGTGAGACCCCTCCCAGGGGAATACAGACCTGAGCTGCTCACTCAGAAATACAGTATCACAGGGAACAGCTTTTCTTTTCTTCCTCTTTCGCCTTTCTTTTTTCCTCCTTTTTCCCTCAGAACAACACTGGGAATACATCCAACGTGTAGGAGTGTATCGTAAGTGCAAATGTTTTTGCTACACAAAGAGAAATGGCGGGGAAAGCTGATGGGAAGGGGCAGCAAAGGGACAGCATTGCTCCAAGGTCGCTGTCTCCCACGCAACACCTGGTGAACACACACCTCAGACAGCTGCTTCCAAACCCTCCTGTTTGCCACGGATCCACGGTACAGCGGGAGCAGGAAGGAACTTGGGGGAAGTCAAGGACATTTTTCAATGCAGTATACAAAAAATCATGTATAAATTAAAAAAGCTGTAAAAGGAACCGCAGAGCTTCAAGTACATTAAACCCTGAATTCAATGAGGCAGAGGTTTCCGTGTTAAAGTGACTTCTCCGTACCAGCGTCGGACACCCCATCCTACCCTCCCCCCACCCCACCCACATAATTCTGTAAAGTTTCAATATATACAGATTTTATGCTCATTGATAATTATGTCTAGTAATTGTGTCTTTCTCATTCTATCCCGAAATTAAGATAAAATAAGGGGGTTTTTTTTTAGAAGAAAGGCAAAAAATCCACATTCCAGCCCTATTACTCCATTTGAACTGATTCTCCAAGACCATGTGGTGAACAGAGAAGGTGATTTGCCCACAACATTTCCTTCCTGAGCTGCAAACGCCTTCAACAGTCTATGGACAGGACAAGTCTATACAATAATCTGACAGCTACAACAGCGAATGCTTTGCACCATGCCTTCAGGAATGGTGGAGCCAGCCTCTGCACCACTGGGATCACAGAACCGTGGAATTCTTGCTTCTAGATTCATCTGGCCACGGGCTGCAGGACGCAAGCACTGTGCCCAGGAGCAGCTGCAGAGGAAAAGCTCCAGTAAACCACAAACCCTGTTCCCTGGGCAGGGCAGCTCAGGCACTGCCCGGGTACCAGAGCTGGAGGTCACCAGAAGTGTGGGGCCACCCCAAAAATTTAACACAAAAGTAAGGGAAAAACATGCTGCTGTGTTCCCATGAAGGAGAAATGCATTGGGACAGCACGCTGCAGTTCTCCACCAAAATCTCCAGTTCTGTGGATGTAGGTCTCAGCATGAAATAAACCAACTATCCAAGATTCCTTATTTTGGAGCCCACACTAATTAATTCAGCAGCTGCCTCCCACTCTGCTGAAGCCAATCCATCAGAACAGCTGTGCAATCTTTTCCTTACAAAGGAGCTGCACTAAGCAACTACATTCTGGTTACTCAGTTTGCAAAGCCATGGTTAAAATGTGCATTTTAACATCTGAGTCTGGCACTCAGAAAGCCCCTGCAGTCATCAAGATCCTCTGAACTGGCCTTTTCTCATCTAACAGTGTTAAAGCTCTTTGAAAGACTCACCTTCTCTTCAGTTCAGAGTTTTGTTCACAAACCGAACAACCTCTCCTGTTTTCCCTTCTGAGTCCAAGCTCACCTGTTGGCTGCTATGAATCACTTTTTGGTGGAAAAAAGAAGCATCTCTGAGAAGGCTGAACACAAAGCAAACCAAGATATGGAGTGCACAGGAGGAGCAGCAGCTCCCTCACAGCGTTTGAGAAGTTTGAAGCCTTCTGAGCCCCCCCCATGTCCTGTGCCCTAGCGCAGCACTGTGGCATGGCCAAGGTGGCCACTGGCAGGCTGTGGCTCCTGCCCAAGGCTCTCAAGGTGTCCTGGGGCTGCCACACCCCGTCCCTCTGCTCAGCAGGGCACCATGGACACCGAGTGAACGGAGCAGGCGAGAGCGCTCACACAGCAGCACGGTATCAGCAACACATCTGATATATATATAGAGATAGACACATATATATATATAAAATATATCAGCTGATATCTGCAATATCAGAGTGCACCAACTTCAGAGAAAATTACTGAACATCATCAAGCCTAATAAATAATATAAAGTGAATGCCTCAGGCCCTACAGATGTGGTAGTAAGAACTGTGTTTGGAATTTCTGAGGTTATACACCCTCAATAAGAGCTTAAAAAGAGACATTTCTCACACAAAATGTTAAGAAAAATAAAATCCTTTTTGTGATTTTTTTCTTGAAAAACGCCAAAATCCAGCACTGCTTTCCATCAGGGTCAGTGCTGGACCCTCATTAGAGCATGGCCCATGGCAGAAGTGCTTCAGAGATCCCAAGAACTGCTGCTCCAGGAGTGCCCCAGACACCTGTGGGTGCTCTCACCCCAAGGGAGGTGTGGGCAGCTGCTCAGGGACTGTAGTGTGTATCTATCACTCTACCATTACACACACGAAAAACTCTCCCTGTACATCAATTCGAGGATGAGGACACCAGGCAGAGGCAAGACCTCTTCTAAACTCCACACAGACTTTTTGGGCCTATCTTCTTGATCTGAGAAGTCTCCGTGTTCCCACAGGTTTGTGTAAGCACTTTTTCAGAGACAAAGCTCTTAACTCCAAGGCTCAGTTCAGCCAGAGGCCAGCAACACTCAAGTATTTTCAGTACCCACGAGCAGAGGGTGGCAGGGAGTACCGATTACCAGCACACAAGTCAGAAGTACTCGCTATACCAGGGCAGGGAGAGACACACAGTGCTTGGTGAGATTGTGGGCTGGGGAGGAAGAGTCACCAAAACTAGCTCTGGCCTGGGGACTCCAGTGCCCTGTGGCTCCTCGCACAAAAAAATGGAGGAATATAGGTTTCCTAAAAAGATTCTGGAGCAAGAGCCAGCATAAGCCACTTCAAAAGCCTCACTGAAGGAGTCTGTCTCTGATTAAGAGGAAATCCAAGACAGAACCATCTCCTGAGGCATCAACTGGCTGCTGGGATATGGCCTCTTACCCAGACACAAAATACCCTGTTCACTGACAAAGTGCTGAGATGGTCCTCAGCTCCATTAGCAATGAATATTAAAGTTAGAAGATCTCTCTCAACAAGAAAAAATCTTAACATTCCATCGAAACCAACACGGGTCAGGTGCCCAAGTCTCCCTTGAAGCCAAGGGGAGCCTGAGGAGGCAGGAGTGAGGAATCACACTCAGTAACCGCCACCAAGCCAGGGCAGATGTGGCAGATGATGAACCCACTGGCAGGACTGACTTCAGCTGTGACTGAGGCTGGCAGCCTCTCCTTCTCCTTCTCCTGCCGGGGAAGGGTTTCCAAAATAGGTGGGATAAAGAAATGACCGCTGTGCAATTAAACGCTGAATTTCTGCATCTGTCTGCAAACACCCAAGACAGCTGTGGAGCAAGGAAACACCATTTCTTCCCCACTGCAAGACCTTGTGTTACAAGCATTTCCCAGAAGTCACACACCTGATTTCTCACAGGAAAAGCTTCACAATAATATTCGTAAGTAAACATGAGAGACAACGTACCTTCTCCAATGCCTTTAACAATAAGTACTGGAACAGAGGCATTTCAGAGTCACCTGGTCTGACACCCACACCTGTCTGTTTGGCATCTGTGTTACAGAGGGGAGAGGCTTTGCTCTTTCCATAAACTAGACACAAAAGTTACGTTGGCTTCGCTGTTTTGCTTTTAAAGACACGATGACTGATCAAAGCCAGATCTTCAACACCCTTTCAAAATTAAATAAATAAATATGTGGCTATGCTTTGCTTTCTACACGCAAAGAACATTATTTTAAACAGAATATTCTTTTCACTGTCAAAGGTTTATGGTTTTCTTCAAAGGCCAAGACACTCCTGGTTTCCAACAGTAAGAGCTGCTGTAGCACATTCAAGGGTAAAAGAAAGACCAAACAATAAAAACCAAACACCACTGCCTGGTCCTTCTTGCTCAGGTCAATGGTCCCATTCCAGCTCACACGTGACGGCTCCGAGGACAAAGCCCAGCGTGGCACTGCAATCTCTCTGAGTTCATCACCTGTCGCCCCTCTTCTCCCCTCCCGCATTTGTTTTTAACCAAATTCACTCCTTTGCCTCTTCCACAGCGTTCTGTGCTTCCAATTTGCACTTGATCTTGCTCCAGTATTCAGGTGCCACAGGAGATTTGGGGTCGTGTGCGGAGCAGCAGAGGCGGCCATCCAGCGCTGACGGCACCAGGGCTCCCTTCTCGTGATCCTTACAGAAGGAATGGGGGCAAAACTCACAGAAGGACACGGCAGGATTGCTACAGATATCACACTGATGCCATGGACATTCCCACTTTCCTGAGGATGGGAGGAGAGAGAGAAAGGAAGCTGGAATTAGTGCACTTTGGAGACAGCACCGGCCTTTAACCCTCACTCCGTGCTGGATTGCTCAGATGAATGCAAACAAAGTTCAGGAAAATCAGCCGCTACTTCTGCTTTTCATGTACAACAATCTGACTGAACACAGTTCTATTTTGCATTTTTTTTAGGCCCCTCTTGGCCCAGAAGATTACTGCATGCACAACCAGGGGTTAAAACAGTCAGATGTACCCCCTAGGGCATCAAGGCACCTTGCAAGACAGAGTTTGCTTTGTGTATTTTCCTGATTTGTGAGATCTCCCCTTGCACCGGACACTGCACTGCTCAGAGGGTACCTTCAAAGGAAGCTTTAGGTCAGCCCTACATATTCTGCTGGCTCTGTCAGTGTTTGAACTGTCATTTGCTTGTGCTAGGACACCAAGATGATGCTCATGTTTCAATGAAAAGAAGAGGAAGTCTGATTCAAGGAGAGGAACAAGAACACCATAAAGAAGTATGACAAAGCCTCTGCCCACTGGTTCCATTTAGGAACAGTCACCCCATGTACTGCTAAAAGTGAGTGGTATTGCAAAAGCAAATTTGGTGCACTTAGTGCAAATAAATGCTGTATTTAATGTAAGTGAACACTGTTTCATGTACATGAATGCTGCATTTCACTTCCAACATTGTCTTGTAGCAGGAAGGAAAAGCTGAGCAGAAGGAGCCACATTACTGTTCTTACCAAAAGGTGGTTGAGTCAGGTTAAGGCATAGGAGGTGGTATGCTTTGGGACAGTCCTTCTTATCACACATGACCAGCTCTCCCCCATCTCCACACTGGAAACAGTTATCTTCATGCATCTGTTTCTGTTCTGTTTTTATTTTCCGTTTCTTCTGCTTTAATTTTGCATTTTTCACCTTCTCTTCATTTGCCGTTGCAAATGCTGTCTAAGAAGGAGAAAATCACAACACACTGTCACTTATAAATCCCTGGCATATAACCTAACTCAATGTTAGGTTATTATTTGCATGAACTCTTCTTAAATGAGATCCATTTAAAATAGTTTTTAAGCTCTAAAAGCCAGAAGCGCTCATTCAGATATTTCTGAATTAACTTCCCACCAGACACAACAGTATGGCAGGGCACACTATAGAAGCTTTGGATACTTCCAAGGGTAGAAAGTATTAAGAGCAAAAGAAATCAAAACCCTCTTTGCCCTACAAAACCCTGTCTGGGTTTGGGAGGAGAAGCTCCAGTTTCATCTGTGTACCTTGGGACGCACGCCCAGGAAGCCGCTGCAGTTTTCTGCTCCGCAGTGACACTCAGTCCTGCCATTGCCCAGACAATCCAGGTTGTAATTGAATGTCAATTCCATTCCTAAAATACAAAGAAAAGCAATTCACCCAGATGGACACTGAGGGAAGACAGGCCTGTGACAATAATATCTCATTAGCATTCATCACAATGAGACCCCTGCTGAAACTGGAACCTGAAGTATCATCTTCACTCCAATGAACGACAAAGTTCCCAAACACTTCACCGCTATTAATAACTTCAAACAAAAAAAACCATGATTCTAAGTGAGGAACTTGGCCACTGCAAGACAAAAGCAAACATGCCAAATAGTGCCATCCTTTTACCTGCAGGAATGTCACAAAGAGCAAACAGTCCAACTCTAATGTCACCATTCACCGTCCACTTCTGTGTTTCACAGTTTGGGTTACAACTATGGTTCATAAAACGAGAGTAGTTCCCCTTTGGGCCAGCATCTATTATTCGGTCCTTCAAGAAAAAAAAACCAAAGATATGTTTAGTACTTACAAAGCAAAGAGGTTTCCTGCTGCTGAGTGACATTTGCTATCAGACACGACACAGTACTCACCTTGGTCACAGTCAGCATATAAAAATTGGTGACACTGTTCTCGTGAGCCCGTTTGATCCGCAGCCGGCACTCCTCCTCATCAATTAGCTCCCCAACATATTCATTCACAAATTCACCCTGCCAAGGAAAGAACCAAAGTGAGAAATCTATGCATCCTAGTCACAATGATAAAGGGAAGCAGCACAGAAAAAAGCATTTCCTATAAAAAAGACTCTAACCATCACAAAAAGTATTACACTTTACTGGTCTATTAGGCACAATGTGAATACATGCACCAGGTAATTGCTGTCCAAGCAGTATACCCAAGCAGAATAAAAGGCAGCCCTGTTCCTGCATTCAGTACACAAGACAGTTGTCAGGTCTATAAAACCCTTTCAAACCTCGCTCTCTTTCAAAAAGGACAATGTGACAATATTCATGAGCTCCTCAGGAAATGGGAACCATTACGTAAGTATCTTCACTACACACTTCACTTTTAATAGGACTTTAGTAGTCAATAAACTCAGAACATTTGCAGCAGCACTCTTTTCATGAAACCTAGATTGAAAAGTTCTCCATTTAATAAAATTAAAAAGCACGTTTAAAAGCAGCCCTCCAGGCCAACAGCGTTTTCTAGGGAAAAGCAGAAGAGCTGGGACGCGACTGACACCTTGACAGAAGGTCACCAATGCACTGGGCATTGCTCTGAGCAGCCAGGCAGCTGCTGAGGGGTTAAAGCACAGCTCATTCTCTGGAGGTGCAGAGTGCAGTGCTGTCACCTAGACCCACCCTGCTGTCACTCTTCCTGAGTCTCTGTACCTTTTTAATGCTCCTTTTGGTGCGGAGGCCCCAGCCGCGGCGCTCGGTTTTGATGATCTCGGCGTCGGGGTAGAGCCTCTTGGTGAAGCACTGGTTCTGGCAGCGCTCCCCAGCCGGGCACACCTGTGGGTGGCACTCGTACTGCAGCATCCTGTTGAGGCACTCCGACTCCAGCCCGCACGGGTTCTCGTCCGAGGGCTTGCAGTTGCAGCGTGGGATCTCTGACAGGTCGGCCACCTGGATCTGAACCTTCCCAATCACCTTGTTGGACTGGGAACAAAGGGGAAAGCGAGAATGAGGGTGAAGACAATGCACTGGGAATGCAGAGTCAACAACTGACATGAAAAGGCAGAGAAAACATTATTTTATCCCGTGTTTTACAGTGCTGTAAAATACAAGAGATTAGTGAAAAGAACAGCGAAGTGATTTACGTGAATCTCTTTAGGCTTCCACTGCTGAACACCTTGACCTAAGTACATAACGTAGAATCACAGAACACTCTGGCTTGGAAGGGATCTTAAACAACACCCAGTCCCAACCCCTGCCGTGGGCAAGGACACCTTCCACTAGACCAAATTGCTCTGATCCCCATGCAACCCACCCTTGACACTGCCAGGGAGTGAGCAGCCACACCTCCTCTAGGAATCCTTACTCATGCACAGGACAACTTCCTCCCACACAGAATAAAGATAAAAGAGAAAGATGCCAACTCACTTTAATGTGCTTATAGGGCGGAGGTTTCCTTGAATTCCTTTCAATTTCCAATGCCTCTTTGCTTTCTCTTTGTGCTTTCAGTTCCTGGAAACGCTTTGCTGCTTCTTCAAGTGCTGTGCAAGGAATTCAGAATAGAAAGCAATCAGCCCCAGCTGCTGCTAATCAAGTATGTACATGTACATGTATCTGTTTTTCTTTTTTTTTTTTTTAAGACTAGGAACAGAACTCTATTAACAAAAAGACAAGCTAAAAATTAGTTATTGCAATTTATCATGAATTTATCATGAGGCACTTTCAGCAGGTACTGAGATACTGAACAATGATCCCATGCAGCAGAGCCCAAGATCCATCTTTACATTTCCCCATTTGTGAAAGCACTGAACTGGCCCACAACAACACACAATGAGTAGGCATTTAAACACATTTTTATCTGCAGTCAAGGGATCAACACAATGCTTGGATTGCACGTGAACACAGAACACTAGTCACATAATATTCCCATGCAGGTTAAGTGGTGATGGAGACACAAACACGTGGAATTTTTGTCATAAACCACTATAAACTTTGTTTGATTTTACCTTTCTTGAAGGTCTTGTTAATACTAGTTTGCCCCTCAGCAAAGCTTTTATCTCCTTCAACATAAGGGAAAACTCTGCCCTGGTGTACCCAATAGTAGTCATGTGAACCAAAGAAAAATACTGGGAAGTCCCCGATATCATGTTTGAGGCCCTGTATGTTGAGAGGCACAGACCTGGGATTGCAGATCTCTGCTGGCCACCACCTGCAGAGTAGGAGAGAAAAGAAGAATATAAGTTCCCTGAACCAGAGCTTCCCAGTTTCCCTAATGGGATGGAGAAATAAAAGCCAGTTTTCCTTTCTTAAGGAAATTAATTCCTCCCTTATGCAGCCAAGGCTCCTGTCAGCAATGCCTGGGAAGCTCCATGAAAAACACAAGCAACGTGCTGACTCAAAATTCTGGAAGAGCCCTCTAAGAATGGCCTGAGAGAGGGTCTCCAGGATCACCTGTAAACACCTGTATTGCAGCAGCTGACTAAAGCAACACCAACAAGGCCAGCTGGGCTCTGCCAGGCCCTGCTTTCCCACATCCTGACCATGCTCTGCAGGGCAAAGGCGTGTGCAATCCAGAGTCCATCCCTGCCTGAGAGAAGCAGGAGCATTGCATTTCAAAGGTGACATCCATGCCTTCCCCCAAAAAGGAATGCTTGTATTTGTAACTCTTGTTCACGATGATTGAGCTGCTTTGTCTTCCTGTAATTCCAGAGTACATTAAAACATCCAAAGCATTAGAGCCCCCCACAAGGTGGACTTGCCTGTAATTCCCAAGCTTGACCCAAACGATCTGCTTGTACCGCAGCTTCTTGCCAGCTTTACAGTCATTGCAATTCCAGCATCCCTCAGGCATTTCTATGCTGAGACACTCGGGGTGGAAGGAAGCTGGGCAGGACTCACAGCACAACAGTTTGCCACCTTGAAACAAAGAAGCCCTGCTTGGTTTGTAGAAGTCAGGATTTGCTCCCCCTGTGCACAGCAATTTACATTCATTTGAAATCATCCACTCCAGATTCCCACTGCCCCATAGAAAAATGGCAAAAGAAAGGGATAAAGTCAAACATAACAATGTTGGTTAAAAAGGACTGTTTAGTGCTTAATCTAAGCTGGGACTCTTAACTGCATCAGACAAAAAAAGCAGCTGAGGACTTAAACAGGAGGTGAGCTGGCAGAGGAGCACATTCCCAGGGGAAGCGCTGCAGCTGGGCACAGTGCTACCTGCCTTGAGTGCTTTGGAGATGGCCGAAGCAAGCCCAAGACTCCGCCTTTTAAAAGAATCCTTTTCAATCAACATTGTTCTGACTGAATCCCCAGCAATCATTAGCGAGCACCAACCCCACAGCCTATAGGTTGATCAATGCTTTTCTGCTGCAAGGACAGGAAAAAGTGTGTTTATTCCACAAAAAGTTTACCAGGATGAACCCAGTATATAAAGCAAAATGAGACACACATGAGTTGTCCCCATCCCAAAAATTCCTGGTGCACAGAGGGAACCTCAGCACTGGGGATCACATGAATTTTTGAAGTTTACACTAATTTGGGCACAAGTTATTTTGCTTGGCTCACATTTTGGATGATGTGTTACATGTGGAGAGCCACAGCACATCTCTAAGCCACCCTCAGCAAAGCAGCTCATGTCAGATGACTTGATACGTTACACATACTGTAATATTTTATGCATGTAGGTATATTAAAATATATATACACACATTCTTATATGTATATATATATTTCAAAACTAACAAGATTTTGTGTCCCAGATGGAAAATCTGGGAGTGACTTGAGAGTATTCAAACCAATTTTCAATCACAGTATCAAAAGTGCAAACAGTCACTTTCAAACCTTTATCAGAAAATCTTGTCCACCTATAGACTTCCCAAAATATCATTGCATTAACTGATCATTGCATGTTATAATGAGCATTCCTTAAACAATTCAGGTGCATGACCAACACTGTATTTCCTCTGCTAAAACCAGTAAAATCGTTATATGGATCCTCCAGAGCTCCCAAACCCATAAGGAAATTTTTGAAGTATTTTTTGCAAACGTAATTTCAGAGGAAATACAGACAAATTACTGAAACATTATCCAAGATGAGAAAATGCCAAGAGATGCAAAAATCAAACAAAATCAAACACAGAACTGTCAATGCTAAGCAAGAAAAAAACCCAACATTGCTCTCGGGATGCATTAGGCAGAGATATGGCTCAAGCTAAGCACAGGGCTCAAAATAATTCTTGTTTTTAGGAATTACAGGACTATTGCAAGCCATTGGTCTCACAAGGCTCAAAGCGACCTAACTTGGGCTGGGTAATGGGGCACCGGCTCTGAAGGCTCCCAGGGAACCAAATTTCTGTAGGGAATGAAATATCACATCTGAGCATTGCACACAGAGAGCGGGAGGTGCCCGGGGGTGCCGAGAGGCTCAGCCCCCCCGGGCAGTGGGCAGTGACCCTGCCCTGGCCTGGCAGGGACCCCTCCCGCCCGGAGGGGACACACACAGGGCACTGCTGCAGGTGGGACACGAGGCCCAGGGACTGGGGGGACACACACAGGCCAAAGCTCCCTGCCTTCCTGCTCTGGCACGCCCAGAAGGACACAGCACCCGCCCCGTCCAGCCCCACAGGCCCTCTCTCCTCGCAGGACCTGCGCAAGATCCGAAGCAGCACATTTCCCCTCTGCCTCAAATCGCTTGAAGAAGTGGTTTTACATCATCCTGGTAAATACTGAACTGCAACAATATCCAGATCCATCTGCCTCCTCTTCACATTGCTGTGCAAACAGCTTCCTGAACCTGGAACAGCCCAGGCCAGACAGACAGTGACCAAATCTCTTCCAAGGAGAATTTAGTGGCAGCAATTATTTTAAGCCCTTTTATAATTAAAAAAAAAATTAAAAATTGCCAACAACATGAACACAGGCTCACAAAAAACCATGAGTGAAGGTCACTGAAAGCAGTCAGTGTGGGGACAAAGCAGACATTTCTCCGTTGATTTAGAGAGAAAAAATAGAAAAAGCGAAAGTAAATTAAAGAGAAAGAAACTATTTTGGTTACCTTTCTCACATTTCTTTTTGGAAGCTGACGAAGGAGGAGGAATCATAGGTAATTTCATCAACTCAGCACGATTTGACTCATTCAGTAGGTAGTGGGACTTATAGGCATAGGAACTGAACAGGGGGTCTGAATGGTCCTGCACTACCAGCCCTATACGAAACAAACAGAAAGAGATGAGCTGCAATGAAACTACCCATGATTCCATGAAGGAAAAATCAAATAAACCAAATGAACACCTCTAATGCGTTACGTGGGAATGAAAAAAAGGATAAAATGAAGAAAAAGGAAAGTCTGACAAAGTTTCTGTGCTAATGAGGAGGTTGTGCTGGAGAGACTCAAACCTAACTGGAAAGTCTTGCAATGAAATAAGCTGTTTCTAAGTGGAATTTCAATTGGTTTTTTACCCTTCATTTGAGCATTTATAGACAAGCACAAGAAAAGCAACAAAGTTTGAATCAGTGGGATCCCCTCTCCTCCCCACAGGGCCAAAAGGAAGCTTCTCTGCAGAGCTGGGGTGATGGTCACTGCAGCCAGGTCGTGCTCTGAGCTGGGGCTATGGATGGAGCAGATGCTGGGAATGAGAACTCACCATCCCACTTCCTACAAACCTGACCTCAAGACCTTGCCTACAGAAGAGTTTTGCCTCTGTAATTGTACTGAAAACCAAGGAGGAGGTCAGTGCTGTGCAAGGCACCAAGGGGGAGCACAGATGGAGGTTCTGCCCTGGGCCGTGGCACTGAAGCTCCCCCACCCAGCCCTCCCAGGGCTGCCCCAGAACAGTCCAGCACTCAGTTCCCTACATAACTCCATTCCAGGCCTTTGCAATTCTCTGTTCTGCACAAGAAGAGATTTCCCTCGTTGCTCTAAAGAGCCAGGCAGCCCAGCTGAGAGCCCAGAGCTACAGAGCAGAAGTGCTTGGCCAGTAACTCACAGCAAGAGCAGAGTGAATGAGCCCAAAGAAACAGGAAAGATGAGCTACCAAGAGAGTCCCCAGTTCGTCCCTGACGGACACACAGCTGAGGGCTGGAGAGAAGCTCTTGGATGGTGCCTGAAACACTGCTGCAAGAAGACTGGGGTCAGCCCATCTGGATGGGCTGATCACTGGGAGGATTCCTCAAACAAGGGAACCTATATATGCAACGAGATGAACTGTAACATGCTGGTTGGAGGGCATTGCAGGCTGGTGAGCAAGAAGTCTTTAAATAGCTTGTATTTCAAGTACCTCACTCTAAGCAAGTTTGTATGTTTTATAGATTGTCTCTCATCTACATTTCTCACTTCAGTAATGGCATCTAAATACGAAGTCTCTGCTTCTGACAGCGACTGGCACTAATTAAACCAGCATTCTCACAGAGATGTCCAAGGATTTGTCAAGAGTTCAGTTCCCCATTTCTTCCTGAGCAGGGGGCTCAGTGCTCCTACCCCAGGTGCTGTCCTCAGCATTCTAGTTCCTGATTCCAGCCAGGCCCCACAAGAATGCTCTAGATGAACAAGTGAGGAGTTGCTCTAAGACACAGAGGATTCAGGCAGTGGCAATGGTTTGTAACTGTTCAAGTTCTCCTAATTAAGATCTGGGGAATACACAGGACAGGGAATTCCATCTGCCAGGGCTCAAGAGGTTATTTAGACTGCCAGGAGAGAATACAGACTTGTGCAGTTTCATCTCTGATGGAGCCAGATTCAGGTACAAAGAGACTTACTTAACAAATGTAAAATGGAAGAAGAGACAAAAAGCATGTAAAATTCCTTCTGCATTTCTTGTCATTCTGAGATGTGTAATTATTACTCTGCTCTTGCAAAGTCAAGCCAAACTAAACTTCCACCTGAATGAAGAAGTAACTTCAGGATCCAGCTCACTTTCATTTCCCTATGAATGACTCAAAACTGCTGCAGAGAACACACCCAGTATGAACTGCTGGCATCCTGAAGAAGGTACGCATTAATACTATTCCATATTAGAATGAATTAGAATTCCATAGAAAAACAGTACTTTTGAATCTTGAGACCAAAGCAACTGCTGCATCAACATTTTTTTAAGCCGCTCTCTGACAGAAGCCTGGTGACTGAAGAACCATAAAAGTAACAAGTGGGGGAAAAAAAAGTTAAAAAGAAAAAGAAAAAAAAAGAACTTTGACACATGGAAAAGCCCATCATGAAACCTGCTCATACAGTACTGCTAAAGGTTTTTTTTTTTTTAAAGTTCTCAAATGCGATGGCAGTTATAAACTGAGTTTTTTCCTAGTAAATGAGTAAATCCCACCTTTTAGCCTTCAACAGTTTTAATTTTGTAGCAATGAAAGAATCCCCTTTCTGCTCAATACAGTGATTAACAATACAGCAGCCATTCTTAGCATGAAAAGGCTGGAATGGGGGGGACTGGGATCTACTTTTCCCTACTGGCAGAACAAACTGGCCCGAGTGCCTATTGCTGCTTCTGGCTATCAAATGTTATGGACCAACACAGCGAGTGGAATCTCATGAGAACTGCTGACCAAAATAAAATAAAATAAAATAAGATTTAAAAATCCCAGGCAGCATTTAACCCAAGCAAGCCCTACGGGAGGAGCTCCTCAGGACACGCTATTTTAATCACTGAACTGCACAAATGACAACAGAACTGTAAAACAGGGAAAAACCGAGCGTCTCACCTCTTGCACAAACGAAACAAAAGCCTACATTTACAGCTGATGAGGAGTGAGTCCTTTTGGAATGGTTACTACAGATGAGGATGTGGGATGACACAAACAAGCTCCCCGCAGCGATGCAGCCGTCTCCAGAGTGATAGGCCACGGGGCACCGCAGGCATCTCGCCATGCGACCTGCGCGACACAACAGCAGAGGCACCGTCACGTGGGCACAGCCCTCTGCCTGCCCAGCACCTCGGGGACAGCAGTGCTGGGCTAGGGCACAGCTCCCCACAGGCAAAGGCAAGGCTGGCTCTGTTCAAATGGCAGTATGGAAACAGCTACGTCTTTTTTCTAAAGAAAGCTTCACAACTTTTGCCCTTTAACTTTCACTTTAAAATTGTTAAGAAAACTTCCACCATTCTAGAGTCTGTTTGGTTTAAACACTTTGGTTCATTTCTGAAAGGATCTTCTTCCTTGGTAACTTCACAATTGCCACTACAAACTGTCTTTAAAAATCAACGTTCCTTGGCCTCGTACTATGAACCCTTGGCTTCCATCAAACCCAGCAGCAAGAGCTGACCAGCTGTGTGCATCCAAGTACACTCCACAGCACCACAGCTGCTTCCCACCCACGAGCTATTTCAGTTGACGACCTCAGCAAGGAGGAAACCCTCACTCCTTGCTGTGCTACAGAGAGTGGAACTGGATGAAGTGTTCCTGTCATGACGCAGCTGAGCCTCCTCCTGCCTCAGAGCAGCCGCCCTCACCTTTGCTGGCTTTGTGCATGTCCTTGTCCATGGAGCAGGCAGTGCAGCAGTGCTGCGGGCAGCGGAAGCCCCGGGACTCGAACAGGGCCGTGGCAAACTTGCGCACGCAGGCCTCGTGATAGAACTTGCCACAGGTGCTGACAGAACAGCGCTTCACGTCCTTGCCAGGGAGCTTGCAGGAAAAGCACGTGTGCTCTCCTTGGAAGAGAGGGAATAAGGAATTCCGACTGTAAAAGCCAACTCTCGCATACAGACATTGTCCAAAGAAATTCTGAAGCTAACACACTGTGAGTGATAGAGGATCCTTCCCATCCAGCACACTGCGTGGTTACTGTAATCCACAGTAACACTGCAGTCACTTCCTCACATAAAGATCTCTTATTCCAACTAAAATCCTAAGCGGTTCATTACGTTTTTGCTTACGAGGCACTTGCTAAATGGAAAATGAGAATCTGGCTTCAGAGGTTAAAAAGGCAGCGGAATAACCCAAACTTACTCAAACCCTCGGAAAGCCCCATCTTGGTTTGCTCTGACCAGAATGTGGCTCCTGAGCAAAGGGGGAAATCCCTCCCAGTTTTCCAGGCACAGGAAGGCACTCACCGTTCTTACACTCGGTGCAGATAAACTTTTCCTCAGGCATGGCCTTCAGGCCGAGACACTCCAGGTGGAACATGCTGCAGCACTCGCCCTCGCAGGCCAGCAGCAACTCGCCGGAGCTCTCGCAGATCTGCAACAGGCAGGGAGCTCAGCAGGGAGCGGGGTACCCTGGCACCAGAGGCTGCCAGCTGCTAACCAGAACTGCCTGGAATTCCCTCAGAGTTAGGGTAGAGGCAGGAGAACTGAACCTGGCAAGTCTCAGGCCGAGGACAATGCCAGCACTCACTGCACCTTGCTCTGGGGAACTAGTGAGAGCCAGGACAGACACAGGAGAGGCACCACAGGATCCACCTGCACTCCTCATTTCTCAGGGAACAAGCTGCTCTTGCTCTTCAGGTCCTTTACTACTGACTGGTGAACTGGACAGAAGACCCCAGGATTTTTATTTTTTTTTTCAAAATACTGAAAAATTCTCACTCTGTCCTATCCTATCCAACGATCTGGAATCTTCAAGTGGAATAGAAAATGGCATCTACTTTTTCTACTGATGCTGGTATGGATTAGACACCCCCTTCCAGCTGCTGAGCTTTCTGGCCTGCAGGAGGGCTTAGGAATCATTTAATATGAATCATTTCCAGAGCATCCAAACTCCTAAAACCCTGGGTATTTTATTGGAGAAGTCAAATTAAGAGAACTAACAGAACTAGGGGACACATATTTAGAACCCATCACTTCCCGGTATCACCAGTTACCTGACAAACAGTGTCTTTTTTACTTGTTCCAGTTCCTCTCCTGGATAAGCTGGAGTCCACTGACTGCACATCTGAGGCATCGGCGTCAGCAGCGGCTGAGGGGCTGTCTGAACGCTTCCCAAAACTGCCCTGCGAAGAGGAAAAGCCACGGTATTCAAACCAGACAATCCCAAAGGACAATCATACGGGGAAAAACATTTCTGTCACAGCTGATCAAAAGACCATTTGGTAGGTCAAGGGGCACAAAGGTCCTGGAAAGGTGCTGAACTTCACAGGGATGACAGAAGTGCTGCCTTCTTGACATATTTCATCTGTAGAAGCCAAACCCCATAAAGAGCTCTCTTACTTTTCCAGACACTCCTTGAGTTGCACCAGATATAGGAGCATCTCCCAATTCCCTAAGAATTTTAAGCCTTCCACAGAGCAAACCATGATCTAAACAGATACCTTGCCAGACAAAGTAACACAAAAATTTTTAAGTAAGCATTGTATTTTTATAACAAACCAATGGAGAGGATTAGAAGGAAACAGACTAGACATTATTTTTTCAGACAATAAAAGATTCAAAATTCGTAGAAAATAGCGCTCACTTATTTAGCATTAACCAACTGAAAAGCCTCCTGTACAATGACAGCTTGATGAGGTCTCTGTGAGAACCAACACACCGTTACCTGTAAATCATTGAGTCCTCTGGAATCAGAGTCAGACGTGTCCCTATAGGCTGAGCTGGTCAGTTCCATGTCTGTGGAGGCACGACTTCTCTTCTTTAAGGGTTTGCAGGAGTCTGAAATCTCACTGGCACCTTAACACAACAAGCTAAAATTAGTTTAATACATGTTCTCGACTTTTTTGCTTAAACTTAATAAAGAAATAGGAGAGCTTGGATTCCATTATCTGCCTTAATTTTCAGTTTGCAATTTCATTATTAGGTGAACTCTCCTGAAAATTAACTGAAAACCAGCTTAGGCACAGCATTTGACAAACTTCTTAACATGGTGACACAGTGGAGAAAGGCAATAAATTGCCTCTAAAGGAGGATAAATCCTTGGGAGATTTCCTCTTCATCATCCATCTTTAACTTTGGCTAAGCAGAGCCTTTTAAGAAATGCCCAGAAGGGACTTAGGGGCTTACAGCACATGAACAAATACCGTCCTTCCCCCAGCAATGCACAAGGACCAGAACCCTAAACCCAGCCCACCCCCAGAGAAGTCGAGCTCAGCCCTCCAGAGCACCAACATCGTGGCTCACATGGAACAGAGCTGCTGCCCAAGGGCCAGGAACCACCAAGTTCACTCGAGTTAACTTCCACCTGTCACTCACCTTTCTGCAACCCCGTCTTCACTGCTGCCAGTGGGACAGCTTCAACCTGTTTGAAAGGAAAATCCACAGTTAACACCAGAGGAAAGTTTCTCCCTAGTATCAAAAAGAAAACAGGTCAGTTCAAGGGGTTAGAATTGAGGTGGGAGCTGCCATCCCCTCCTCAGCCCGAGCCTCCGCGTCCCGCTGGCTCCGCTCCTGCCTAGGCTGGTGCCCTCAGCCATGGCAGCCACGGGTCACCAGCCAGCTCCTTCCTCTCTCCCTTGGGGCACGCAGGTGACAGCAGCGCTGTGTCCGTGGCCAGCAGGAGGAGCGGGGAGCCTTTGGGCAGCCAGCCCTGATGCTGTGCAAACCCCACACCTGTGTGAGCACCCGTCCCCCTGGCAGGGTGGCACTGGGCTAGCGAGGCACGGGCGGGGCCTGGGGGCTGCCAGCGGCGCTCCCTGGAGCTCCTGGAGCCCTTGGTCCCCGTCTAGAGCTCTGCACGGGCCCGCCCGGGTGCCGCGGTGCAGGGCTCTACACAGCTGGAACTCCAGGGCACGGGCACTTCAGCACACAAAGGTACAAGTTTACAATCTTGCAAAAGCACCTCCAGTCCTTGACCCTACCGAGAAGTTTAGGAACTGTTCTGCCAACGCACATGGAAGACGTGGGAATTTTGTGACTGGATAATATTTACAGAAGAAAGCTGTTGCCTAAAGTCCTGTTTTCAAGGTTAAGAATTACAAAGTTATTTCTTTGCAATGTGGTTACGTATGCATGGAGAAACACATTTAGTAAATATTTAAGGATTATTCTATAATTTTTTTAAAAAATATTTTATTTTGTTGTACAATAGGTAAAAACATACAGTAGAAGGATTTGTATAGGATACATTTTGTAATACAAATATAAAATCTAAACAATCACTTTTATTTCTCCACTAGTCACTGTAACAGTAGCATCAACACTTTGTTTTTCCCATTAATTGTACTTGTTCCAGTTATAATTTTATACCAAGTTGTTGCAGACTAACTGGGGAATCAATAAAACTTGACTTTGGGTAACAAATATTGTTGCATAATTGTAAGAACTTAGTACGTTTTCCTTCTTTAAATTTAACTTAAATACATTCAAGGTTTTGCGCATTACAGTGCCCCTGGGTTTTTTAGTCAGATACTTCTCCTGAGAAAAGCGTTTTAATTAATGTCCACAGACTGAGTCAGCCAGGTAAGAGAAGCACACAAAGCTACCTGGCATCCATGAAGTTCATCTTGTTGGTTCTTATACCTTTGTTAAATTAAGAAACCTTTACAAACATAAAACAACTCCTTGGAAAGGGGAGGCTGCAACAGCTCATGCCAAGAGGCTCCAAGGACCACATCAGGTGTCACACACCCGACGCTTAAACTGCTTTAAAGTTTCAGCAAGAAACTGCCTTGAGCTGGAGCACTCCTCTGCTGCACAGCAGTGCAGAAATGCTGCAGCACCCAAGGAAAAATAAAGAAAAAAAAGCCCCAAAAAAGTAACTGAGCTCACTTTCAGTCTCTGAAGTGACGGAAGTGCAAAACAAAGCGCAAAGGGCAAAGAATAAATTAAAGAGATAAAAATATTTTTTCCCCTTCCCCTATAAATCTTCATCCTGACTGTCCCTCTTTAAAAATTCTCACTGGGAAAAGCTAAACTATGAAACATTTATATAAAATTCTCAGCTTTCACACAGAGGCCCTTGAAGTGGGAAAAATCAACCGTGCAAGGAGAAGAACCAACAACTTTGACAAACTTGTTAAAAGTGTATGCAGGTTTTAATATTTCTGTCCATCCACTGCACTCTCCTAATCATTTCCACGCAGAAATTTTTTATCATTAAATTTTTTTTTAAAGCAACAACATTTGTCTATCTGACATCCAGATTAAAGGAATGCCCTGTACACGTTAGAACTATTTCAGGAAAAAATGGTATATCCCAGAACTGTTTTGCTGATGTCTGCCAACATGAAAGTCTGACTATTCATCTTTAAATGAAATCATTCTTGAAGTCCATTTTCAGAAGTGGTCAAATTAATCACTCTAACTTCATTTGAAAAACAAAACCTCAACACAAACCAGCAGCTAAATCAAGAGCCAAAGGAAGGAACCTGGTGGCAATTCCATCCAAGAGAAATCACTGAAACAAACCCATTTTGCTCAGAACAGAAATCTCAAGGAAACATGGCAGGTTCACTGGGAGTCATCCATCACTGCGTTCCCACTTCCATAGCCTGACTGATACTGAGAAGATGCCAGTAGCAGAGTCACAGCAATGGCATTGACAGGGGGATTTCATGGAGGATAGTCCAAACCGAAACCCGATGGGGAAAAATGGAGAAAAATAAAAAGGCACCAATATAAGCCACAACATTTATGAATACGATATATTTTAACTCTCTACATGGAGGAAGCCAACCTGCTCCTTTTTGATCTTCTTCTTTGGCACAACTTCGGTGGATTTCTCAGACTCGGAGCGGGTTCGAATCGATCTTCTCTGTTGCTTCTTTTCTACAGAACCTGAAGAAGGAAAAAGGTTTCCATTATATGATTCCTTGTATTTCTGAGGTACACCAAGATGTGCAACACCAAACCAAGAGGTAAAGGAACGAAACCAAGACTTTGTCCTCTTTTGAATGTTTTATTTTAAATTCAGTTCCAAGCTATTGACCAGCTGGTGCTGTGGCTGCAGACACATATTCTGATTCCAGAGACAGATCAGCTTCAGAAAACAGAGACAAGTAACAGAGTGGAACAAAAGGCTGGAATTCAGCTTAGGGCAAACAGACTTCCATAATCCGTAACACACCTCTCAGGCACAGTCTTCACTTGGGTAATTTTGAACCTAACAGTCCATCTTTGGTGTTTTGAGAATGTAGCCACAACTTGAACAAAAACAAACTGGAAATTTCAGACGCAAAGCACAGCTTCAAGACTTCCCCCAAAAAGCCAGATGTGTGCACCCCTCTGTGGGGTGATAGCCTCTGTCACAGAGCTACAGCCAGCCCCACCCTGCACCAGCTGCTGCCACACCAGACCTCCGTGTTCACCTGAAGGTTCTGAGGTGAAGAAAAACTCAGCACAAACAGAAGCATCAACCACGATGTGTTACCATCATTAATGAATGTGAAAAACGAGTTTTTAAAAGCATTACCATAAAAAAAAACCTCAGCTTAATGAAGGTTATTGTGACATTTCAGCAGACGAAGAGGGAGCTACTGGTTTTTTGGCAGCTAAGGCTGGCAAAACCAAAAGACCTTTCTGTGCTCCAGCACCTCCCAAACAGGCACATTGAGAACCACGGACACGACACTCAACACCACGGGCAGCTGTTGGAACAAGCACACGCTTGGAGCTGACAGAAAACTGGCACCTGAGTATGTACAGCGAGCTGCTGGGAAGCATTATTCTGGGTTTCCAGTCTGGGAGGCTTCACCCAAAGAAGACACAACTGGGAAATACTTTGTTTTCTTCCAAGCAAAACTGCAAACTCTTGTGAGCTGCCTGTGCCAGGCAGACGCACTGCTAGGAGCTGTAAACCTGCCTGGTCTTGTCAGAAGATCAAGTTATCTAGAGACACACACGGGCTTGAACCAGACTGGAACACAGCCTTGCAAAAGGACTTCAGAGAAAAAAATGAAAACTCCTCTTGACCGACTGGATGAGCATTTTTCCCATGGCTGCACGGTTCGCGAATGTCTCAGTAACTAAACTACCCAGCTGGAAAAGTTATCATGTTACAGTAATTGAATTTCTGGGGTGAAAAAATTGTTTTCCTTCAAGGAAAGAAACTTTTACAGCATATTATTTAATGAATAATGGCAATTAGCTATTAATAATTTAGAAATTTATGACTCGGGTCAATAGCTATCATGTCCATCCACGTGTAACTTCTGGTTCCAATAGGCCCCATCCCTTGAGGAACTCCCCCCGCCGCAGTGGGTCTCCACATCAGAGCTGGGGAACATCCTTTGTCCCTCTGCTCTGTGACCAAAATCCCCTAAAGCAGCTTCAGGTAAATTTGAGCAGATGTGACCAACAGTTACTTTAACCAATAATGGATTTTCTCCCTGTGCTGCCCTGCTGAAGCCAAGGATCAGAGAATTTCAGAACCAGAGTGTCTAATGCTGGCTGACAGCGACATTGACCACTGCAACAGGCACTTTCTCCTCTTCCTGCTCTCCAAGGATCCAGTCATCACCTTCACAAGGCTCCCATCCCATCTTCAGGTGTATTTTCATCCAAAGTTTCTGCACAGATGGACCAGCCCTTCACCATGCTGGAGATAAATCCTAGTCCAGTGTCTGCAGGCCAGAGGCACCAGGGACTCTCAGGGCTGCTCTCGCAGTAGCAGATTTCAAGTCAGGGAATTATCTCTGCAGTATTATTGAATTCTGTGTGTCTAACTGCAGGTTATCAATCAGGACTCCCAGAGTCAGTCTGGGAAATACTTTACCGTAACGGGATTCTGAAGTTCCGCTGACCTTACATTTGAAAAAGGGACTTGGCAGTTATGTTCCACAAGAGGGGACCAATAACTGGACTTTGGAAATGGCTTTGAGAGTGACTGGAGTGTGCACTGCAGGTAAGCTCAGGCACTTACAGGGTGTTAGCAGGTGGAGTGTTACGTATCCAAAAAGCCTAAGAAAATGAAAAAAGAGAGGCTCAGAATTCTCACCCCTACATCTGAGGAGCCCACGGGAAGCTGAAGCCGTTAGATCCCAGGCGAGATAGGCAGAATGGCCATGGCCTCTCCTGTTGCAAGGCAATCCAAGTAGCTGGAAAGAACCACCCCTGCCAACAGCAGAGGAATCCCCACTCAGAGCAGGAAATCCCGAGTACCTGGCTATGTGCTGCAGTCCCAATCGCTCCATAAAGCAGCACAGCAAATAACCCTGCCTAAAACCAACACACAGAACCTGAAGCGTGTTTGCAGAGGACTCATGGATGCTGACCACTGAGATTTCTGACTCTGGTTCTCGTCTATTTTATGCTTGGAAAGAAGAAATAATCAAGCAGATGGATAGTGAAAGCAGAAGTAACACCTGGTGACATTATGAGATTCAAATAGCTCATTCAAGGTTTTCCCATTTCAGGCCCAGGTTCCATTATTTGCTTCAGTGGTTCTCCCTCAGACCTCACTGTTTTATGGTATTCCCCCCGAGATAGCTTCAGAAGGCAAGCACCACCTCATTTGGTTGATGAAGTTAGTTGAAGCAGTCTTTTAAAAATCCCTGTTCATTAACAGGTCATGCAAAAACTCAGCAACAAAGCCTAGGGAGTCTCCATGCTGAATCAGACATTCCCTACTGAAATGTGCCACTTCCTGACTCCTCTGCTTGCATGACAGCTCTTGTATTTTACATTTGGCACCAGAGCAATACACTGCTGACACACATGCACTGGGATGTGTGTCTTCTACACCAACTGTACTCTGCACAGGACATCATCCCTTGAGTACGTTGACTCAGCCGTAAATTGCAGACACAAAGTTCAGAGGCCAAACCACCAATCCCACCCCACAGCCATGCTGTGTGTGTTGGCTCACCATGTGTGACATTAGCCATGCTCATTACAGTTACGATATAAACAGAAAGATGTTAATAATTTTTAAGTAATGAGAAAATGCTGGGTTTGACATTTGAATTTTCATGCCGAGGGCTCAGGTTCAGACCAGGACTGCAGTTTCCCTACCTGCTGCCCCAGAAGTCGTCTCAGGAGAGGACGCGTTTTGTACCACTGCTTTTTCACTTCTCTGAGCTGATGAAGAATTAAGTTTCTCTTGTCCTTTGATGCTTATTTCTGTTTTGTTACCAACTCCCTTGAAATAAAAAAAGGAAAATATTGTCTTCCCCTGTCAAAAGATGTATTGTTACCAAGTAATAGACCTGCCCCTACATCTCAGAACAGAAACAATCAATGCTCTCCAACCCCAACATATACACAAGATTAATCTACTACGAGCTGCTTCCCTGCAGAACTTTCCACCCCTCTCAATCTCCCCTTCCGCACAAGGAAAAAATAATTCCAGTGACTTTTCTAAACATTACCTTCTCTATGGGGCTTAGGATGAAATAAACACTCTCCAGGTAGAGAGGCAGAAGAAGGAGGCAGAGAAATAGTCCTAAGCCTTTTCCTTACACTGACTGTGGGAAGCTGATGTGCACCTGAAGGAAGCTCAGAGGCAGAACTCAATTCAAAAGTCTGTTACACAAAATATACTTTTTTGTACATTATAAACAGTTTTGTCATCTGCTTCCCACAAAACCGCTGATTTTATCAAAAATTTTTGGATTATTTCAGCTAGGAAACTGAAGTTAAACAGCTTGTTACAAACAAAAATATGGCCATCTGTAGGGAGCTGCTCTGCCACCAGCAAAAGAGTTACTGCCAGAGCTGCACTGAGAGCGGGATTCACTGCACTGAAAGATCCTATTGTCACATCTGGCTGCTAATCTCTCCAGTGAAAGCAACACGGCTGGTGAAAGCTTGGTGGACACAACTCAAGCTCCCCAGTAAGGCAGGCTTGGGATAGCTCAGGAGAAAAGAGGGGTCACTGCACCAAGCACGTACCTTGGTGGAATAAACAAACTGATCGATGAGCTTTCCATCCCCAGCAGCATTCTGAAGGGCAAAAACCTGTTCAATTTTAACAACCGGAGACATGTTACACTTCTGCAGATCCAGGTTGTGCATGGTGATCGAGGCCGGCAGGGATTTCCTGGCCGCGGCCGTTTTCCAGGCGATCTTGACGGGCGGGGCCTCGTCCTCCTCGGCGCTGGACTGGCGGCGCTGGCCCTGCCTGCGTCCCTCGGCGGGCGAGGGTGACGAGCCTGTGGCCACCCCCGAGTGCTCGGCCGGCGCCGCCTTCGCCCGCCGGTTCTTCTTCGCCTCGGATTTGGAAGTGGCAGTCTTTTTGGCTTTGGCCAAAGCCTCCTCTGGCTCTTGGTCTACGTAAATGAAGGTGTACTGCTCTATCCTCTCTTCCCGGGTCATTTTCAGGGCCTTCTCGGCATGGGCAATGCCAATGTCCCACTGTGCTCGCTCCCTCTGCGGCCGGGGCTTGCGAATCTTAAGGGACAAGACAAGCAGCTGATTACACTGAAGATTTGACCTCTACAACACTTAAACACAATCCTGAGGGTCTGTGCATCTCTCAGGCGGCAGACTGCAGTCTGCTCTCCCTTTACAGAGTATTTTTGACACTGAATGTGGACACTGAACTCCCCGCCAGCGAGATGCAGCCAGTCCTTCTTGGGACAAAGCACTGAAGAGCTCCAGGCCTGCCCCGGAGCATCTCCCTTTACAGAGATGATCCCCCCAGTGCCCCCTGTACCTTCTGTTTCTCAGAGTGGTTGCTGGCCTGCTTGGCAGCCTCGGCCAGTAACTGCTCGTACTGTTTGTGCCCCTGGTACTCCCGCACGCGCTTCTCGTGCACCCAGGCGCGCTCGGGCTGGTTGCTGAAGAACTGCACGTGGTATTCCCGGGCACCTGAAAGGGCACATACCAGTCAGCAGCTGCATCAACACTGCTCTGCCTGCACATCTCACGCCTTCCTCCTCCCCAGTGCTTCATTCCTGCCAGTGGAGGCACCTGGCCCAAGTGCAGAAACACAACAGGCCAGAACAGCGCCAGATGGAAGCTGAGGACACCCCGCCCACACTGAACACCCTCGCCCTGGCTTGAGAAAAGCAGAAACACCTGTGCACAAGCCCATTCCAGCAGCACCACCTGCACAGGTCACGTACCAGGTACCAGTTCTGTGCGTGTCAGGACTGTCCTGCTCAGCACACACACAGCAGAATTCACCCCACAAAGGCAGTTTAGAATAAAGATATTTTTTAATAAAGGAACTCCTATGGACACCTGGTGCTCTGGCAAAGAGCTTCCTCCCTTACCTCTGGTATTAATTTTGGTATGCACGTCAAGCTGTGGATCACAGGACACCATGCAAGGCCACCACGGGTACGTCCCCACCTTGGACCAAACCAGATCCCCAACCTGGAACTTGACGTCGTGGGTGACCTGCGTTGGAAGGGACGGCACAAGCTGCTGGACCTGCAAAGCAAACACCAGATTGAAGCAGCAGGAGAGGATTTGGAGCACTTGCAGATGCACACACCATCCACAGGGACTTGCTGTTGTTGTTCTCTCAGATATCCCTGAGGTTTGATAGCCCAAGATGAGAAAAACATTTCTGAGAAAATGAAAGAAAGGAGCTGCACACGGCTGGGATTTACGTAACAAGATCACCGACAAACTGAGACACAAAAGAGCAACTGCAACCCCCCAGAAACCATCCTGCTTCCTGAGCTGATTAGAAATACTGCTTGTAGGATAAAATAAAGCAATAAAGCCACTACAGTAAGAGACGCACTGATGCAGTAGCGAGAGTAATAAGAGTTTAAAAGAAATGACAACTGATTTATCAGAGAAATTAAAGAATCAATGGAAGAAACAGTCCAAAAATAGTGACATTCTCTAAGTTCCAAAAGTGTTAATTGGTGTATGTACTAACCGGGGCTTCCTCCAGCACTGCATCTTCTCTTGGTCTCTCAGAGAGTGTGCTAAGCCTCTCATTTGGTCTCTAAGAAATGGGTAACAATGAAGAGAAAAAAGGAGAAATAAACACAAACAAAGTAAGGGGACAGCAAAACAACAGAAGATAATAGCGAAACCAGGCAAAAAAAAATCACAGAGAGAAAGGTAACCATGAACCCAGAAAACATGAATATGACTATTCCTTGTACCGAATTAACACAGTAACATCACAATAAAGAAATACCTGTTTTCCCCTACACTATTTACATTACTATCACACCTGAATATGACTATGTTCTCCTGTAACAGGTGACAGAAGAACATACATTCAGAAACAGCAAATCCAAGTAACTTTCCTCCTAAAATAACACACAATTTCCAAAAAACAGAGAACCTCATGTGAGGATATTCACAGAGATGTGATGAGCCTCACTGTACACCAGTTATTTGTAAGAACCACAGTACATAAATTATGCTAAATATACAGCACGATAATTGTAATATCGATGTTAAATTGCATAGAGTTGACAGATATATTTGGAGGATTAAAAGTCCCCAACACAGCAGAACCAGCCCCAAGCAGAAGCTGGGATAAGGGTGGGCTGGCAACTCTCTCAGGAGACAGATGAAAACACTTGGTTTTCCTGCAGCAGAGAAGTTGGAAGTCCCACCTCACAGAGAGCAGCAAAAGGAGTCATCAGGCACAAGCAGTGAGGAGCTAATAATGCTGACATAATGCTGACAACCCCCGTTATTGCCAGGTCACTCCAAGCACAGCCCCCATATCAGTCCCTGCTGTGTGCTCCAGAGAACAGGGGACACAAGGAAAGGGACAGAGCAGCTTGGGGGTGGCACAGCCCAGGATCTCATTTGGAGCTCTCTGTACACAGTCACCGTTTAAGACTAATCACACTGCTATTTGCTGGGCAGAAATTCTTCCTCCCTGTACAGCAGGAAGCACAGCACTGATTCCTGCCTTTCTTTTCCTACAGGGAGACAGTGAAACGTCCCCTCTGCCAGGAGAGTCAAGCTGGGTTCACACACCCCAAACTTCCAGCACCTCACAGAACGTAACTACAGAGCAGAGAGGCTGAGTCTTAAAACAAGGATTTAGAGCCTGACGCTCACCAGTGTTTTCACAATGTTTCCATTTTAAATCAGCCTCTCCAGTATGAGCAACCCCTCACAGTCAGTGGACTTCCACTGAGATTATGGTATCAGAATAAGGAACAATTGTTGATCATCTCATTGCCACAGCCTCGTTGAGAGTAAAACTATAAAACAACCATAGCAGTACCAAAAGTTGTTCCTATGAAGATGATCCCAAGTCACAAGTCTCACACCATTAACACTGAAGATGACAAAAGTGTCCTGAAGATGAAACCGTGCAGTGGAAAGCAAATTGATGGGACCGTGGACATGAGACTGCCCTGGCAAACTCATACTGAAAACCAGCAGCACAAAAATCCTGCTCCTGTCAGAGCAGGCCATGCCTGAAACAGGGCTGAGTAACATGAAACATTTATTGCAACACCACCTTTAGAAAAGGAAATGGAAGCAACAAAGGGGACAATAGCAAGACCAAGATTTCTGGTGAACTCTGGATGACACACGACTAGGAACTTGAAATTCAAGATGCAAGGTTTTAGTTCAGTCTGTGAGAGACAGAAGACTGCATTCTCGTGGTAAGCAGGTAGCAGAGCCAGAGGGACAGGCACAGCTGAAACTCCAGGAGTAGAACAGGAGTCACTGGTAAGAGTGGAACAAACTGACAGCCTGATATGGGGATGATAGAATCTGGCCAGAAAGCAGCACAGTGCAAGAGAGACGCTGCTCGGGGAGTGCCAGCAGGACACAGCAGCTCCTACAGCCACCTCACAGGGGGCCCAAAGCGTGCACAGGGGAGCACAGAACCCACTCTACCGGATCAGAGCTAATCCCTGCAGGACAGGATCTTCTCCCTGAAAGCAGCAAGCACCAAGGGCTTTCACAGACCTTACAACAAACTCAGACACATTCTGTAACAGCCCAGCCTGCCCAAATTTCTGTCCCAGCAACTTCCCCATTCCTGGCACTTACCAGCCTCTGTGCCACCCATTCCCTCAAACTGGGAGAGGCAGAAACCAGCGCCACAGAGGTGGCAGAAACAAGCACAAGAAAAGGAAACAGAAGTACTGGAGTGGCTTATGAAACTGAAAGAAAAAAGAATGAGAGGGCACCAACGGAATCTGGGTATTTGCTTCCCAGAATCTCAGTTAACACCACCTGAGGTACATACTCTGGATATGGACAATATGGTACACGAGTAATTAATGTTTCACTGCTGAATACCTCAGGTAACCTGACTTCCCACTCAACGATCTAGCACTCTTTTGAGAGGCCATTTTTAGGAACGCATGAGCTTTTGTCCAGAAATTCCATCTTCAACATTGGCCAGAGTGTAGCAAACTCTAAACACGTTATAACTAAATAATATTTTAAAAACAATATTTAACCATTTCTAAAATCTGTTTTTCACATGAGCCTTTAAACCAACATCGTGTTACCTACAGACACAGCTCCTGGCAACCTCATCCGAGGCTCTGACAAGTAACTAAAGCCTGGTGACTCAGCGTGCACACAACCAGAACAAGGACAAACCCTGCCTGACATGCTCTCCATCAACAATACCAGGGCTACAGATGGCTGAAATTACCATTCCACTTACATTTTGCTCCTCTGGTTCTAATTTTGGAATTTTGTGTGACTTGCGCTCTTCCGATCGGGAAGAGTCGTGCTTGCTACTTTTTTTCCTTTTCTCTTTCCTCCCTTCATGTTTTGCCTTAGCGTACTCCCGCGCTTGGACTTCATTCAACAGGTCCCCACACAGGGAGGACTCAAACAATTCCCTGCCGTTCTGGATAGTTTTGGTTATTTTGAGTTTGATCTCTGGTGAGCCAGTCTTCTTTGGAATCCCCCCTTGCGGAGCCGAAGGCGGTGGCGGGGGCGGCGCCTGGGGAGGGGAAGGTTTCTCCAGGGCTTCGTGCAGCCTGGCGTTGGAGTTCTCCATCTGGTAGTACTCCGGGGGGCTGAAGTTCCTGACGGTGCCGAAGCCATTGGCTGAGCCGTTGGGATACTGAGAGTACGTCTGGAATTTGGCCTGGGGCTCATAGACGCCCATGGCCGGGGGGTAGCCGTTGGTGAGCGGGGGCAGCTCCTCTGCGGCGGGCGGGGGGGAGGGGAAGCCCTGCTGCAGCGCGGCCTCGTACGGCGTCCGGCCCCCATCCTCGCCAATGTCACTGCTGCCCTCAAAGGCCTCCTCTTGGCGGATGTTGGCCGAGTCAATGAGTTGAGGTGGTTGCTGAATTGTGTTTCCCATGATCCCTTGCATGAAAGAGAAAGAGAAATCCATTGTTCTGCTCCAGCATCCTTAGCTTTCCCTTTTTCTCATAGGGCCTAGAGGCAGGGGAAGGGAAATAAGAAGTCAGTGTAAATTAAAGAACGGCAATTAAGCAAATTAAACAGTCGAAGGAAAAAAGGGATCTCGAGAACAATTTCCCCCTCTCTATTCAGCAGCCACCCTCAGATGGATTTTGAGAGGACTGGTGCTACTGAGCCTTTACAAAGGGTTACTGACGTGTCTTTCATACGGCAAATTTCTTCTTTTCCAAGACATTTCAAAAAATACCAAAAACACCAATGAGTGCTTAAGAACTACAAGTCCAAGTATTGCAAAGTCAGAATAACGGTGCCAAAATCCCCAGCAGTCTCTCCAGCCTTCCTAGTCGTGCCCTAGGAAGGGTTATTCCAACCTGAAGCAGCTGGACAGCATTTCACCCTGCAGCACACAAGTTCTCCTGACACAGTCCCTGCAAACTGCACAAGCCAGGAATACCACAGAAGGACAAACAACAGAGAAACCTCTTCTCCTCCTCCCTCCCCTTGCCAAAGTTTGGGACACGAGTAGTCTTTGGACAAGCCATAGGGGCTCTGAAGAGCATGATGAAAACAAGTGGGTCGTTCCACCTTGGCCACTGGGAAACCAGTGCCCTGCAGCAGCCTCAGATAGAGCTTCCCCAAAAAAGCAGGGTACAGTCTGCATGCACTGACTCTCAGCAGCTGTGTGAGGAGGGTTTTTCTTCTGCCCCTCACACCTTATTTTAATATTAAGCACTGCATGGTTCTGAGCCTCAGGATGAACAGACCCCCAAACCCTGAGGTTATTCACTGAATGAGATTCCAGCTGAGCACTGGCATACACACCTTCAACTTCCCAGTGCATATTAAAACACCAGAATCAGACTCAATCAAAGTTAGGTTTAGTCAACTGCAGGCTCAGAGAAGGCTTTGGCATTCACGTAAGCAGCTCAATGTTCAACAAGAAGCAACACACAGTGACCTGACCTGCAGGTAAGAAACACCAGTTGGCTTCCCACGAGGTTAGCTCAGCCCTCCCAAAGCAAACACGGCCCCAGGATATTTGTCCTGCCTGTGTGGACACACAGGAGGGTTACTGCGCCCTTTTGGTCTGCGTGAGAAATGGCATTAAAGCATCCCCCAGACACCTCTTCTGAAGGGAACCTCCACTAAACCCTGCCCACATGCCATTCTCACCCTCCCAAAGCCATGCATCTCAACACTTTGGCTAAGAGCTCTCCTAACACTGAGAACTTCCCTCCTCCAAGACTGCAAAAAGCAACTGAAGTTCCAACAGGAGAAAGAGCTTGATCAGATTTGTGCTGGATGGTTTGGGGTGATGTTTTCGATGATCTTCATGTTGATGTTTGTCCTCACCTTCACAGCCCTGTGAGATTGACTCGGGCATGTTTGTCACTGTAATTAAGCAATTCAGGGCAATAACAGCACAAGGCTCTGCAGCAGAATTTTCTCACTGCAGGAACTTTTAAACCTTGGGGCCATGAAACCACCCCTTCCTCCACAGCTCTGCACACCAGCAAGCAAACCAACACAAGTGTCACTGTCAGGGGGTGCAGATCTGAGGAGCAGCAAGTGGGACTGCAGGGCAAGGTCAAAAACCCCAACCCAGCCCTGTTCTGGGAAGAGGAAGTGGGACTGTTTGTACTCTTTACCACCAAATTGTTACTTTCCATCTGCCAAACTGAAGAGCAAACAGTAGATTCTCAGGCTAGGCTGGGTATTACTTTTTAGTAAAACCAAGTTCAATCTTCTGAATACTTATTAAAAACTCTTGGGAAGCTATGGCAGCACTTCAGGAACATCTACAGCTGGAAGGGCACAGTCCCAGTGCCAGTACAGCTCCCACAGGCTCTGCAGAGGTGGCTGTCATTGTGCTTTCTTCTGTTACATGACAGAAGTGTGGATTAATGAACTTCAAAACACTGCACTTACACTGGATTTAGGAGCTACCAGTTAAAGAACAGAGTTATGATTTGTTTCTTTTTAATTCGTTTTGGAGCTCACCTGTGCTGCACAGCTGGGACACCCCATCCCAAATCTGTTCCTCAGAAGCTCTGTGCAGACTGAGCACCAGGGTCAGGGCTCCAGAACTGCTCCCAGCAGCCCCAAATCACCGAGGCTGTTCTCTGTCCTGCCGCAGCACTGACACCACCGCCAGCTCCTTCCTGCCCAGTCTCTCACCGTCAGCACTGTCACACACACCCAGATGTTCCCAGCCTCCTTCTTGCCCAAAATTCTGCCTCAGTGGATCAGGGCCCACACGCTGCCCGGGGAAGTGGCATTTGGGCAGGATTAGAGCGAGAGGACAGGCCTTGGAGTGAGCCACAGAAACAGGGCACAGCGATGATCCTGAGCACGCCGGAGTCTCGACATCCAAACCCAAGGAAGGATCACTTTGTCCATGGCCCTCCTAAGCACTAATGTGAAGAACACCCCACTGTCACCACAGAGAGCAACACCACCCTGAGCACAGGGCAACAGGATTTCAGCTGATCTTGCAGAAAAGTATTCCAGAATAAATTCTTCTCACTGTGCCTGTGATTACTATATTAACCCACCGTGTCAGCCTCCCATGAGATGTACAACTCAGCTTCCAAACATGACCCATAACAGATCCTGCATTGATACAGCACTGGAGATCAACAGATAAAGAAACAGTTTCATCATTTCAAGGTTTATAGGAAACGGACACTCCACAGCAGCTGCAAACAACTTGAAATCAACCACAAAATGATAAGAAATTATCATTTTCAAAAGTGCAACTGAATTTCCTAATGAGAGAAAGAGATTCCTCTTTAAAGGTGAGTGTCCACCTCTGTTTTGTTCCAGTCCTTTCCCAGGGTAGACAGGGACACAGGGCCGTTTACAAACACCGAGACTCTACACACCTTCAGTAAATATTTTCCTGTCATCCATGGGAGGTTCACAATTCAAAGTAAAAGGGGAAAAGGAAATGGAAGAATATAAGCAGTGCAGAATAAGGCCAGTCAGCCTAATAGAGCTCTTTCTTAAAGTGTTTGTTTCAGTTCCCATCCCAAACTTCTCAGCTCAACTGAGCATAACTCAAAAATCCGCTCCAAGAGTGAGTGCTCAGTGAGGGGAAGGTTTTGCAGAGATTATGGATGCTCCAGGTTCACCTTTTCACCAACAATTGCACTTACCTAAAACCAGTTTTAGCATGCGTATTTTTCAGCTTTGCTCCCAGAAAACAAGACTTAAAGTTCTCAAACCTTGCTTCCATGCTGCATTAGACTGACATAAACAACAACTGACCTCAGATTATCGAACAACTCCAATCCCATGTGATTACAGCGTCTCTTATTCCCAGTCAGGGAGTTCTGCATGTTAGGCTGAGACTGCCTGTGGCCACGGCAGGGAGAAACACAACAGCTACTGATAAAGGTCCAGCGTACACATATATTAAAGAAAGGTTCCACAAAACCACTCTTTTCTGTCGCCAGTCACCACACAGGGTTAGCACAGCCAGAGGAAAGGTGTTCCATGGACAGGAGCTGGCCTGATGGCTCCCCGAGGGAGCTGGAGCCCTGCTGTGAGTCAGTCTCGTGTGCTCAGAGCGTGGCACTGTCTCCTCAGCCTGAGCTGCGCCTTCTATCAACAGCCTCAAAAGCAGAAGCTCCACGACATCTCTGTGTCCAAACACCAACGCAGTTCCTGTCCCCGCCGACCTAAACCAGAGAGACGCGAACCTCTCACATCCTACCAAGCCTTCCTCACCCCACTGGGGTTTGCTGCCATTTCCTGGGCTGTTTCATCCCAAATTGGAGCTGGTCTCCTCAAGCACCGAACCAATGCAGCAGCTGCTCTCAGTACTTGTTCACTGCTGCAGGTGTTTGACTGACAGACAGACAGACCGACCGAGCTGCCTGGCTGGACAGGCCAGGTGTCTGAAGTGATGCAATCACTCCTGACCTCTCAAAACTTGAAGCCTGCAGTTCACACACAGCCCTGCACCTCACCCCACCCCAGAGCTGAGCACACCCAGTGCTTCTAGTCACACTAACCACGACCCAGAGGGACGCTTCTGTCACCTGCAGCATCATCCCGGTGGGTCAGGACCGCACGAACTGCAGGCACAAATAAAACAACTGCTCCCACTAATCCCTGCATTCAGTCTGGGCAGTCTGCTTTGCCCCGTTTTTCTCTGCAGGTCCTTAACAAATTCGGCAGGCAAAGCTCTGTTTGCACACGTTAAGACAACGCCAAATTTTCACCTGAACGTGAGTCTTTAACAGGAAAGCCACAGCCTGTGGATTTTCCCTGACTGCAGCTGGACTGAGCTGTTCCTCCTGGCAGACACCAGCGATGAATCAGAGGCCTCTTGACAAACCTTAAAGCAGGAGGTGAGGCTGCTTCCCTGGGCACCTTTGTAAAGGTGTTTTGTATTTGGTTTCTGAGTGCCAGAAAAAACAGTCACGTCTGTAACTGGGCTCGATAAGGGCATTTGGAAGAAGTTTCCCACGGTGCTGTGGAAAGAAACAACTTGGACAGCAGAGAAAAGGGGTTTGTCTGAAAAGGGAGCTCAGAGACTTATTTGTTTAGAGAGCCGTGGGATTCAAGTGGAAACCACAGAGCAAAGACTTTAGATCTTCATGGAAAGCCATGGGCAAATCCTGCTACGAAGCCAGAACTCAAATCTCTGGCAATACCAAACACTGTAATGTCGTGACAGGCAGTCACACACCACGGCCAGGGCAAGAATCACAACCTGTGTAACACAAACCCCCTCAAACTCAAGCAAAGCCACGAAACTGGAAAATGCAAAACCTGTTTGTATTAAATCAAAATACAGAGGCTTTGGCCCCTATCCTACACTCTTACCCTGTACCTTCATAAGGCATGTGCTCAAGTTTTGGAGCAAAATCTTTTCAAGCAGTTCATAAAAATAATTGATTTTTAAAAATATATACCAAAGCGTTCACCATGCATCTCTGCAAAAGGTCACTGAAAGACTTAAAAAGTCATCAAAACAGGCTACGGATTTTCTCGTTTTTCCTTCAACTATAACTACTGGCTACTTCATATTGCCCTTTGGGTAGAAGAATGTAGAACTATGTCATCATTATGACTTTTAACAACAAATTGCACTGAAACGACTGAGTGCGTCGACAGCGAAATGAAAGCACAGCGAGACCACAACAAAGTGCAGCACAGCGCAAAACAGCACCGCAAAAAAAATCCCCATCATCAGAGCAACAACAAACCCTTCGCCGGTGCGCAGCTCTTCCCGCGCCCAACAAAACCCTTTTCCCCGAGCTGCGGAGGCCGCGGCGCGGTGACACCGACGGCTCCGCTCGGGTGAAACCCCGAATTTCTCGCCCGCAGCGGGTCGGGCTCGGCCCCGGTGAGAGCGGCGGGGCCGGAGCGGGGAGCGCGGAGCGGCCGGGGGGTCCCGCTCACGGCGCCGA
>VWZN01002774.1:85655-111190 GCA_013396955.1 Regulus satrapa
CCCGGGAGACGGGGTGCTGGCACAGGACAAGTTCTCGGTATTTCAGCTGAGGGATCAGGACCTTAGCCCCAATATCCGTTTGGATCAGTTTTGAATCTGAGCCCCAAAATCAGTTTCAGGGGTAGATTTGGAGCTGAGGGCCCGTTTGGGTGGGGTGCCTCGTAGTGTGATCTCACTGGACCAACTCTCCCGTTTCAGGGCCTCCCATCTCCTGGTGCACTCCAGCCCTCTGTGCTCTCCAGCCGTCGCTCCTGCCCATCTGGTGGATTCCCAGTTAGCCTGGACCTCAAGAGACTCCAAAACGCAGCCCTGGCCATGCCGTGCCCGCCTGGGCGCTGCCCTGCCTCTCTCACCTGCCCACACCCTGCACACCTCCAGCAGCCCGCGGCAGCAGCTCCCTGGGGGATCCCTGCCCCAACGAAATCCCGGGAACCAGGGAGCTAAACCTGCTAAAGTTCTGGCAAAGCAGATGGCGGAGGCTCCTGCGGGGAAAAAGTCCTTGCGACAAAGAGCTGTGGAGGAGCTGAAGCACTACTACAGTGGCTTCCACCTGCTCTGGACTGACACCAAGGTGGCTGCCAGGATGGTGTGGAGGCTGCTCCACGGGCAGGTGCTCACCAGGAGGGAGAGGCGAAGGGTAAGTGCCACAACACCTGGATAAAGTGGTACAGTAAGGAGCTGGACCTTTTGGACATGTTTTGTGTGTCTGGCTGAGTGATAATCTCTGGGTAATCTCTGCTGTGCTCTTCTCCGTACAGCTGCTGAGAACTTGTGCAGATCTCTTCCGGCTGGTTCCCTTCCTGGTGTTCGTCATTGTCCCCTTCATGGAGTTCCTGTTACCTGTGTTCCTGAAGCTCTTCCCTGAAATGCTGCCCTCGACGTTTGAGACAGAGTCAAAAAAGGTTTGTGTCCTCTCTGAGGCTATGGAGTGTCCACAGCTCCTCAGAAAATCTGTGCAGCTGTGCAGGGCTGCTGTTCCCTGCCTGATGCTGCGAGTGAGGATCAGCCTCACACGGTGTGGGAGATGCTCAGCTTATTCCTGAGCTGAGTGGGACACTTGGAAGGCTGTGCTGTAGGCAGGGGTCAGGAGGAATGTGCACAGCAATTCCATTTCCAACGTTATATTTTCTAATTCATGATTTTGTATTTCCCAAATGAAGGAAGAAAAACAGAAGAAGAAGTTAAATGCAAAGCTGGAGTTAGCCAAGTTCCTGAGGGAGACCATTGCAGAGATGGCCAAAAGGAACAAAGCAGACACAGGAAAAGGGAAACAATTCTCCTCTTACCTGCACGAGGTAGGATGGGCCGTGCTGGGGATGGCAGCCACGGCACAGACACACCTTTGGTGCTGCTGTTTTGGGCAGAGAGCACGGGATTTGTGCCAGAATTGTGGACAGAGCTGCCCTGTCAGATGCTCTTCCCTGGGTGCCTCCCTGCTGAGGCTGCTGTCAGGAATTCCCATCCTGGAAGGGTGCAGGTTTCACCCCGGGAAACTTCCAGCGGCAGCTCAATAACAGTTTCCCTTTGACTTGTAACTGTATCGTGCTGTCTCCATCAGAGACAGGAATTGCAGTGAGAGGGAAGGGAAGGGAAGGGAAGGGAAGGGAGATTCCCAGCTGGGGTCCTGGTTTGTGCCTCCCTTAGATCCGCCACAGCGGCCACCCGCCCAGCACGCAGGAGATCGTGCGCTTCTCCAAGCTTTTCGAGGACGAGCTGACCCTGGAGCACCTGGAGAGGCCCCAGCTGGTGGCTCTGTGCAAGCTGCTGGAGCTGCAGCCCCTGGGCACCAACAACCTGCTGCGCTTCCAGCTGCTGCTGCGGCTGCGCAGCGTCAAGGCCGACGACGAGGTGGGTGTGCAGCAGCAGCAGGAGCTGCCTGGGGCTTGCACCAGGCCCGTGTCCCTGCCCACACGCCCTCACAGCGCAGGAGTTCAATGTCTTGGGAGTCAGATCCTCCCCACAGGAGATTCCAGAGGAAAACGCAGCGAGTTCATCTCCCTGCAGCCTTGCAGTCTGTGGGGAGCTGTAACGAAGGTGGCACTGCAGATATTGTCACTTGACCATTTTGGCTTGGGGTCGTGATGACCTGTAAAAAGGGCGCTTCTCGAAGTGCAATGGGGTTGTTTGGAAAATGGAACCAGAGTGCAGAGTGGAGGGACAGGAGGCAGTGGCCGTAAATTGCAGCAAGGGGAATCTCAACTTGATAAGAATTAAAATCAATGAGTGGGTAAACAGTGGAACAGGTTGTCTGGAGGCTGTGAAATCCCCTTCCCTGAAGGGGCTCAAAGCACGAGTGGAAAATGCGGAGCATTTTTGAACAGGGCAATTTGAACAGTTGAGAATTTGTACTGAGGACCTCCAGAAGTCCCTTCAGGTGCTGCAAGGCCTTGGCTTGCTCCGTGCCTGGATGGAAATGTTTGTGTTCATTCCAGATGATTGCCAAGGAAGGGGTCAGTGGCCTGAGCGTGTCAGAGCTGCAGAGCGCCTGCAGGGCCAGAGGGATGCGGTCACTGGGGCTCTCTGAGGAGCAGCTGAAGGAACAGCTTGGGCAGGTGAGTGTGCCCTGGCCTGGGCTGGTGTGGCCAGGTTCCTCAGAGGCCAGGCAGTGCTCAGGTACAGCAGGCACAGCTTCCTGACAGTTCATGCACGAGTTTCAAGCTGGATCCTCATCTGCACAGCTGAGCTTGAAGGCATGAAGGGTCCAGATTATGTCCTAGACTAAAGAGAAAACCAAATAGAACCAGGGCGAGATACAAGCAAGGTGAAGTGTGTGGGAAGGTATTCCTGACTCATTTCTTCTCATTATTGTAACTTAAAATTGTATTATCCAAACTGAAGATTGCTTTAAGGACAAAGAGTGTTGTATTGATAAATATCCACACAGAGCCAGTACGAAGCAACTTTTCCTTCTGCTTTCTTCCAACAGTGGCTGGATCTGCATTTAAAGGAGAACGTTCCTTCTTCTCTCCTCCTGCTTTCCCGTGCCTTGTACTTAATAGATCTAAAGCCACAGTCTGTTCCCGTTCCACAGAACAAGGCGAGTTGTTTGAATAAAACTTTTAGGTTAATAGCTCAACCATTATTCACTGTAAAAATGTGTTAGGAATCTTGGTTTTTGATCCTACAAGTGGACTGAAGTAATGACTGCTCTTCTGCAGACAGGTGAAGCTGCAGGAGTGATGACATCTGTGCTTGAAGGTCAGGAGACCCTCCTGGATCCTGCCCCTGTTGTACAGGGAAGAAAGGTTAGAAATAGCAGTCTGCAGGCAGGAAAACATGCTGAAATCGTTGGGAATTGAGTGTGACCCAACCTCTCCAAAGCTGGACAAAACCAGTGTTTGACACCATGGCACAAAGCACAAGCAGTGCCTGTTCTTGCATGGTGTGGATGTTTTCCCCCCCAAGAGCCTCACAGCTGCATGTTCTGAACTGAGAGGCGAGGGAAGGAGCAGGGATCTGCTGTGGCACAGCTGGTTATTCAGTACCACGGTACTGGCTCCCAGCCTGGAGGACTCGACCTCAATTGCTTCAGGCCTCAGCCCAGGTACATTCTGAGCCCAGCTCAGAGAAGCCAGTTAAAAGAGGAATTGTTTTTAGCTCTCTTACTGAATTTGGGTTCAGTTGTCCAGAACAAAATATCTAGAGTAAGAAAGCCAGAGCATATGGTTCTCAGCATCACGCTGTAGTGAATTCCTTAGATTAGTCCCAGCAGATAAAAGCAGCAGCAGGAATCAAAGAATATTGTATCAACTGCCAGAAATATTTCCACATAGTTAAATTCTGCTGGGGAAACAATGGAAATGCCAGCACAGCTTTCACAGAGTGAGCAGGGAACTCAGGAAGGAGAAGGGGCTGGGGGGGTTTAACCTTTTCCAAGAGGGTTCTGGGACTTACAGCTGCTTTTTCCTTAAAGAACGAAGAATTTGTGTCCCAGCCAACAGAGAAATTGCCATTCTCAGAAGCGTCAGTGAAGCCTCCCCCACGAGAGGTGAGCTTGTCAGAGTTCTTGCACTTCCCGAAAGAGATTGTTCTTCACACAGCTTGCAGCCAAACCGTGGAAGCTCATAGTACAGGATGCTGTGAACACTGAGTTCAAGGAACAGCTGGAGATACTGGATGAGAACTGCACTGTTCAACACAAAAATGACACATGACAGCAGTCAAACTGGGGGAGGGAGCAGAGCACTGAGGGAATTACTGGTACATCCTTGTACTCTTCCCTAATAATCTGCCTTGAGCCACTAGGACAGACCAACCTTCCCCTGTAGTCACCAGGGTGTTAAGAGCCACTTCATATCAGTGAAAATACTTCTGCAGTGATGGTGTTTGTCTTTGTTTTACCCATTTTCTTACTGTGAATATTTGATTTCAATTTAGGTGCTTCTGTGCACATCTGAGATCCTGCTTAAGGCAAGTTTAGAGTCCAGAAAAACTCCTGTCTCCCTTAATCTGAAGAATTTTGCTCCTCATCAGCTGTTACTCTCCAGGGCAGCGTCCCATGCTAATTGGGAAAAAGAAAAGATTTTGGATTTCAAAAAGCATTTGTACTGCCTAAAATCTGCCTTTTTTTTTTTCCTCCTAGACCAAAATGGAAGCATCCCAGAGCAGCAAGGCTGGTGCCAACGGAGCCTGACCTGGAGGCAGCACTGGGAGGAAGCAGCTTCCATCTCCACCCCTCCTGCAAAGGGAACAGGCATTTCCCAGGAGGCTGCTCTACACAGCAATGCAGTAGCCCTCAGGGGCCTCTCTCTGTCCCAAGCTTGTTTGTCAGCAACTAGGCCACTGCTGTCTGGATGGCCCCAGACATCTCTTTTGTGCTGGATCCTTGCCCTGCTACTTTTAACTTATGGTGTAAATATGTTAATACTGGTGCTGCTGTCTGTGCTGTTCCTAAGCAGGTGTTTGTGCTTAGCAAAGGCAGCTTTTCACGTCAGAATGGCCTGTGCACAGAACAAGCTGGGCTGGGAGTCCAGCAAAGCCTGTTCTGCAGCGTGAAATCCTCTGCAGGAACATCCCCACACACCCAGGGCCAGCAGCTTGTCCCGAGTGCCGCAGCTCAGGCTCATGGTCCTGATTAAGGTGTTTTAACCAGTGACCAGCCCACAAGGACCCACGTGGCCACAGTTCTCCTGAGGAGGGCAACCCTAGGGAGGGAGGGAGCAGCGCTCAGTGCTGTGGTAGAACTGATCAAAAGGACTTCAGACCTTGCTGGACATAAGCAGAGCAGTGACAGGAACAGCCTCCACCTCCCTGTGAGTGTTTGCTTCCCCAGTGAGAGCTGTACAGGTGCCACACACTGTGACAGAATCAGACTCGCACTTTCAGGATCCCTCTGGGTCATGTGAGGGAGCAACCCGGGACCTGCTCACCTTTCCCAAGCGTGGAGATTTGGTTAATCCTTATGAGGCTCAGAATTCACACCAGGTGCTCTCCATACTTCGAAAAGTGACTCCTCACACGCTCCGGTGATGACTCAGTTTTTGCCAGACTCTCAGAGGATTCTGAAAAGCTGTTTTTAGCATTTGTTAAATTTTTTACTCTGTCCTATGTAAATGCTGAGAAATTACTCACATTATGGATTTTAAATATGTATATTTATACTTAGTGTAAAATTAGATTTGGTGCTAAGTAGGACTGAAATGTCTCTTCCAGTGGTCAGACAGCCTTTAGAGCAACCCAACTGAAAGCCAGTTCTCCAAGGTCAGGTGTGAGCAGCACTTTAACCCCAAGGCCTCAGGCTCCTACAGTAGCAGAGCCAGCTGTCAGGTGTTCTGTGTCCTTAGCTCTGTACCTGCACCTCTTCCCTGTTCATCCAGCCCATCTGCAGTGCCAGATCTGTGTCTAATAAATGGGAGCAAATGTTATTTCAATAAAATAACACCCTCGCTGTGGAGTCACTGCTGCCTCTTAGCGCCATTACAAGGGAAGGCATCTCCTCCTGCCTAGTGTTCCAGCCTGTGACTGCTCCCCTCCCAAACCCGGCTGAATTTCTTCTGGCAGCCTTTGGAGCCCCAGGGAGGTTTGGGGTGAAATGATCAGGTAATGGCTCCTTCATTTGCCAGCTGACCTCCAGCAACCCGGAGAGCTTGGTGCCCCAGCCGAGCACTGACCCAGCACTGCCAGGGAGAGCTCCTGCTGCGGGAGGAGGGAGAGAAGGAGGCTGGCGGGTGTTCTGGGCGGGATGAAGGCAGAGCCAGCCAGTGCTGGCTGCCGAGGGAGCAGCGCATTCCTCTGCTGAGAGGTTTCCCAGATGGAGAGAGAAGAGAGGCTGGCAGGGAGCCCGGACATCACCTGGGCAGTGCCCTTCGGTGGGCAAAGTCCGGGTGGGCCCTGGTGCCTTGCACGGCCCCGGCCTCCAGCCGTGCACCGCCTCACGCTGGGGTGTGTGCAGGGGCTCCTCTGTCCATTTGCCTCCTGCATTTCCAATTTAGAACGCTCTGGAAGCTGGGACTCGCTCCTCCTTGGGTTTCCTGCCGTGAGCACAAGCCCCACACCCGTGTCCAGCCTGAAGGGAACACTGGCTGTGGCCAAGCCTCCCTCCTCCCGGGCCCTGGAGCAGGCAGAGGGGGATGAGCCCCAGGCAGTTCCAGGCCCCTTACACGCCTCTGAACAAACCCATTTGCAGATAAAAAATGCCCTCCTGCCCCAGCCTCTCAGGTCACTGCTGCTGCAGGGCTCCGGGGGCCGTGCCCAACTCTCACCTCTGCTGGGCAGGTCGGGACCCCAGCACCTTCCCAGGACCCCTGTACCCTGTGGGCACACAGACGGGAGAAGCAACAATTCTGCTTCATGACCTTCGGAGCGAGGGGAGGAAACGACCCCCGCAGAGCCCCATAAATCATGGGATTCTTTTCTGCAGCATTGGGCAAATGAAACACTGCAGAGATCCAAGGCCGTGTGTGCTTTGGCGTGGGGAGAGCTTTTCCAGCCACACCGCTGCCAAACACCTTCCAGTCTCCCCTCAGCCGGGAGAACCAGCTCCTCCTCTGCTGTTTGTCCTTCCCCCGGGCATCCTCACCCTCGCTGCTCCAGCCTGGAGCTGGGGGTCATGGCACCCGTGTGTGCCCCCCGCCCGGGCAGCGCCTCGCTCGGAGCCAGGGATTTCTGCGGGATGCTGCTCCTGTGCCAGCACCAGCCCTGGGCCTTGCGTCAGCCTCTTCCCCAGAAAGCTGCTGGGGAAAGATGCCCCGGTCAGCACTTTTGGAGGAGATTAGCATTCAGAGGGAAAAGCAGTGATTTAGTGCGGCCTGAGCGCAACAAAAGCTGGGATTTACAGCTCCCGGATCCCAGCGCTGCATTCCTGCAGCCCTTCTGCCTCTGCTATAAACGTGGAACAAAGGAGATGGAGCTTTATTCTGGCCTAAAGTCATGTGGGACAAGGGCTCCGTTGTCAAACCTTGCGAGGAGCAGGATGGGGTGCAGGTGGAACATCCCCAAGGTGTCCCCAGGGATGGTGCCATCCCACTGCCCATCACACTGTCCACCCTGCCTCTCCTCGTGGTGTAGGGCAGGGCTCAGGACAGCAAGGGCTTGGGGGAGCCACATGCCCCAGCTGCAGCTGCACACACCTGGCTGTCTCTGCTCAGCTGTGGGTGGCCAGGAAGGCTGGGCTGGACCCTGGGGTCCTGCTGACCCCACAGCTGGGTGGGACACAGGGCACAGAGGACGGCTGAGGGGGCAGCCGTGGCCCCCAGGGTGGGGGGAGGTCACCCCAAGCCAGGGGACCCTGCGCCACGGTGGAATGGCACAGGAGGTTCCTGCCACTGCTGGCGGGGGACAAAGCCCAGCTCAGCACCGGCAGAGCAGCTACATCCTGGGCTGGGGCCAAGAGATTGTCCTGGCCCTGCACAGACCGAGGACTTTAAAAGGAGAGAACGAGGAAGGCGAGGAGTGAAAAAGACAAAGGATGCTGCGAGAGCCAAACGTGGTGCAGGCCAAGCACCCAGCAGCCACTGATGCCCAGCATACCCCACCCACTCAGGGGCTCCTGAGGGCAGAGCCTTTAGAGCCTCTGTTGCTCTGGAGCCATTCCCAAGGAACTTTATCTCCCTCCTGAGCAGGGCCCTTGGTGCTGGGCAGTGCTGGAGGGGCTGTAGGCACCCCCTGGGCAGGGCCCCAGCTGGGGGCTGCTTTAGTCCCCCACAGCACTGGGTGGGGTCAGTGGGGTGCTGAGGTCAGTTTTGGGATACACCAAGATGTGTGCCCATCTCCCAGATTGCCCACATAGAGAGGATGGCTTACCAGGAAGAGTAGAGAGGAGCTGAATCTTCCTGCTGGGGTCCAGCATTCAAGCAGCCCCTCCGTGGCTTCTGCTGGGTGCCAGCCAGGGCAGCACCCCAGGGACCCTCCCTGCCTGTGCCCCCACGTCCCCACGGAATGCAGTGGGGACCCAGCTACATGTGCCCCTTCCCCTGAGCGGCACTGAGCACCAGCAGCTCTGCTGCAGCTGCTCTGCTTATTATCATATTTAATTGCCCTGCTGGTAACCCCAGGAAATGAGCAGGAGCTGGTGAGAGCTGCAGTTTGGGATGATGTAAACACGAGCTCCAGCTCTCCCTGTGCCTCGCCAAGCTGGTCCCGGAGAGAGCAGTGATTTATGGAGCCCCCCAGCCCTGCTCCCCCCGCCTGGGCTGCGAGTTTAATCCAGGGCCGCAAATTCAACATAAATCACTTGATTAAAAGCTCTACTTAATTTAAATGGGGTGGGGGTGGGCAGAGTGCAGCTGATCGATTTAATTTACACCGGGAAATAGCAACAGGCAGATGCATTTAAAAAGGCCGGGGAGGCCGGTGATGCTGCAGCTGCTTCAGCTGCCTCAGTTTAACCATTTAAGGGCTCTGGAGGGGCTGGCAGCCCCTCTCACCCCCTCCCTCCATGCACAGTCAGCCACCTCCCACAGCACTGCCCAGGTCCCTTGGGGTGCAGGGTGCTAAAACATTTTTATGGGGAGTACTGGAGCCGTGGAAAACAGAATTCCCACAAAACCAGCTGCCATCAGGGCTGCTCCCTGAGCGTCATCTTCCCAGATGACGCTTGGATGAGCTTGAGCACCCAGAGCCCCGAAGTTGCCCTCCTCGTCACCCCCCCAGGGATGGGCTGCAGGGCGGCGAAGTCGCGGTTAAAGTCTTTAATAATTACAAGAATTCCAGATTCATTACAGAAGAGTTTACAACAAATAATATTTCTCCATACAAAGGCAAAATAAACTTTTCAAGTAACAGCGGCCTGGCTCCAGCATCTCAACACCAGTGGCAGGGAGGGAGGGGTTCCAGGTGGCCGATGCCCCGTCCATCCAGGTACCAGCTCGGTGGAGCAGAACTCAGGCAGTGGCACAGCCCAGGGAGCACGGATGGGCGAGCTGGGGTGAGGCTGCTCCCCCGGTAAGGCACTGGCGAGCACTGCCCGGGGGCTGCAGCCAGGAGCCGGCCTGACCCCTGTGCCCCGCTGCCACCGGGGCAGATGATGGCCGGGCACCCCCTCCCCGGGGCACCATCCCCAGCCCAGCCCCGCCGGAGCCCTGGAGGTACCGGGGGGGGACGCGGGACCAGGGCAAGGCCAGGCACGTAATGACAACGGATTCCCAAAAGGCATCGACACATTATTATTATTATTGTTTAATACAACCCCATATAAAACTGAAGCAGCAGCAGCAATTTTTATCGAGGGACCTAAACTGAAATAGGTTTAGAACATAATTTAAAAAAATAAAAACAGCAAAAATAGCAAAATATATGACTTTTTTTTTTTATAGCAACTGATATCTACCAGCCACTAGTACCTTCCTACCAAACTGGTATATCTCTGGTAACAACCCTTTTTAAAAAGACATGTAAATATATATTCATATTTATACATATTTTTCGTTATGTACACAGGACTCTGGGTTTAGCACAGGTGGGTTTGGTCGCCTCTGAGCAGTGCAGGGCTCCTGCCCTGGATGTGCCAGGCGTGGCTCAGCAAAGCCCACTGAAGCTGGTGCTGTGGGGCTGCAGGGCCGGCCTGGGGCATCCTGGGCACACAGAGAGCCCCACACCACGAGGATCCCGGCATACGGAAGGTTCTAGCACACCAGTGACACTCTTGGCACACCAGTGACACTCCTGGCACACCGGTGAGGCTCCTGGAACACCAAGGCTCTCACAAAGCCAAGGCTCCTGCCCTGTGCAGCTGCAGGAACCGCCAGGTGCTGCTCGCAGCTTGTCAGGTTCTCTCAGTGGCAGACCAGCCTGGCTCTCTGTGTCCTACCAGATGTGCCATCCCAGGACGCCTGGCTGGCTCTTTGGCCATGCACTGCCCACGGAAGAGGATTTCAGCTCAGCCAGGTGGGAACACTCAAGCACAGAATTCATGGAAAAGAGGTTTAAAAATAAAAGGAGGAAACGCCGTAAAAACACCGGAGCCAAACCCTTTGGGCTGTGGAGAGCTGACATGAGGTGGCAGGAGAAGCTGGCAGGAGGTGGGTGGTTTTGGTTATGTGAGATGCTACAGATGTCTCTGAGCACAACCGGGCTGTGCAGGCAGCGTCCACAGGCACGGCACGGTGTGGCACAGCACGGCACGGCAGCCCTGGCAGTGCCACCCTCAGTGTCGCTTCAGTCCACCGTTGCTGTGCTGAGGGGGGAACTTGGGAAGGCACGGCTCGTCCGGGAGCGGGTCATGGGAAAAAACAGAGTCCTCTCCCGAGGAGCAGGTGGAGCTGCGGGTGTCCGGGAAGCCAGGAGAATACTGATCCAGCGGCATGGAGAGGTCCAGATACTCCTGAGAGAGACAAACCCAAGGATGGGCTCAGCAGGGCACTGGGCAGCCCCCAGGGGGCACCTCAGCCTCCTCTAGAGCCTTCTCTCCTACCTGATTGGAGGTCATGGCCACTATCCTGTCCAGGTCTTCCACCAGCTGCTTGAAGGTGGGTCTCTGGGAAGGGACGGCGTGCCAGCAATCCCGCATCATCATGTACCTGCCAGGGCAGGGGAGGCAGGGGCTCAGCCCAGGGACCCCCCATGGGAACACAGAAGCCCCAGGAATGTGTCCCTGTGCCCAGGCTGGGACCCACGGCCAATGACGGTGCTGACTGAGGGTGATCTCCCGTGTGGAAGAAAGGGAAACCTTCCCGCCTGCCCTCATGACCAAGGGCTCTCTCGGGAGGAGGATGGACACAGTATGGGCTGGTCCCTGTGCTGGGTCACCCTTCGATTCCCTCCTGTCATGGGGTAACAGAGGGAGAGGGTGATTATTGCAAATCTGATGGACTGCTGGTTTTACAGGCCTGGGAACTGCTGGGACTGTAACTCCAAACATCTGCCTGTCACCCTCCACGCTCCAGCCCATATTCTGTGCCTGGCCATGGCACTCAAGAGACGTCAAACCACTCTTCCCCATCCTAGCACTGCACTCACAGCTCATTGGTGCAGTTGCTGGGCTTGTCCATCCTGTGACCTTCCTTCAGCAGCTTGAAGAGCTCCTCAACGGGAACACCAGGGTAGGGTGACCCACCCAGCGTGAAAATCTCCCACAGCAGCACCCCGAAGGACCACCTGGGAACACAGGGCAGACGCTGGGGCACCGGCTCCGGGGCGCTGCACCCCGCTGGGCCCCAGTTTGGGCACGGTTAGAGACTGATTTGCTGGGAGCAACAACCATCCACAGCTTCGATTCACTTCGCAGGATCAATGAGTCCCAGCACCAAACACAGTTTGGATTAAAAATCTTTGGATGGCTAACACCAAGTGCAATTTCCTTAAACCAAGACAAATCCCGTGCATAGCCAGCAGGTGCTACTCACACGTCACTCTGGTGGGTGTAGATTCGGTCAAAGAGAGCCTCGGGGGCCATCCACTTCACTGGCAGGCGACCCTGGGACACAAAACCCCACAATGGCTCCACAGCTGGGAGGGAACCCATGGCAGGGGCGAGTCCTGCATGTCTGGAGCATCTCCACCCCGCAGAAGCCCTCGCACCCCACTCACATTTGTTGTCTTCTTGTAGTAATCGATGTGGTGGATGTCACGGGCCAGCCCGAAGTCAGCAATCTTCATCACGTTGTCCTCTGTCACCAGCACATTCCTGGCTGCCAGGTCCCTGTGGATGCACTGACGGAGCACGGGGCTGTCAGCAGGTCCCCCAAGCCACTGGATGGCTCCCCACGGGCGGGGAGGGAAAGGTGCATGCCCCAGGCTCAGCTGCTGGGCTCCCCATCCCACCACAGCCTCCTGGGAGCTGCTCACCTTCTTGGATGCCAGGTACTCCATGCCCCGTGCCACCTGGTAGGCACAGGAGACCAGGTCCTTGAAGGAGAGCTGCTCCTCAGGGACTCGGGTGGGGTTGTAGCAGTACTCCATGCCCGGGGGCCGCCGCGCCTGCAGGTACTCCCGGAGGTTGCCCTTGCTGGCATATTCCACGATCACATAGAGGGGTCCTGAGGGGACGGGCTGATGAGAGGCTGGAACATCGGGCGGGGTGCCAGGCCAGCCCCTCCCAGTGGACAGCAGCAGGAGGGGTGGCAGAGGGGACACCTCCTCCCCACTCGTGCACCCTCACCGTCCTGCGTGCAGGCTCCCAGCAGATTGATGATGTTCTTGTGCTTGCCGATCATCTTCATCATCTCCATCTCAGAGATGAGGTCAGACAAGTCCTTCTCTGTGGCATCGGCTACAGCGGAGAAGGCAGCAGTTACGGGGTGCCAGGCTGGGCTGCACACCCCAGAGCCCAGCCAGGGCTGTGGCATCGTGGCAGGACCACCCTCTTGCTGCCACTTACACTTGAGCATCTTCACCGCCACCTTGGTCACACGGTTGGGTTTGTCCTTGTCAAGACCGATGGCTTCTGCCAGCACCACCTGGCCAAAGCACCCCTCTCCCAGAGGCTTGCCCAGGATCAGCCTGGTGGGAGAAGACCCCGGCACAGGGGCAGCAGGTTGGTGCCAGCGCCGGCAGCCCCGCGCTCAGGCAGCCCCCAGCCGGGCAGAGCGCAGCGGCAGGGCTGGAGCTCACCTGTCCCGGGGCAGCTCCCAGCGCGGGTCCTCAGGCAGCTCGTACTCGGAGACGCCAGCCAGCATGGGGGTGCCGCTGGAGGAGAGGCGCGAGGGCCGCACCAGCATCACGCCCGAGTTCATGGAGGAGCTGGAGTCGGCCGACACCTGCAGGGGACCGTGGGTTACCTTCATGCAGTGCCCGGGCCCTGGCTGGCTGCCCCCGGGGGGGAGATGGTGATGGGAGCCTTTGCACCCGCCGCTGCCCTCTGCCCACCCTGCCTCGGTGTGCCCGGCACCGCTGCTCCCCTCTGGGGAATTTTTAATTAGTCCCCATCGAGCTGTAGCCCAAAATGCACAGCCCGGGAGCTCTCTCATCTTCTCTGTGTGCACCACGCTCTGCTCAAACCTCAAACCATTGTAAATCCTCCTGGTTCTCCTCATGAGCCCCGTCGAGGGAGGATGAGGGGGAGCTGTGCAGCCCCCCCACCCTGCTCACTGTATGCCCTTGGAGGCACAGCCTGGACAGTCCCAATCCTGTGCCACCAGTGGGCACAGTCTGGAGTGGGTAGCACGAGCAGCACGATGAGATGGTCCTGGGTCCTCCCATCCCTCCTCCCCCAAATGCCCTGGGAAAGGTTGGGCTCCAGGAGAGGCAGTAGGTGCAAACAAACCCCCTCTCTACTTTCTGTTACCTGTCTGCGCAGGGGGATGCTCTTGGCCAGCTTGTGCACGGCCAGCTGGCTGTTGAAGTCTGTCTTCTTGGTGGTGCTCTTCAGCTTGTAGATGATGATGGTCACCACCATGCAGGAGATGAGGAAGGCTCCGATGCAGTAGATGATGATCTCCAGGTAGAAGGGAGACGTCATCATGGCTGGGGTGTCTTCAATAGCTGGGTCGGCGTGAACAGGGTGTTTGTTAGCCCCCGCCAGGCCCCAGGGAGTGGCACTGGGGAGCCCCTGGCTCCTCCCCAAGCTCGCTGGGGACGTCAGTGCAGCAGGGACCGGGGACTGCCCACCCACCCTAGCAGGGAAGGCACATAAGCAGCCCCCAGCTCATCATCCCCATGGCCAAGCAACGCCTTCGCCACCTCTGCAGGCGGCGCAGTGCGGGATGGGGTCAACTGGGACAGGCGTGAAGTGGGGGACAGGGCCTGAGTCACCCCCCGGGGATGCAGCACCACGGGCACCTCTGGGGACAGGTCTCTGACCCAGCTACTGTGCTCTGCCCACACTTGGGAGCTGCAGGCCCCTCAGGACTGGGGTTACCCTGTGCCCGTGCCATGGAGGAGGTGTCTGGCAGCGTCCGGGGCTGTGGGAATCCAGGCCTTGCTGGGAATGACTGGGGAGAGCTGGGAACAGAGCAGCCAGTGGCACTCCAGTGGCAATGACCTGCTGTGGGAGCCCAGGCTGGGCGGGAGAAGGGACCCACAGAGCTTTGGTGGCCGAGGTGGCGTTGGAGCCGTGAACAGCTCAGAGCCCACGGCCACGTGCCGCGGTCCGTGGTGAATCCAGCAGGATGGGGCTGCGATGCACCTTCTGCACCCCCAGCCTGACACCCCAAAGAGCCTCAGAGAGAGGTGTAAGAAGGAGCTGAAGATTCTTGTCCCACCTCTGAGCAGCTGACAAAGCAGTGGCTGATAACTGGGAAAGTTTTGGCTGGAAAGCAATGACCACACAGCACCCCAAAAGCTTTCCCACGGCTGTTATCAGGCTTTGGTCCATGCATTGATACTCAGGAGCAGCATCAGTGGGACGGGGCAGCCAGTGCAAGCACACACAGCCCCCGGACGGTCCCGCACTGCAGGGCACAGGCCCTGGCAGGCAGGGGGGCAGTGTTTGCACCCCCAAACATCTCCTGGTGCCCCCTGAGCAGGCAGCCCTGGCCTGGCCTGTGGGTGCGGGACTGTCCTGCTCCCATGGAGCAACCCCTGGTTAAGTTCCCCAGGTATGCATTGCCTGGGCCAGGGAGAGAGCGGGGGCAGACCCCAACTGGGGTGCAGGGGGGCACAGGGCTGTGGGGACACTGCCCCATGCTGCTGCAGCTGCAGAGCAGCCCCACAGCAGCCAGGCTGGGCCGCTCCAAGGGGACCAGGAAGTGCTCTCTCCCAGACCACAATGCATACATCGGAAAGGAGGGAGGAAAGGGAGAGGAAGAGGAGTATATACCTTCAAGAACTGTCAACCATGCAGAGTGATGGGAGATCCCAATAGAATTACCCGCCAAACATGTATACTCCCCAGCATCCTCAAATGAGACATTCCTTAAGTGAAGGACTTCCATTTCTTTGTCTGTTGTGTTAACGCCAGCCGTCTGGAAGGAAAAATGGAAGCAAAAAACGGAGAAGCAAACGACATGAGATCTTCTGGGAGGAGGCCAGAGAGGAGGGAGAGCCCAGTCTCATTTGCCAGACCCCCGGGGAGCAGACAGAGACCACTGCAGACCTGCTAGAGAGACCCTCGGGATGACCACTCATCCCGGCGGACCTACGGAGATGCTGGTTAAAACCCTTCACCAAACGGAGCGTCCTGCCCATGCCAACATGCTGACGATGGGCTGCATGGAGAAATCAGCCCGGGCAGAGCCGGCCAGCTGGCTCGCTGACACGGGGAGGCACAAGGACGGGGATGGCGGGGGAGACGAAGGATGGAGATGAGACAGTGGGGATGGGAGGACAGAGACAGGACAGAGATGAGAGGATGGTGACAGGAGGACAGAGACGGGAGGGCAGCACAGGAGATACAGCACTGTGCCAGTCTGGGGTGCCTGGACTGGCCTGATGGCAGCACCCTCAGAGACCCAGGCTCACTGCAGCCAGACCCAGCAGGGAGGTGGGCAGCTCTGGTGTCTGCACAACAGGGAGGGCAGCACGCAGGACAGACAGCGGGACACGAGACATCCGCACACAGGAGAGACACTGGGACACACAGAGAGCACAGCGCCCAGCCGGCCCCGCCGGGTGTTTTTCCATGGTTGTTGCACCAGAAACACAGCAGAAACAGGAGAGCCCAGAGTTTTGTTTTCCACCGCCAGGCATTCTTCCGATTACCTGTGGCCAGGGGCCTGGTGACTGTGAGCCACGCAGACTGGTTGGCCTCGCCAATATAATTGGAAACCTTACAAACATACTCCCCGCTCTCCGCCTCAGTCACATTATACAGGGTCAGCACCTCCGCATCAGAGCTATTAATCCCCGAGTGCTGGAACAGACCAACAAGATGGAGTCACACAGATGTGCCCGGGAATCGCAGTGCCCGCGGGCTGGCGCACAGGAAGAAGGAGCAGGCAGGAATGGGGGTGTAACCCTGCTCCCCCCTGCTTCCCAGCACTCGGGAGCACAGCTGGGGATGGCTGCATGGAATCCCAGAGCGCGTTGGAAGGGATCTTTAAAGGCCACCCAGCCTGACCTCTTGCCACAGCGGGACCGGTGGCCAGTGTGCTCGCTGAGAGGCACTGCTGGGGTGTCAGAAGGAGCTGCTCTCACTGGGATGAGCCAGGGCTCAGCTCCCAGCTCCAGCTGCCCGGGACAGCCCACCCAGCCCCATGGTGTGTGCCCTGAGGGCTCCAAAGGGAGTAAGAGCAGAGCCAGCACGTGGTGTGGCACACAACAGCCCTCCCTGCCCCCTGCCCAGGGGGCTGGGGACGGCTCTGGGGCTCCAGCTGCCCTAAGGCCAGTGGTCCCCAGCCACAGGTTACTCTTCTGGCCCATCCACGTGGCTTCCAGTGACCTGCTCCTGCCCCAGGCACAGGGAAGCCGGGGGCCGTGGCTGGGCCACCCAGCGTGTGGCTTTACCTTCAGGATCTGCACGTAGGGCAGGTTGTCGGGGCCGATCTTGCTGCCGTTCACCTCAATGTGCTTCAGCCACTGGATGTGGGGCTGAGGGTCGCTGTAGACCTTGCAGACAAACTCCACGTTGCTGCCCAGGGCCACTGTCTTGTTGGCAGGCAGCCCTGCCTGCAGGATGGGCCGGTGCGGGGAGCGCTCTGCCGGACCAGGAGATGGGGCACCTTACAACGGGGTGTGGGGTGCCCTACTGCCCATCCTGCAGCCCTCCATGCCCAGGACCCCTGGCTGATGTGGGCACCAATGCACCCAACGCAGCATTAGCATCCCCTTCCCCCGGAGCCTGCCTGCAATGGGGTAAGAGCATCCAGGATGAGGGACAGGTGGAACCCAGGTGTGGGGACAGGGACATCGGCACCTATTGGGCAGGGTCAGAGGTCAAACAAACCTATGGAGGGCCCCGGCCATTAACAAAGTGGCTGCCACTGTGGTGAGTCAGCATTAACAAACCCCTTTGTTCACCTCCCTGACTGTTCCCTTCAGTTTGCTCAGTGTAATCAAATTAAATCACATTTTTAATGGTTCATTTACTGGCATTTAGAGCAGCTCCACATGTGGAACCGCTCAGACCAGCCTTCCCAGCTGGGAATTATGGCTAATAAGGCGATTAGAAGAAGTTTCTGTCTGGTCTATGAAATTATTTTCACCACAATTAAAAATCCCCAGAACAGGGTGGGGTGAACCTTCTGCCCGGCCGGCTCGCTGCCCGCTATGCTGTAGATAGGCACGGCAGGGACGGTGGGCAGCCCCTTCCCTGGGAGCACAGCCCACCCATCTCCACAGGGTGCAGCACCCAGTGCTGCCTGGGAAGGCTGAGAGGGACGAGGATGTGGGCTGAGCCCCAGCCCTGTGCTTCTCACCCACGACATCCAGCTGGTAGGTGTGGTTGATGCTGCCGTACTTGTTCTCCACGATGCAGGTGTAGTTGCCCTTATCAGATGGCACCACCGAGTCCATGATGATGCTCCAGGTTGCCTGGCGGACCTGGGGACACGGGGAGGGCAGAGCCAGTTACGTGCAGTACACACGAGCCCCAAGTCCTGCTCATGTCAGAGCTGGTTCAACCCCTGGCACAGGTAGGACATCAATCTCCCTCTGAGATCACCTTTCTCCTTCCCTCCAGAGGGGCTGTAATCGCTCCCAGCCGTCCCAGGAGGGACACGGAGCCATGGAGCCAACTGTGCTGAGCAGCAGATGTCACTGAGCGCGATGGGCTCGCCTGGTGTGTGGGGACACCCCTGTCTGGTGGCCCCTGTGTGTGGGGGGAACAGAGCAGCATTGTTTCCCTGCAAGAGCTGCTTCCCCGGTTGGTCTGGGGTTCAGACCCCCACTGCTCCCCACGGCCAGCTGGCCCTGTGCTGGGCAGGGGGCAGGTGCACCCAGGGCACGCTGTGGGTGCTGCTGACCCAACACATCTCCTCTGGGACAGTCTCAGTGGCTCTGAGAAGAGCACTGCCCAGCTCCCTCTGGCCAGAGGCACCAGGAGGCTCTCCAAAAGCCAGCCCTGTCACTGCCAGCTCCAGCTGTGGCTCCTCACAGCAAACCCTCCTCGAGTCCTGCTCAGGACTCCATTCCTCCCTCCCAGCTGGAAGCTGTTTTTTTTCCACACTCCTGCATTTCAGCCCCGTTGGCTACCCAGGGCACTGTGCTGCCACCAGCCAGCAGCCCCAGAGCTTCCAGCAGCCCCTCTGCCCCCAGTGTGAGCCCCTGTCCTGGGGTGAGCCTGTGTCCCCCCCCAGGACACACTGCACAGAGCTGCGAGCTGTGATGGGGATTCCTGACCCCTGGCAGGAGCCCTGGCAGGCAGGGCTATGGCTGGAGCTGCCTGTGGCACGTGGCTCAGTGGTGATGCTAGTCCCACAGCCCCGGAGCTGGGCTGGTTCAGGGCTCCCAAACACAGAGGACTCTGAGCCCCAGGCAGGCTGCAGCCCTGCTCCTGAAAACTGAGGTGGCAGAAGGGGACAGCTCTGCCTGTGGCTGGAGCTGCTGCCAGCAGGACAGTAGCCCTGGTCACCCCCTCCCCTGGGGAGAAAAGGAACTCAGGGATACTGGACCTGTGAGAAGGGGGAAGCCAAGCTGCCATCCCACCCAGGGGACATCTGTAGCCTGGCTCTGCTGTGGGCAAAGCAGCACTGAGCTCCTCCCCAGCTCAGGGAGCCAAAGTGGGCCTCAAATGTGGGCTGGAGTACCCCATGCTGGAGCAGCTCCCACCAACCACTGCTGGGCATGGAGGGGCTCCTCCAGCCCAAGTCCCTGGGGATGCCCAGAGCCCTCTCCTTGCCCAGGCCCCTGTCCTCGGTGGGGGGATTAGGCCGAGGTGGCCAAGCCAGCCTGGCTCCCCTGCATGAGCCCCCTCCCCCAGGGCTCAGCTGGGACAAACATGACCCAGAAGCAGGTCACTGCCGTAGGGAGACTCCCAAACGGCAATGTCAGAGGGGCCCATCTGCCCCTGCTGGGGTGGCATGGGTGGGGGCTTGGTGCCTCTCAACCCGCAGAGCCCCTGGCCAGTCCTCCCTCTCCCCACGAGCCCCCCAGCTCTGAAGGTGCAGAGCCAGGGGCCGTTCCCCCAGCGCCCCAGCCCCGTACCTTGTAGCCCCCGATGCGGTGGTCAGGTTTGAACTCCTTGCCATTCTTCAGCCAGCGCAGCGTGGGGTTGGGGGTCCCACTCGAAGGACATTTGAATTTCACTGTTTTGGCAGCGGGGACAGCGTGGAGCTTCTTCTCCATCTTCTCGGGATAGGTCCAGTAGGGAGCGATGGCCTCTGGGGAGCAAAGGGAAGGCTCAGCATGGCCAAACCCAGAAGCCTCCTGCTCCTGGAGTAACCCCACAGAGCAGGGCTGGGACAGCAATCAGGAGGGATGCCAGCAGCCAAGCCCAGCTAGAGCAGGGAGGGGAGCTCTGGGACACAGGGTCACAGCAGCCCTTTCCTGGCGGGGTGGATGCTCAGTTTACAGCAGCGGTGACCCCAGTGCAGCCGTGCTAGCACAGCCCCTTGCTCTGACACATCTGCTTCCCCCACTGCACCCAGACCTGCTCTCGCCCCGTGCCTTTGCCACTGCCAGGTGTCCTGGGTTACCTGCCCCATCCCTGGGCGATGCCCGTGTGTGCCCAGCCTCCCCCTGCCTGGCCACGGGGCTGCACCACGGGCCAACCCAGCTCGCACGTACGGTTTGGCTTGGTGTTATCCGCCTCCTTCTCCTCCGAGGAGGAATCATCTTCATCATCATCATCCTCTGCAGAGGGGAGAGCGTCTGCAAGAGAAGCAACGGCCCTGCTGAGCGTCTGTGTGCGAGCGGAGCTTTGTGGCTGGCGGGGCCCGGAGCATGGTGGGTGGGTGCTGGGGGCTGTGCCCAGTGAGGCGGGAGGGCAGGACGGCGCCGATGCCTGGCAGGGCGTGGGTGTCTCGGGGAAACACTCTGCACAATCCCCAGCAGAGCCAGGGCTGGCAGAGCCCGCCAGCCCAGTGCTGGCAGCCATGCACACCGTGAAGAGATTTGCTGTCAGAAGTCGCTTTGGAGCTCCTCTCCCGGTGCCCCCAGCGCCCCTGGGCTGGCAGCAGAGGCCCCGCAAGCACAGACACGTCCCCACCTCGAGCGTTCCCCCCTCGGCAGCCTCACACTCCACCAACACCAATGCAGACCATGACAGCATGTGCCCCTTGTAGGGCAGCCCTGCAGCCCTCCGCACCCTCAGATAAACGTGAGATGATTTCTGGCTGCTCCTCCCTGCACCGCAGCGGCCAGGAAGCCACACTGGAGACTCCTCTGGGCACCCGCAAGCTGCAGCTTGGCCCAGAACTCACCACGCGTGGCCAGTGTGTGTGCAGGGCTGTGCAGAGGCGTGCAGAGGTGTGCAGGGGCAGCCTGCTCCTCGCTTCACAGCCCGGCCCCACGGCTGCCCCTTCCCTGCACAGCTGGGACTGCTACGAACCTGAGATGTTCACGGAGAAGTAGGTGGTCTCGCTCCCTGAGGGGCTGTTGGTCATGCAGGCGTAAAGCCCCGAGTCCTCGGGCACCACGTCCCTGACCTCTACCTCCTCCCCGGTGATGCGCGTGCGGTTGTTCTCGGCCAGCTGGATGCCATCGCGCACCCAGTTGATGCTCTGGACGTCATCCCGCAGCCGGCAGCGCAGCTGGAGGAGCTCACCGGGGTGGGCTGAGTAGGACTCCACTTCGATTTTTGCTTTGGGCAGAGCTGGAGGAATTAGGAGAGAGAAGAAGAGAAAAAAAAAAGGAGAAAAGGAATAGAGACCAAAGAAAAAACATGCTGCTGCTGCTGCTGCTGCTGCTGCTGCGGCCTGGTTAATGAGGCGACATGCGCTGCTGGGATGCTCCCGCTGCTGGGATATTCCCACTGCTGGGATATTCCCACTGCGGCACCAGGGACCCCAGCACCCTGGGCACAGAGCCCGCGGCAGCAGCAGAGCAGAGAGGCAGAGGCAGAGGCTGCGAGCACCCCAAGCAGCACCAAGTGCTTCCCTGCTCAGCCGGAGCTGCTCGGTGCCCGGGCAGTTCTAGAGCCCTCACCCTTCTCGGAGCGTGACAGGGCAGGGGCTTCGAAATGGGGGAGAAACAGGCAACTTGTAACAACTCAGTGCTGCTGTAGGGCACGGTCCAGCCTCTCCCAGAAGCGTCCCAAATCCCTGCATGGCTCTGCCACCTCGCAGGGGTCTCAGGATCCCTACCACCACAAGCGGGCAGCCAGCAAAGCAGGCCAGGGTCCCCATGCCACCAGGACCCCCACCCTGGTTAGAGCAGGGCGCTGCAGGGATGACAGGGCAGGGGCTGGGGGCTGCAGCAGGACAGCAGGCAGGGAGCGAGGGGGGACAGGTCAGCCCAGGGAGCTCCAAGTGCTGCCCACGGTGTTCCCATCCGCAGCCTTCCCAGGCAGGGGAGCTGAGCTCCCCCAGTGACGCTTGTGTGAGCAGCTCAAAGATCCTTTCTCTCCATCCTGCCGTGACACAATCTCATCTCTCCCAGCCATGAAGAGTCCAGGGTTCTGTCCTCAAGTCCTGCCCTCCACAGTGGGTGGTGCATGAGCAGCTCTCCTGGTTCCAGGCTTGGGAAGATGCTGGGTTTCAAATCACCTCTTCAAATTCCACAGCCCAGGGAAGGCTCCAGTCTGCTACAGCTCTGCAGAGGCTCCCTGTGATGATGTGGGTGGATGCAGCGTGATCATCATCCTAGAGTGAGCTCTACAGGTTGGTGGGCACAGCTCCTCAGAGAGCCCAACTCTCCAGGCACCCCTTGACCTCTGTCTCCTCCCTGATGATGTGTGTCCAGTCGTTCTTGGCCAGCTGGATGCCATCAGAATGCTGTGGGAGCAGCACGAAGGGGTGCAGGGCACTGCTGCAGATGCTGCTCTCAGGGGCAGGAGACTGGGCTGGAAAATCCCAATAAATGCAGCAGAAACAGCCAGGAGATGTTCAAACTTCAGCTGATCTGTAGTTCAAGGACTGAGCCCCCCAGGATTTCTGGGTGCCCAATGAGACAAGAACAACCTCTGCTCCCCCCTCTGCACAGGTGCCCTGAACAGCCACAGAGCAGCTCGCCCTGGGCCAGTGGCTGTGGAGTGGCGCAGGGTCTCTACCAGCACAAAACAACCCAGAGAGGAGCCAGGGTGTGCAGGCAGCACAGGGCCAGGACCAGCAGCGAGGCCTCACTCCTCCCTGCTCCTTCCTGCATCCCACAGCCACTCTGAATGGCCAAAAATGAAACCCTAGTTCTCCAGAACTGATTCACCGCACTGTGACCTGCACTTCCCTTTCTGGCCACTTCTCTTTGCCTTGGACTGATGAGAAGCTTCATGGGAAAAACATTCATGAGCAGCTCCAGAGTTTCTCCTCTTTCTTTTGCTCAGCACTTGAAGGAAAACAGTGGGATGGGGAAGAATTCCTTTTCCTCAGTTGCTGTAATACCAATGCCAGGGCTCCAGTTCATCCGTGAGAGGCTACAAAACATTTTAATGTGGAAGGGGAAGACCAATGGGAGCCACTTTGGTAGTGTGGAGAGGTCTTGCTTTGCAATCCTGTTTTCCCCCAGTTTTCTCCCACAGGACGGGCCCTTCTCACAGCTCTGATTTGTGTTTCAAGTGATTAGTCACAGGCATCTCTGAAAGCTCACAAAGCAGCAGTGACATCTCATCCTGTCCATCTGAACACCCTGGCTCTGGGTTCCGCCACGTCCTCCTGCGTGTCCCGACTCCCTCCTCACACAGAGCCAGCTCGCTGGGCAACAAACAGCCACGAAAAACCAAACCAGCACGAACCCAGGGCTGCAGCCACATCTGCTCTTATCTGGCTCCCAGCTCTGCCCCTTCCCACACATCAGCAGAGTTCCCTTCGGAACAGGATAACCTGCAGGGAAACCGGGGTGGTCGCTCCTTCGGCCTCGAGCTCCACCCACAGCTGCACCTGTGCAATGGGAAGAGGTAGCCCGGGTATGGAAAAGGTCTTTGGACAAGGGGACACTTTGGGGGACCCCAGCCTGATGCCAGGGCTTGAGGAAGCAGCATTCCAGGCTCAGGAGAGTCCCTTCCCAATGGCCACAGGTTCTTGTGCAAGTGCCACTGCTTCCTCAGACCCTTGGCATGGGGTCAGAACCCTTTCCAAAGCTTCCAGCCCCCTCCTCCAGTCCCACGGAGCCAGGGGCTGGTTTGCATCAAGAGCATGACTGGGAGGCACAGAGGCATGGAGGTGATGGTCCCAGAGGGGAGGCAGAGGGCACGCTGGGGCCCACGTCACCCACGGCACTCCTCTGGCACTTGGGCTGAGGTGGAAAACACGGCCTGGTGGGAACAGCCTGAGAGGGAATTCACAGGCTAACAAGCATGTCCAGGTTTGCTCAGCCTCTCGGCAGGAGCAGCGCTTGAGCAGCAATGTGGCCCTGGGAGGCAGAGAGCACTGTGGCTGCTGGGATGGCACAGATGGCAGGGGGGTGGCAGTGGGGGCACTGAGAGCTGCTGGTGTGAGCCGTGGCACCAGTGTAGCCTCCACTTTGGCTAATGACTACTGGACTCATTAGCCGGATCCCTCCTTGTCTCACGCTCTGCTTTCCTGTACCTTAAACCCCTTGCAGCCCCTCAACACAGCCCCACGGCAGACCCCCCACAGCAGAGCCTCCTGGCTGGCTGCTCCCTGTGGGCACAAGCCAGGCTCACGTGGGCCACCTCTCCAAAGGTTAACCAGCCAGACAAACACTTGGCTCTCATCCCCAAGGCTCTGGGCACTCCCGGCAGCGCACAAAGGTCGGTTAGTGGGAGTCCTCACCTCAGCTGGGAGCTGTGGGGATGGTCACAGCCCCTTTGAGCAAACAGGGTGACAGGAACACCAGTCCCACAGGTCTTGTCCCATGCCAGAGAACAGGAGGGCTCATGCCCATGGGGAGCCCCGAGGTCCCCAGGGAGGCAAGGGGCAGCTCCAGCTGCGAGCACCCCCAGAAGCCGCACGGTGCCACGGCCGGGGCAGCCACTGTGGATTCATTACTTTATTCCAGCTTTGAAACGGAACCGAGAGCAGAGCCGAGCCCAGCAAGCATCAGCCAGAGGGAGAGTGTCACCAAGTGTCCCGGACTGTCACCAGCTCCTGGGGCGGGTCCCCAGCGGGAACAGCAGGGACTGAGACATGGGCAGCCCTGCAGACAGGAGCTGCACGTGTGCATTGTGCCCTCCAGGCCGGGCACACACAGCGGGGAGCCCGGGGTGCCCCCTCCGAGCGGCGAAAGCCTCAGGCTGTGCTGGCCACGGCGATGGTGGCGATGGCAATAAAGGGGCCAACAAAGCGGCGCGGGGACAATGCGGGCGGGGGGCGCGGAGCCGCAGGCGCCGGTTGCCCTGGAGACCCCAGCGGGGCTTTCCGAAGGTATTTCCTGAAGAAAAAGCACACACATGCCCGGCAGCCCCACTAATCCCAACAGGAAGCGCTCACCGGGACGTGGGGATTGGCTTCTTTTTGATTTAAAAAGCTCCTCACCCTGCCGTGTCCCCCCCAGCCCGGGCTGCGCGGGGGCACGTCCCGAGGGGTAACATCCCAGCGCCCCAGCTGCTCCCTGGACCGCCCGCTCCAGGGAAAGGCTGCGGCAGGGAGATGCCAAGGAATGAACAGCACGGGCCCAAGGCACACACGGCACCCCAGCTCCTCCTGTCCCAGCCAGCCCGGGGGGCCGCAGGACGCGCCCTCCGCAGGGAGAGGGGATTTATGTCCTGCTCCAGGCTCTCCCGCTCTCCCAGCCTGCATTGCAAATGAAGCAGCACTTAATTAACAGGCGTGTTGGGAGTTTGCGAAGCTGTCAGGATAAACCCACCCCTTTCCCCCCGGGCCCCCGGCCATGCTCGCAGCAGCAGCTCGGAGCCCTGGAGGCAGCGCTTGGGGTACAGACACCTCTCCGTGGCTCCACCGCGCACGGGACAGGCGGGGGTCACCAGAGAACACCCCAATGCGCGGTTTTTGGCTGGCTTTGCCTGGGCCTGGCTCGCTGCCGGAACCGAGTGTCCGTTCCTGTGCTGCCCTCCCTCCGGCATCAGCCCCAGGCTGCTGCGCTCGGGGGCTCCACGTCTGGCACACACCCGGGGATCCCTCTGCTCCCCCTCCGCTCACCCGGGGCAGCTCCACAGCCCAGGCCCTGGCAGAGTAGGGCTGCTTTTCCCAAAGCCTCGTATTTCTTTTTTTCCTCCTCAATTAAGGGCCAGAGTGACAGCATCCGAGTGGAAAGGCGGGAGGACGGAACAA
>VWZN01002774.1:120486-136786 GCA_013396955.1 Regulus satrapa
CCGCCGCGTCCCGCCGAGCGCCCGCCGCCGCCGAACTAAGCCGCTCCCGCACCGCCCCGCCGGCAGCCGCGACTCCTCCTCCGCCTTCCTCCTCCTCCTCAGCGGCCTGATGGGGCTTGTAGTCACAGCCGGACCGCCCGCCCCCCCGAGACCCTGGTGGCCTCCGGCCGTGTGATTCCAGACGTCCTCCCGGGGTTTTGCGGGCGGTGATCTCCCCGAAAGCAGCGCAGGAATGCTGGCCGTGATGCTCCCCTCACCTCGGCACTCTCGCCGTGCTGCTCTTGCCGGCACTCAGGCCCCGTGGGCACGGGCTGGGGCGAGGGGCCCGCCCGCACCCCCGGTTACCCTGTGCCGCACCCTGGAGGCGGCGGGAGGCGGGCAGGGTGTGCAGGCAGCAGTGGGCAGAGCTCGGGGCAGCTCGGAGCCCCCAGCCAGCCCCTCTACAGAGCAAGGCAGATGTTCAAAGGGTCCCAAGTCATCAGCCCCCCAGCCCTTCCCAGGAGCCACCACTGCTGCAGTCCCTGCCCTTCCCAACTGTTTCCACTGAGGTTTGGAGCAGGAACATGGCAGCTCTAACACAGAGCTCCCCAAAACTCTCGACATGCACTTTTGGCTTAGTCTCAGCTGGAACCAAACTCAATCTCCAAGCCAAAAGGCAAAGTGGGATATTGTCACTCCAGTGAGCCCAGCCTGGCCTCTATAGTCCCCAGTATGGAAGCTCAGTTCACAGAGCCCCAGTTTGAGTTCTCAGACGAGCTCCCCCAAAGCTGGACTGGCTCAGGGTAACACGGGTGGTGCAGGGCATTCAGCCTCCACGCAGCTGTGGGAGAGTCATGAGCCCAAGTCAGGGCATCCCAGGATGAAGACATCTCCAGGCAGCAGGGAAAGACCTGCCGAGGCAATGTGTAAGTGATTAAGCTATAAGAGGGAAGAGGACAGGCTGAATTAGCCCTGTCAGTCACTGGCATTAGATGTGAACCAAATGTTGGGCATCCATCCCCAGGAGAAGCCTCCTCCTGCTTCAGGCAACCATTCAGCTCCCCATGCCAAGACCTACGGAATATTTCCTTTTCAGATTTGACAGATTTGTGAACAGGGAGAGGGGGGAAGGTAACACACCTGCTGGGATGTTCTCCCAGCAAGCTGGAGATGGGGAGCGTTTCGAGGATGCCAGAGCTGATCCCAGCCCTGCACAAGCACAACTCACCCAATGCACATTTAGGGTGGAGTCACCCATCTCCAGCCCTGCCTTCCTCTGCCCATCAGCCAGGAGCTTTGGGCTGAAGGTGCCAAGGCTGCTGGGGAATCCACACCTGCCTGGCCCTGCTGGCCATGACTCCCCCGGGCTTTGGTCCCAGGCTTTTCTATGCTGGCACCAAACCAGACCTTGCAAGGGTACACTGTAACCCCTTGTGATGGGCAGGCAGCACCGTTACAGCTGCTGGTCCTTTGACAGGGTTTTCTGCACGATTGCATTGACAGGGCACAGGTGCTTGGGTTCTTATCAATAAAGGTGCTTGGAAATGGCAGAAAATGGGGAAAACCATCCTCTGCTCCCGGGAGGCTCTGGGATCTGATGCATCCTTGGTCCCAGCATCATGATGGGGCTCAGCAGAGAAGGGACCATGGGCTGTCACCATCTGGTGGCACAAGCTGTGCATGAGCAAATCCTTCAGGATGGACAGGGAAAGGAGTGATCTCCTGGAGCAGGTGGGGGCTGCAAGGGCCATGGCTGTGTCTGAGGAGCAGCAGAAACCACAGAGCAAGCTGGAGCTCACTGCTGGCACTTTCAGGGATGTGCAGGGGCTGGGACAGTTCCTTGGCATCAGCAGCCCATGCTGGGCCCCTGCCCCTCTCCAGGACTGGGGCAGGAGGCGTGTGATGTGCCGGGCTCTTCCACAAACACATTTGCATTGGTGATGCAATTCTGAGGCTCGAGAGGGGCCTGCAGTTTGGAGAGTTTTGTCTTGGCTGAGGAGGAACAAAGGCGTTTGGGGAGCAGCTTCCCTGGGGCATGGCTCCCAGAGCTTGCACAGCCTCCTGCAGACCCCCCTTCCCCAAATGGGCTGTAGCTGTTGGCGTGCACCCACCTCTGCCCTCCCCCAGCAGTGCGCCCATGCCAGCGGCATCCCTGTGTCGTCACACACGCGTGTGCACACACAGCCCCGCCAGCTCCACGTGTGCCCCTCTGCACACTCAGCACTGCCAGACCACCCGCCTCCACTTGCCAGCCCAAGGCCACGGGGATGCCTTCATCCTCCTCCTCCTCCTCCTCCTCCTCCTCATCTGCTGCCTCCACATGCCGGCTCCCAGCTGCGGCATCGGAAGCGGCGAAATCCACCACGGGCAGAGCTGAGCCATTCCCACAGCTGGGAGGGCAGCCCATCCAGTTTTCCATGTCCCCAGAGTGGTTCCAGTGGGAACCGGACTGTGAAGAGGGGGCACAGAAAGGGCTGAGCCGGCAGAGGAGAGGCCCCGCACAATAGAGCAGCTCCCCCCTGACCTTGCCTTCCCCGTGAAAGATCTGCAGCTCTCCCCTCCTCCCCACTACAAAGGGGCTCCTTTCAGTCCCTAATTCTGCATTTAGAAAACAAAAGCAGATGCATCTAGTTTAGGGTTGGAGAGGGGGAGGCAAGAGCAAATGCTGAAGAACAAAGAGCTTTCCCTGACAGATCTGACTGACAAAGACTTTGTCAGCTCTGTCTCTCCCTGAAAAGGCTGGAGCCCATCAGGGTGTGGGGCTCCTGGCAGGCAGCTGCCGGGCTGGCGGCTCCCAGAGCAGAGCACACGCGTGTGGGACGTGCCCCAGCCCCGCGGGGCTAAGCCGAGCCTGCCCGTGGGCACTCGTGTTCACAGGCACACAGCCTGGTCCTGGGCTCAGGCAGGACACGCTTGTTTGTCCCCAGAGGCAAGCCAGCACCGAGGGCAGGCTGTGCCCGTGTCACCCTCCGTCCTGATCCCCAGGCTGCTGTCCTTTCCCACTGTCCCCTCACAGGCAGGCCGCAGGGCTTGCTCTGCACCTTGCAGGGATTCCAGGTGTGCTGCCCAGCCTTGGCAAAGCACTTCCCATCATCTGGAACATCTGAGTCACAGAGAGCGAGCTGGCACACTGCCCCAGGGCCAGCAGCTCAGCAGTGGGATGTAGGTTGGGGTTGGGGAACTTGAGCCCCTCTCACAGAGCCACTGTCTGGCCAGGACTTTTGGACCCAAACTGGCTTTTTCTTTTCTTGGTTTCATCTCAAGATCATCACCTCCCCCACCCCTGATGCCTCTGCTTGGCTGCTCCTCTGCAAAACACATTTTTTAGGTTTGGGACAAACTGCCTCACTACGGAGGTGAGGGTCTGTTCCAGGACCAGAGTGCTTGGGGCACCCATAGGTGCAATTTTAGGAGATCTGGCAAGAGCTGATCGAGCAAGCTCAGCCAGGGAGAGCAGAACACCAATGCCACCCAACCTTGCCTTCAAAGCACCCAGCCCAGGTGTTTTCACCATTTCCTTGACATTGGTGGGGTATCTAATTTTAAATCACAGCTGAGAGAAACTCTCTGCCCCTGCCCCATCACAGGGATGAGAGTCCTGGCAGCCTCTGCTTGGGGCAGGGCAGCTCTTGCTGGTCCTCACACTGAGACCTCAGCAGTGGGACCGGCCCCTCCAGGCAGGCAGGAGCTCTGCTCCCCTGCAATTGTCACATGCCAAGGGGCTCATTAAGACATCACATGATATTTTATTGTCTGCAGACAGCAGTCAAGGCAGGCAATTCCACAGCAGTGCTTGCAGCCAGGCCAGCACCACAGCAATTCCCCAGACTGTCCAGGACAGACACTCGCCTCCTCCCAGGCAGACGGAGAGGGGGTGAAGGGTGCTCAGGGCTCTGCATCCCCCCAGGTGCTCCTGGCACAGAGACAAAGCCTTCCCCACCCTGGCAGAGCTGCCAGGTAGAGAAAGGGCTGAGCCATCCATCCCAGAGACCTGCTGCCCAGGAATCCTGCCAGGCCCAGCTCCCTGCCCTGGGCAGGGCAGGCAGGCAGTTTCTCCCTGAGGATCCCTTGAAGAGAGCACAAGAAATCGTGCTCAAGGGGAGGCTCTGCTTTGCTGGGAGGTGAGCAGGTGCCCTTGGAAGTGCTGCGGGGATCGTGCTCACTATGTAGGATGATTATCTACTGCAGTGCATCTCCTGCACTGGGAGAGCTTGACTTCTGCCCCCAATTGATTTGCAGAGGGAAATTAATTATGTTTGTTTGACACTGCTCCTGTGGCACTGAGGCTGAGCTGCTCTATGAATGTCATTCTGTTCCAGCCTGGCTTGCTCGCGGGGCTGGGATGTTTAATAAGCTGTCCCAGAGGACCTCCAGCTCTTCCCATCAGTTTCCCTGATGCTCGATACATACTGAGGCTTCTTGGGCTCCGTGGAAGTGCCCACACACCCAGACAGGTTCAGAGACCCGGGGGTGGAGCAGAGCATCCCTGGGCTTGCTGCCTGGCTGGAGAAAGGATGGGCTCTCTGGTAGCCAGGTGCTGCTCAGCTGCCCTGGTCACCCCAACAGCTGCCCAGGACAGCAGCTGTTCTCTAGAGCCAGGGCAGGGCCAGGACACTGCCCATCCTGTCCCCTTGGCTCTCCACCCTGAGAAATCCTCCTGCTATCTTTGGATGGGCCCCAAAAGATCTCCAGGGGCAGATAAAGGTGCTGAAGTCCATCAGAACAGCAACAGCCACCTCCTCAGGGTGTTATCTTGTCTTCACAGGGGAAGGACACTCCGATAAGAAATGTCAGTAATTTACAGCCTTTATAGTGATACAGGCATGAGACAAATCACTTGGGGGTTCTCGTCAGATGAGGATTCTATCCCCCTTATCACACCCCTCCAGCAGTATCCGCAGCACCCGTTCATTGTCCTCGCCCCTGCTGGGAACCGGGGACGTGTGGACTGGTCCCTGGACCTGGTGGGATCCCTGTGAGTGTCCAGGGGAAGAACAGCCTGGGCTGGTGCAGAGATCTGTACAGACATGGGATTTGCCTCTCCCATTCCTGTGTGGGACAGGGCTGAGAATGGTGCTGGAAGCTCTTTCTCTCAAGGCCACATGCATTTCACCTTGTTACTGCAAAAATTCCTCACTTGGGTAATCTGCTAATGGTGTTTTCTGCATGCTGTCATTTAGAAGCCCAACAGCAGCTCCTTCTAGTGGGAGAAGAGCTATCATTATGTGTCATTACCCACGGGCCATGATTTCTCCCCCACTAACTGGAGCTGTTTTTTTTCTTTCAAGTACTACTTGGATGTTTACAGGGAAAAATGCCGCAGCTGGGGACAAAACAACCAAGATGAGAACTTTCCCCTGCTGGAGTATAAAGTGAAAGCAATGCAAAACAAACTCAAAGAGGTTTAACACCTGGAAGGAAGGACCCAAGCTGTTGGATCCCTGTGCCCTGCCCAGGCTGTGAGGAATGAGGGATCCAGTGGATCCCATCCCTAGAGCTGCTCTGCAATATTCAGTGTGAGGATGGGAAGCAGAGAAGCCAGAGCAGGATAGAGGGGTAGTTGTGGATGCATGGCACAGTTGTGCTCCTCCCCATCTTTCTCCACCTCATCCAGAGCCTTGGGTCACCTGGATTTGGGAGCCAGTAGCCAGTTTTCCCTGGGCTCCCAGCACAGCCCCTTTTGAGTCCCCTTTAACTCAAGGAGTTTTCTCCCAGTTCTCAGGCTATTTCCTGTCTAGACAGCCCTGGACAAGCCACTGTATTTATAGACCAGGGCAGAGAGCTGTGCCCGCTTGCTCTGCCAAACCCACATGAGCCTGATGCTGCTGGTGAGGCCGGATGAAGATGCCTCCCACACGCTGGAAACAGGAGGAGGAGGAAAGCAAAGGAAACCACAGACAGACCCTAAACTCTCTCACCCCTCTGGATTGTAAATGGCTCCTCTCACCATACAGGACTGCTGGGATCTTCCTGCCCTTTCCCTTATTCTCTAACAGCTAGATCCCTCCTGCATCCCCCAGGTCCCTGCAGCATCCCTAGATGGGCAGGAATTCAGTGGCAGGAAAAGAATGACTGCAGGGCACTTCCAGGTAAAGGTGACTCAGTCACCAGCTCTCCCCAGGGTCTTATCCTGACCAGCAGTTCTGGAGCAGGTGACTGGTGTATATATAGAGCAAGAGCTGCACAAGTGCATAAAAGCTTTTTAAATTTGACTCATTGATTAATTCATTTGGGCTTAATTTGCCAAGGAAGAGCATCCTCTGGTACTTCCACCTGCCAATGTTTGACTTAATTCACCCTTGTCTTCTCTCCTGAGCTGTGCAGGCATTAGAACCTGTTTTAGCTGATGCTAGAGGACACAGAACACAACCTGGCTCAGAGCATGGCCCTGGCAGAGGTTCCTGGCTCACAGTGAGCTGTTGCAGGGGGGTTTGGTGCCCAAAGGGTCCCACTCGGAGCACTGAGAGGTGACTGCAGGACTCAGAGATGGGATATGTGAAGCCCCTTCAGCATTCCCAGTCTTTCCCAGCCTCTGCACTGGAGCCCTGGGGGCTCTGAGCATGGGGAATGAGAGGAACAGAAGCCAAACTGGGTTTCCAGGAAGCTTCCCTGAGATGGATTTATAGACACGGTGCCCTTTTTACAGGAGTTCATGCTGAAAACAAGCTGCAGATGCTCTCCTTGGGGTCTCCAGCAACGAGTCCAGATTTACTGCTGCCGCCTCACAGCTGTGCTCTGGGCCAGGGGTCGGTGGCTGCGCTCACCCCTCGCAGTGCTGCAGCTACTGGGGACAGGGTCACGGAGCTGAGCCCAGCTGATCGCATGGCCTGGGGCAGCCCCCGTGTCTGTCCCCCTGCCGGCAGCCGTGTCCCCGTGCCAGGAATGTGACCAGCTGCAACGGCATCTGGGCACTGCTGGGGAGCCAAGCCCTTGCCCAGCTGGGGGCAGATGTTTTCCCTGTTGTCTGAAATGCCAAGGTGCAGGGAGAGTGTGCTGGGCAGCTTCAGGGTCGGATTTGGCAAGGGACACGGGCTGATGGCTTGGCAGTCTGGGGCTTGCAGTGCGACTTGATGATCCTAAGGGTATTTTCCAACTGAAATGATTCTTTGATTCTGTGAATTCCACAGGGAGATAGGCTAAGCATGTGTAGCTGTGGGGGAGGCAGGTGATGGTCCTGGCTCTCGGAATGCAAAGTGGCCAAGTGACACGAGGGGTGACCCTGCTGCCCTGCCGGGGGTCAGCTCCGTCCTGGCAACACTGTGAGCTTCAGACACGGTGACCCCTGTCTGCCTGACCAAAGGCAAATTCATGCCAAATAATCCTGGCAATCTCTCGCCCAGGAGCCTGAGGGTGGTGCCCACCCGAGGGGCTTGCTCTGGCTGACAGAGTCGCTGGGCAAAACTCTCCCTACCCTCCAGCAGGGCAGCTCACAGCCTGAAGAAGCAGCATTGCCTGCTTTGTGGTCCTCCCTGCCTGCTCTGTCCCTTCTTGGCCCTGGGGATCACCCTGTGCCCAACCACAGGATTTTGGGTGGTCCCAGGGAGCAGGAGCTCCACAGGTGCTCTGTGTGTGCACTCCAATGCTTGGAACGTCTTCCCTGAAGTATCTGGGGACAACTTTCACCCCAACCTGGCCCTTCCCGTGCTCCTGCCACGCAGTGAGCAGCTGCAGCTCCAGGAAATGCTGAGCGGCTGGCAACTCCCAGAAATTCCCCAGAACTGCTGTTTTACCCTGTGGTGCGCAGAGAAGCCATGGAGAGGGTCCCTGGAGGGTGCCAAGCGTTGGGGCAGGGCTTGCAGAGTCTCGTGCTTACTCTGTGACAGCTCCCGCACTGCCAGCACGTCCAGCAGGCCCCGAGGCTGGAAAAGGTAGGGAAAATTTTGAAGCTGCGGCCAGGAGCATCCTGCCTGCCCTGCCTGTGTGTGGAGCTGGCAGTGCAGTGGGCAAACTAAGGAGATTAGCTCTGGGATTGGAGCCGGTGTGAAAAGTGACTCCCATTTTGAACGGATAAAGCTGCTTTTCTCTCCTGTGCTCCAGAACCGCAGAAGCAGATCCAAGGTTTAATCCCTTCCGCCTGATCCTGCTCGTTAGACATAATGTAATTAACAGGCGAGGAGCTGCAAAGCTGTTTGTGCTCCAGGGTCACATCGGAGAACAACAGGGCACCAACTGCCGCCAGCACAGGGCGGGCAGCACAGGAATTCGGGGGCTCGGAGCCTGCGGAGGGCTCCATGTGGGGGGCACACGGCACAGGGCACACGTGGCATGAGGGGAGGGACCCTGCAGCTCACCGATGGGAGAAGGAGCCACCTGCAAGCCCAAAGGCGTCGTCCCCCGCTCCCCTTCCTGCTGCTGCCTCTTGGCACTCGGCCTCAAGGCTGGACCACCAAACCCTCCTGGGCTCCCAGCTCCAGGACCTCCTTGGGGGGATGCAATAACTTCTCCCCCAAATGAAACAAGGGGGAAGGGGCTGGGCTAGGCAGGGAGCCCCCAGGCTGCCCCCATCGGCCCGGCCCCTCCCCACCTGTCGCACTCCGGCTCTGCGGCCTGGCTGGAATAAAGGGCCCCATTTATTTGAGTTGTGCTAAATAAGTCGGCACAGCCTCTCTGGCCTGGCTGAAGACACCCCTGGCTGTCCTCGGGAATGTCCCGGGGTGCCAGCTCCAAAGGCAGCTGTGGTGGGCCTCAGATCTTTATGGCCAGTAAAGGGGTCCGTGGCTAATTTATGCCCCTCCTATAATTTACAGCCTCTTTACAGCTGCTGTAAAATGACCTATAAATCACAGGCAACATCATAGCGCAGGGACAAAGCCCCGGCATTGTCACCTGCCAGTTGGCCGAGCTGGCGGCGGGTGGAGCCCCCGGCAGGTACATCCCCGCCGCAGCCCGGCACTGGGAGCACTGGGCAGGGCTCGTCTGCCGGCTGCAGCCCGCTTAGAACCCCGGCTGTGGCACTCAGCATTGCCATCCCTTGTCTTCGATTCTCAGCTGCTGGGGGACAGGGGGTCCCTATCGCTGCCTCCCCCAGCTGGGGACCCCCGTCCACACCTGGCACGGGAGCGGGGGATGCCGTGTCGGGGTCCTCTGGACCGGGAAGCTGTGTCGGGGTCCCCTGGCGCGGGGATGCCGTGTCAGGGTCCCCGGGAGCGAGGGATGCCGTATCGGGCTCCCCGGGAGCGGGGGATGCCGTGTCGGGGTCGCTGTTGGCTCGGCTGGGGCTGAGCTCGCTGCCCTGGCGCAGAGGCGCTGGCAGGGGCTGCTGCCGGCGCTGCCCTCAGGAAAGGCTGATCCATCCCTTGTGGGGAGGAAGCGCAAAGCCCCGGAGCCGCAGCGGCAGGAGGTGGTTTGTGCTCGGGCTGGAGCGGAGCCCTGCGCTCGCTCTGCCTCCTCCCAGCCGGCACAGCCGCGGCTGCTCTTGCCCAAAATCCGGGGCGAAGGAGGAGGGAGCTCAGCCGGCGAGGAGGGGGCTTGTCCTTGTGCCCAGGTGTGAGAGCAGAGCCGGGCACACCTGTCCTGGCGCCCAGCACTCACTAACCCTGGGCACTGCCGGGGTCAGAGCTGTGCTGCTGTGTTCCTCAGGGGGTTTCCATCAGAGGGGCAGGGCTTACCCACAGCTCCACAGAGCCAGACTTGGCCACTCCACCCCACTGCCAGTGGTTATTTAAACCCCTCCAAACCCTGTATACACCTACGGATGATGATGGGTTCGTGGCCCTGGCATGCAGCCAGCAGCTTGGGGCCATGTCCTCAGCTAGCACCTGTGTCCCATCCCCAAAAGCCAGGCTTGGCTCTGGTCCTCCTCCTTGCCCAGGCTTAGATAGTGACCTGCTCACTGGGTTTATATATATATATATATATATATATGTGCAATTACAAACTAAAGCAGTGTGCAGGAAAACGCAGAGGATGTTTTAGGTGACAAATGTTCTAGAGTGACAGTGGCCCAAATTTACATCTGCTATGACAACCTGGAGGCACCTGGTGGTGTTGGACCCCAGTTTGACTGAAGATGCAGAGGGTGGGGGCTCCTGCCAGGCCTGGGAAGAGCAGGGACCTGCAGAGTTGGTGGTTAGAGGGACCGGGGAGATGGAATTAATCCAGTGGCAGCGCTAAGGTTGCAGTGCTACACAGGCGATGGAGCAGCTCAGGCTCCTGCCCGGCGCAGGCAGTGGCTGCTGGGAACCCTGTGCTGGCTCCGGCAGGGCTCTGGCAGCAGTGCCAGAACCAGAGGCAGCGGGAAGAGGGAAGTGGTTTGGCTCTCAATTGACAGACCACAAAAATATTAGGTGGGCAGGAGGGGACTGCCCAGGGCCATGTCCGGTGCTCTCCAGCCACTGTGGGCTGCGGTTGCATCCGGTGTGGTGGGACTTGGTGAGGAGGAGCGGGCTGGGGCCACGGCTGCTGGAGTGAGGATGCTGGGAGCATCTGGGGCTGGGCCATGGAGCACATTTCTGAAATGTTTTAGGTTATTCTGGTTTAAAAGCAACAAACCAGAAAGTGAAATTTTATCTGAGAGAGAATGTGAAGTTTCGGTAAAAAATCTGCAGATGTTCTGTCTGGGCTTGTTTTGATCCAAAGGCCAGATCGGTGTGGGAACACCCCAGCGCCTTCCTGCTGCTGCTGCTGTGCCTCGCCCCGCTGTGATGGGACCCTCTGGTGCAGGAGCAACCTGCCCTGCCTCCCATTCCCACACAGTTCGAGCCTGGGTAGCAGCTCCTGGCACTGCCAGGGTTTTTTTTTTTTTTTTTTTTTTAATTTTTTAATATGGGTGCTTTGATTTTTCCTTTCTTAGGACAAAGACTCCAGCAGCGCCAAGTTATCCCTGCAGATGCTGCAGCTGCCTGGGCACCTGGGAAGCTGCCACTTGGCTCCAGACTCTGGCAGCTCCAGAAGAGGGAAGCAGCCAAACCCATTCCTGGCACAGCTGCCCAGGCAGCGGTGCTGGAGCAGGGGCTGGTTGGTTGTGCTGCAGAGCTTTAATGGGACTGTGAGGCATGGAGGTGATCCAGGCCTGCCACCCTCCCCATGGCCCATGGTGGTGCCTCTGACGGGGGTCCTGGCACAGCCTGACCCATTGTCAGGAGGAGCTGGGGGCTCAGGGCTGAGGCTTGGGATAAAACCCAGTTCTGCCACTCCTCTGTCCCAGGCTCACAGAGCTGGAACTGGGGCTGCGCTGGGCTGGAATCCGGCATGAGGTGCAGAGCAGCATCATGTGATGCCACCTTCCCTCCCACCAGTGCCCGCAGCTGCACCCTCCGGGGGCTCCATGGGCAGGGTGGGGCCCCTCTGCCTTGATTTGCCTCTGGCAGGAGGAAGCACAGGGCGTTCCTGCAGGCATGTGCTTTCAGGGCAAAGCTCCTAATTAGAAGGGCTGCCCCGTACTGTAATTTAAGATTATTTCAACAAACATGTCTAATTTGTGGCTGGGAACAGATTTAACCTGCAGGATGGGCACCAGGAACCTGCCAGCCCAGCCCCATGGCGAGCTGTGGGCACTGTGGTGTCATTTGGCCATGGATCAGAGGCACAGCCTCGGCTTGCAGGGCTCCAGCAGGGATTTGCACCCACAGCCCCTAGGTGCAGCCTCTGCTCAGGGCTCCCCCAAACACTGAGCAAGGCAAGAGATGCCCAGTGCAACCTGTGGGCTGTGGGCAAGGCTGGCTCAGCCTCCCTGGGGTTCTCCAGGGCTCCAGGGAGGCTCCAGCTGGGCTGGAGGAGGTCCTGCTGCTCTCCTTCCTACCCTGGCCTGAAATAGAAAAGGGAAAGATGGATATAAAGGATAAATGATGTCACAAGAGTAGCAGGAGGGACAGAGGGAAAATCAACAGGCATGTCATTGGAAGTGAAACGACCTAAAGTTTTCCGAGCAGCTCTTGCCAGCACTGGATGCTGCAGCCTGGCACTGTGGAAGCTGCTCACGTATTCCAGCACTGGGCTGCTCCCAGAACTTGCCTTTGTTTGACTTTTTCTGATGAATTATTGAACAGTGACGCTGTGTCGCTGTGACACCCCAGTACCTGCTGTGCCTCTGGCAGCTGGGAGCTGATGAGCTGCCACGTCCTGACCCTGGGACCAGAAGGTCGTGGGTTCCAACAGCAGAACCTGTTTTCCCTTCTCTGCTTTCCTCCCCAGCAGACAGCTGAAAACACTCATTTGCCTGGAGCATGACCCACGCTCTGGAAGCTTGTCCATCTCCCTGTGTTTTGCAAAGCATTGGCAGAGCAAGGACGTGCGGATCCATCCCAGAACAGGCTGGTGTGAGCCAGATCGTCCTCGCTGTGGGGCTGCCTGCACTGCTCCAGGAGAGCTGTGGCACCCTGGGAGAAGGCAGGGGGTCCCACGGGAGCTGCAGCTCTGCGGCGCTGGCCCCCAGCCCCGGCCAGGAGGGGATGTATCCAGCCAGGCTCGCTAGACTGCTCCTAATGGGATCATCTCTGGCTAATGCACAGGGCACTCGGAGACAGGCATCATCCCTGCGCTTACCGGCTCATTAAATAGGAAAAGGGAAATGAGGAACGCAGAGTGAGCTTGTGGGGAGGAAGGAGCCCGGGGGGATGCTGTGCTCTGTCTGCAGGAGCTGCCACAGCAGGAGCAGCCCCTGGATCAGGAGCCCCAGCAGTAACACAAACCTGGGCTTTTCTCACTCCTGTAAGTGAAACTAATGCATTATTTACAGGACATGAGTAAAGCATCCAGGGAAGCACTCCAGAGCAGCTCTCTCCTCAAATACAGGAAATTTTTTGAAAACATTTAAAACTCAGTGGGTTCACAGATTTGAGGACCAGAAACACCGTGAGGTCATTGTGCCTCAGCCTGGCTGATGGGTCTCCTGCAGCCAGCCCCCCCGAACACCCAGAGATGAGTTACTGCTCTCCCTGCCTCCTCCCCCCATCATCCTGTCTCTCACAAGCACGCGCTGGTCCCCAGGCAACCCCCGAGTGCTGCTGGCTGCCGGCTCTGGCTGTGCCATCTCTTCTGGGGTGTGATTGAAGAGCTCTCCAGTGCCCGGCGTTTGCTGCCCACGGAGGCACTTACTCACTGCAATCAAGGAGGCACTTCAGCTGCTTTTGATTAGCTGAACAGAGCACGGCTGTGGAATGGGGCCTGCCCAGGCTCATCAGGCTGCAGGCAGCACCCTGTGGGATGCAGCATCCCGTGGGGATGCAGCACCCTGTGGAGATGCTCCTCAGCACCCCAGGGAGATGCCTGGTGTCCAGTAATGCTGCTCCCACTCCCTCTGCCTGGTGGGGGGATGTTGTTGGCTGCTGGAGAGGCCCTTGCCTGTGCCGCAGCTCCCTGGCACAGGTAGGGAGGGGTTTATCAGCTCCCTGGCTTGGCTGGGACGTGGCTCTGAGACCCCTCAGCCCCAGGACACTGCAGAGACACCAGATGTGCTTCAATCGGCCAAGCCTTGCCGATAACAGACCTGTTGCTGGGCACAGATCAGGCTCAAGAGTGCAATTACAGCACAGATATTGCACCTCAGAGGTGCAATATGGCCTTGGCTCCCCAAATCTGTGTGCTGATAGAACCCTCTCCTCAGGAGCTGGCAGCTGTCTGCCCCCCAGCCCCCAGCAATCTGCTCCGGCAGACTTTGTGAGGGCAGTGGAGGGTGGGGACAGCCAGCAGCCACAGATTTCTCTAAACCAAAAAGTACTAAAAAGCAGGAAGGGTTTAAACCCTCCCCTTGGAGCAAGCCCAGGCCTCCGGGTGCCGCCGAGACGTGTTACCTATAAATCAGGGTGATTAGTGGGTTTCTAAGGGTGGGGAGCATCGATCCAGGCAGGAGCACTCAGCCAGCTCTCCAGGCAGCCGACCCACCGAGACAGCTAATGGACACAGATATATTTGCAGGAACATCCGATGAGATTGTTGCTGTGGGGTTTTTGCTTTTCCAGGATTGTGAAATCAATTCCCCTGACCCGCTGTCCTCATCCCAGGGTCCTGCACTGCCTGCTCTGGGCCCACAGGACTCTGTTCCACCAGAGCTGTGGAAGATGATTTTGGGAATATGATGCAGAAAGGGCTGCCTCACACCCAGAAATGGAAAATTTTTACAAATCTCCTCCTGCCTGTTCTGCCCATGTGATGAGAGTCTTTCCCCAATTCCACTGCAAATATCCGTGGGCTACTGTGGGGGGGACAGACCCTCCTCACTTCTCAGCACCATCTTGGGAACCATGACTGAACCCTGCCAAAGCTGGCACCCAGTGCACATTATCTCCTTTCCCGAGGCCTAATTAGGCTCTGGAATCAAAAGTAGATTTTCTCTCACTCATTGGAGCTGTGAGAAGTCTGAAAAGGAGCTTTTTGGTGACAGTGCCCGGATGAGGAATGACCACACCCCTGAGCTGTGGTGGCAGACCCTGCAGAGCCTTGAGTGCTTCCCTTGAGCCTGGAGCTTTTAAAAAGGGTTTTCATCCCCACTGTGTTCAGGCATTTAAATAAGATGCAGGGTTCCCAACAGGATCTGAGCTGCTGCTGATCGGAGTTGGAAGGGAACAGGGAAATTCTCTGGAGCTCTGGATGGGAACGGCTGTGTGCTAATGGTGCACTGGAAACCTGAGCCCACCCGACCAGGAATTTGCTGGCAATAGCATAAAACAAAGGCTCTGCCCTGGGAAGTCAGAATGCCAGCAGAATTATGGAGATGCATACTTCAGCTTGTCTTCAAGAGAGACACTCCGCAGCGACCGGCCCAGCGGTTTATGCAAAGGCAATGCAAATGAGCCTGATAAATATGTAGTAGGGTGGAAAGGCGACAAAAGGTGCCTGCCCGAGGTTCGAGGGATGGGGGCCCATCCGGAGTGCCCTGGCACAGCCCGGCTCTGCAGGAGGGGCCGAGAGCACCCGCAGGGCTGCTCTGAGCTCGGGGCCCCCTTCTCTTGGGGATGGGGTCCCCCCATCGCTGCTCTGCTGTGCCCCTGCCCGCAGCCCCTCCTGAGCTCCGCCCGCACGGCACAGGCCGTGGAACCCGGAGGGGCTCGGAAACTATCCCGAGCACCCACTGCGCACTGCCGGAGGGTGCAGCAGCCGGAAAAGCCCCCTCGGCTCGGGAGCCGAGCGCTGCCACCAGCCAGGGACTCCTTGGCTGCGCAGCCCGCGGGGAACGCGGTGCCAGCTGAGGCCGGCGCTGCCCGGCTGCCCTCCTTGTGCTTTCCAGTAATCGGTTAAAATAACTGGAATAAATCAATAACGGCATGCTTGGTCTCCCCCTCCTGCCAAGGAGCCTTTTGGACGGGCTGTGGGAGGAAGGGCTATGGTGGGGAAGGCCTGGAGGGCTGCGGGAGCTCCTGGCAGGCTGCTGCTGGCTGCCCCTGGCAAGCCCCATCGCCCGCAGGGTTCCAGCGCTTCTCACAGCCTGTGCAAGGCTGCCTGCCTTCCTGCTCTCACCCGAGTTAGGAAGGGACTTTTGTTCCATTTGCCCGGCCTCGTTTCACCCGCTTTGTTTTTCTTGCAAAGCCAGAGTTCGTGATTTCTGCTGAATTCAGCTGCCGGGTAACAGCGTGTGTTTGCATAAGTTATCGCCGCCCCGCTTCACACCCGGAGGGCTGGGGAAGGCTCAAAAGCAGCCCCTGTTCCTACAGAGGCCAGAGAAAACACTGCTGCCTCGTCGGAGAGTTACGGTGTTAGCAGGGTTTGCTGCTCATAAATCAGAATTTCCTTAGAATTCACGCATCTGGTGTTGGCCTCTATTTCCACGGGCCAGCAGTGCGGTCGGGGTGTCCCGAGACCCCAAAAGTAGCAAGTGTTGGTGCAGGGGTGGCACCACGGCCCGTCCAGCACGGGGCCTCGGGGCTCCCTGGTGATGCCGCAGCTTCCCCCCAGCCTGCGAATCCTGCAGACAAGGATTTGCAGGGACGAGGGGACGGGGCTCCAGCAGCAACCTGCGTCCTGCTCGCCCCCCCCAGATGTTCTCCTCGCTCCCCGCTCGCCCTCCTCTGGCTCAGACATTTGTTTAAAAGCGCGTGGCCCGGGAGCAGCCCTCAGACTGCTCTCCCTCCCGCACCGGTGTCATTTTCCCTGCGACGCTTCTTCCCCATAATTCACGGCTGGATCCCGGGTTTTGACACTCCGATCACTCCAGATAGGAATTCGCCAGCATTATTATGCAGATGAGCTTATGAAAGCCTCGGAGTGCTTCTTGTCTGTGCAGCGAGGGGGGTTAAAACAAAGCGGTGTTTATTCCTCGGCTGTGGGAGGAATGCCAAGTGGCATCTCTGGGCTGAGCATCGTCTGCCCAGGACCAGAGACGGGGCTGCACCAATCCCCCCCCCCCCCCCCCCCCCGCCCCCCCCCCCCACGCACGAGAGGGAGCCGC
>VWZN01002774.1:136847-152561 GCA_013396955.1 Regulus satrapa
GCAAGGGGGAAACCGCCTTTTCCCTGCTTTTTTGCCTTGGAAAACAGCATTTCATCCCTCAGAGTTTGGTTATTCTTATACGAGTTTGAGGCACTGGGGAGGGTTTGAGTTCCAGCACAGCTGGCCTGGCCCCCACGGAGGAGAGGGCAATATGACTTTGGTCCGGGGGGGTCTGGGGAACATGGAAGGGCCTGGAGGTGAACACGCCTGTTTTCTGCTCACCGCTGTGTTTCCACGGAGCACCTCGAGCGCTGCTGGAGGAAGGAGATCTCAGCCTCCAGCGCACCAGGAGCAGGAGCGGTGCTGACAGATCCTGCCCGAAGATGGATAGCACGCTGGGCACTCCATTCAGGAAAGAGGGAAGAAGTGAAAGATGTGTTAAACGGCAATAACCCCTCGATGAAGTATTTCTCCACATGAGGCACCAGTAAATGATGGCAGTTGTACCCAGCCTTGATTGTTTCACGTCTGCTTGCAGCCTCCATTAGAAATCATCCATGCTCTCTAATCTTGCTCCCCTGCCCATATATTACCTGTGGGGTCGATGTTCTGCACAAATGCCTTATAATGAAATTGTGAGCAGAAGAAAATCACATTTTAATAGAAATCCTATTGGGTAACATGCCCTGCCAAAATCGCATTACAGAGCAGATTCGGGGGAGGGGAGACTCTTTGATCATGTTGGGTTGGAAAACTCAAACAGCCGTGGTGGAGGGGACCTGCACTTCCTCGAGTCCACAGCAATGTGATTGGAGCAGTAATGGGAGCTACTCCAGCTTTTGGGGGCACAGCATGATCCCACGGGTGGAACATCCTACCAGGAGGATCCAACTGGTAGCACAACGCCTCTGCCAGGATGGTCCTGGGCTGAGCTGGTAGAATTCCACTTTCGAGGGTTTCTGCTCTGGGCAGACTCTAGATCATTTTCATGGAAAGTTTTGCTTTGCCGCCACTTTCTCCTAGAGCCAACCTGGATCTATTTTCCAATTTTCCATCAAAAAATTGGGATGTTTTTCAAGTAGAACAAGGCCCATTTCCAAGGAATATGGGCTAGGCTTTGGCCTGTTTTCCAAGGAAAAGGTTTTGTTTTTTCTTTAAAAACATGCCAAAAGATTGTTTTCTCAGGGATTTCTCTTCTGCATAAAAATTGCAGTTTCATTGAAATTGAAGGAAGAAGGGAATGAAAATCCTCTTCCAAGGCTCTTTGAAAGAGGAGCTGCAGCGTGGGGGGTTTGTCCTCCCACGGCCATTGCTCGCTGCTCCAGAGCAGGAGCAGGGGGTGCCTTTGCCACGGAGCACAGGAACGGACAAGAAGCAGCCCAGACCCTGAGACTCCATGTTTTCCTCAGCTCTGCCCTTGACCTGGTGCTCAGAGCGGAGCTGGTGGGCACGGCTGAGCACTCCCTGAGCCGCCCCCTCTTCGCCCGCACCACCGCCAGCGTCAATAATTAGATCCATTTCTGCTCCAACAGGAACCTGCTCAGCCCATGTAATCGAATCACCCTCGAGGTGCAGGAGACGTCACGGCCGTTGCCATGGTCCTGGGCAGGGATGGAGGCCAGGAGAGAAGCAGAGGGGCAGCAGGGGACAGCAAGCATGGGCAGGGAGCTCGTCCCAGCAGAGCCAGCAGCGGGACATTAACTGCAGTGGAAATTGGAGTGGTCGCATGGGAATGCACAGTGTAGAGCAGGAGGAGAAGGGAGAGCAGAGGGATTCACTGTATTTGCACAAAAAGGTTGTATTTTGTAGGAGTTTTTAATGATTTTTACACAGCAGTGTCAGAGATAAAGCCGGTGTTTCCATCCACTGGCGCAGACCACAGCATCTCCTCCTCTCACGGCACTCTGGGCTGCACGTGAGGCCAGGCCCCATCACCACCCCGTCCTTCCCTGCCCAGTGTCCCCTTCCTCAGCCCAGTCCGTCCTTTTCAGCAATCTTGGATCAGTGGGACAACGAAAAGCTGCCCCAGTCTGATCCTGGTGTTCTTCCAGCAACCCGTGTGTCCCTATCAGTTTAGGAGGAAAGGTGTTTCTTCCTTTGCTTAGAGTCCTCCCAGAAGCCCAGAAGAAGCTGGAGCATCTCCCTTGGGGCCCAGAGCTTCCCTGCAATGCAGCAGCTGAAAGGAATTGAGGCCGTCAGAGCTGAGGGTAGTGGCTCTGTTTTCCCAGTGAAACATTTAAAGTGGGAAGGGCTTGGAGCAGGGCAGGGGGCTCTTGTTCTAATGGGAACCATCATCTGAGCTTCCTCCCTGACATTGGCCCTGCAAACAACTTACATCAGAGGTGAAATTACTGGCTTGCATCCACTCGACCTTGAGTTTAGTGGAATAACTCTTTTCAGGCAGTTTGGGGAGTCTGGCAAATGCCCCTTGCTGTGGTTGCTGCATGGCCTCCTCCACGCCCAGAGCCCATTGACAGCACAGGTGACACGGCTTGGTTCTGCTCTCAGGTATTCGAGGGTGATGCCTGAATGCTCTGGGCTCTTTGCAAACTGGAAAAGCGGTGGCAAAGAGGAGCAGGGTGTCCAGCAGAGGGTGCCTCCCTGGCTAACAGAGGGACCCAGCCCCATGGGACAGCGGAGGACGGGGATGGGGGCAGCGTGATCAGACCTCGGAGCCTCTTGGCAGTGGGCACCAACCACTGTGGGGGGACGTGCGGGTGTGTTCCCCAGCACTGCTGCCCCTGCGTGAGGGATGTGGGGTGCGAGAGGCCAAGGCGAGAGAGCTGATTGTCCCCTGGGTAGGGGAGCCCTGCCCCGTGCTGCCTGTGTGTGGCCTTTACAGCCCGTGACCAATGGCCCCGCTCAGCCCGTGCCGGCACCGGCAGCCGGGGGCTTTCATCCCAGGCAGGAATGCCAATTAAACTTTGACTTTCTCGGTGTCGCTTACCCAAGAGCTCAACTCTAACCCTTTGCCTTTCATATCGAAAATCGAGCCGTGCCACGCCTGTTAACATCTGCACAGATGTTTGCGGAGGGAAAGGAGGGTTCCAGCCCTGAAGCGACCTTGCGGGTGCCGCTCCTCTCCTTCCCACCAGTGTTTGCCGCGTGTGTGGCTGCACCAAGACGCAGGCAGGAGCTGCAGCAGCTGACTCTGGGTGTCACACACGCCCTCCCTTCAGTTTGGGTTGGAACTGCTCTGCCCAGCACTTGCTCTATCTTAATGTGACCTTAAGGCAGGGGTGGAAGAAGAGCCCCTCTCAGCAGCACTGCAGGCTCTGCTGAGCGAGGTGATGGTTATCAGAGCACACTGCAGGGTTTCCATAGGGGAGGAGGAATTTCCATGGATGTCCACGTCCCTGTGGAGTTCTGCCTGCCCTTGTGCATCCCTTGGCTAAAGGGTGCCAGGCAGAAGCAGGGCTGCCATGAGGACTCTCCTGGAATTCCTACATCCTCACACCTCTCATGCCTTTATCTCTTGAATTCTAACAGAGCAGATGTTGTGGGCACGACCATAGGCAGAAACTCCCTGGCTGGATTTGCAGCCTCAGTTCAATTAACCACCTGAGCCCCATTCTCTCTGTTGGCAGCAGGCTCTCACTTTAATTAATCATCTCACTCTGTCTGCAGGGAGGACACACTGGCTGCTGCGCCGGCTGCAACGTGAGCCCTGCTGGTCTTTGTGGCCAGCGTGAGGGCAGGGCAGGCGTGCTCCTCACCCTGAGCAGGCACAAACAGGGTGCCAAGGGGACCCTGCTGCCCCCGTGCCCGGCCCCAGCCCCACATCTGCTGCCTGTGGAACTTTCCACGGCAAAGAATGTTTTCAGGGAAAAAGTGAGGGGGAGGAGATGTGAGAGGAAGGCTAGGTGCTGTGTGGGGCAGGGACTGGTGGCCATGGCTTTCCCGGTCACCCACACTTGTGCCACTGACTGCAGTTTCCCCCTCAGAAGGGAGGGAACAAAAGAGCAGCAAGTGCAGTCCAGCCTGGGGGGCTGCAGACCCCAGCAACAGCCTCACCTGCTGCCCTGCTAAAGAGTCCTTGGCATGCCAGAGGCAATTATCTCAACCATAAAATCTAAATTCAGTTCCTTCATTGACCTTGCCTGCAATTGGATCCAACACAAAACAGTACAGAGCCTGTTTCCACAAGACCTCTGTTTCCTCGAGCCTTTCCAAGAACAAGAGCAGTTCTTCCTGGGAGTCCTTTGGGCTCTTGCAGCCAGGAACCCTCCCGTGCACCCCTGGTCCTGGGGCAGAGACAGCTCTGAGCAGTTCTTCCCAGCCCATCCAAGCACTTTGCCTGCAGTGGGTCAGGGACTCCTCGGCCTTTGGAGCAGAGATCCAGGTCTAAGCACAGGCAAGTGGCGCTGGCCAGGTTTGCAGGTGGCTTTCTGGATCAGGTCTTGTGCCAGGCCTTCCAAAAATAGATCCTCTATTTTAATGCAATCATTATTTCTTCATGGCTTTCACAAAGCCCTTGTTGTTCCTACTTACCACATCTATTTATCTTCTCCTCCCACATCCTCCTGCTCCAGACCAGCAGCCCCAGCACCGGGATGGTCCATCCCTGCTGGGGGTTCTCGAGAACTGCACTGGCACTTCGTGCTGGACTCTCACGGGTCCAGAGCCTTCCAGGGAGGCAACACTGGATGCTATTTAGATGCTTCTGTGCCCGAGTTGGGCTTTTTGAGGAGGCTCCTACCTCTTTTCCCTTTTCCTACAGTGGCAGGATGGTACCCAGAGATGCTTTGGGAAATGGATAAGGTGAGAGTGGGATGAGAAGGAGCTCACTGCTGCCAGGAGTGTGGCCTGAATGGTTGTCCCCTTCTGCAGAGGAAAACACGGTTGCTGCTGCCTGCACTGGGAGGAGACAGGAGCAGAGGTGCCCTCAAACATTCCCCCTTCCTCCCCGGCAGCTGCCAGCACTGGCTTACAGCTCTTCTCAAGGTTTTATTAGTGCCTGGTGCAGACCCAGGCCTCCTGCCTCTGCTGAATTATCAGGTTGCTCATAAACCAGCATGATTTTGGAATAACTAATGCTGAAACTATTCCATATCATAAAGGAACAAGGGCTCTTTCCCTGCCAGAAATGCTCTGCAGTGATGGTGCTCCTGAGCCCCTGGTGAGCTACAGAGAACACGGGGTATTTAATTAAAAGGAAAAGTACCCCCTTCCTGGGCCCCAGGGGGTGGGCACAGAGGAAATCAGCACCGTGTGGGGTGTGCTGGCATGACAGGGTGTTCACAAACACCTGCACGGCTGTGCTGGGCCCACAGAGATGCCTGGCCACACCAGGGAGACCATAGAATCCTGAAACAGTTTGGAATGGACCTTAAAGCCCATCCAGTGCCCCTCTGGCCTTGAACACTTCCAGAGATGGGGCAGCCACAGCTTCTCTGGACATCTGTGGTACTGAAATGGGCTCTAAGTTCTCCCTGCAACCTTCTCTTCTCCAGGCTGCAAAGCCCCAGCTCTCAGCTCATCTCCAAGATAGAGCCAAGTCCCTTGGGAGCTTCCCCAGGCACAGGAGCTGGGCTGGCAGCTCAGCTGGGGCTCAGCCCGTCCCTCCCGGCAGGGCCACGCTGCTGCCGGGTGCTGCCCTTGCCGGGAGGGGCTGGGAGCAGGCAGGGCCCGGCTCGCTCGGGACAGGATGCCGCTGCTCTGCTCATCTGCCGGGCTCTCCTCTCTGCGGTGCGGGATCTCCTGCAAGCGTGACAGCCGCGATCGCTTCCAGATGTTCGCTTCCTCGCCTCCAGCCGGCCGGGGGGGGATGTGGTGAGCTCCGCGATGGAAACCCAAACCCGGAGCAGATGGACCGTGTCAGCCCCATCTGGCCGCGCTGCCGCTGCCCCAGCGCAGCGGCGCTCGGGGCGCTACCCCTGGACCCTCCGCAGGTCCCAGCGCAGCGGAGCCTCTTGGGCTGCCGGGAGGCGCTGGGGAGGCTGTGCAGGGTGTGCCGGCTCCTCCCCGTGCCGCCGTGCCCGGGGCAGGGTGCCATCGGTGCCGCGCATCCTCCCGTGCCCAACCCCGCCGGGGAGCCGTGATGGCACCGGTGATGTCAGGATGGCATCGGTGACGCCGCAGGATAAATCGGGATGGAGCAGGGAGCTTTTTTGGCAGGCAGCAGGCTTAGGGAAGAGCAGCGGGGAGTCTGAGGACACGCTCAGCTCTCGCCCAAGGGAAGATTTTTGGAGGTGGGAGATGCCAGGACCGCTGGTCTCGGCTCTGCTGGGGCACCACACTGCCCACCTGGGCTTTGCCTTCCCCCGAGGAGCTGCAGAAATATCCGAGATGGAGCCCAGCAGCAGTCCTGGGGGCCTCCCCTGCAGCCTGCACAGCCCGTCCTCTCCAGCCTTGGAACTCTGCTTTTACCTTGGATCTCGCTTCCCCCCTCACACCCAGCACTCATAACAACTATCCTCATGTTCCTCCTTCACAGAGGGCTCCAGAGAAGCAATTAATCTCAGTAACAGGCTTTGAAGAGCAGAAGTGCTGCCTAAGCACTGTGCTGTCTCCTTTTGATGGGGTTAGCCGTGCTGGAATATGAGCGAAGACATTTGGAGTAAATTAATAAAGAGTTTAATGACATCCAAAAGTTAGGGGGATGGAGCATTTGAAAGGGGTTTATGGCTTTATGGGCAAGGAAGAGCAATGCAAAGGGCGTGTTTTCTACATCAAGTCTGTTCCTCGGGCTCCCTGAACATGATAAAGCCTTTGTGTTTTTTACCAGGGTGCGTCTGTCACCCCAGCCAGGCCACGCTCCCACGTCCCAGTGCCTGGTGCCCTGCTGGCAGTGCTGCTGGCGCAGGACGTGGATGCGTGCTCATCTTCTGGCACTCCAAAATGGGAGGAGTTGTGTGAATGCACTGGCTGGCACTGCCGGTCCTCACACTGCCAGTGCCGGCACGGCCGATGCCGACTTTGCCAGAGCTGTGGTGGGAAGGTCAGGGCCCTGCAGGGCAGCTATTTACATCTCAGTTTCCCTACAGGTGATGACGAAGAGTCATTAAGATGCAGCAGGTGCCATGGCCTGTTTTGCTCTGAGGTCTCTCTGCTCCACAGCACTGCGGAGATAATGCGTTTTCCTGGCGGTGTATTTATGAGAGTCGAGATATGAGCACTTGGCCAAGCTCCCGGAGCGAGCGTCTGATGCCGCACACCCCGTAGATGGTGTTTTTCATGTTGTTTTTATATTTTTAGCCTGATTAATACCCTTGTGGTGGCTGGAGCATGGAGACTGCTTTATGTTTTGCCAGCAGGTTCTGAAGCCAACGTGATTTATGCAGCAGCTGGTGGAGCGGGAGACACTGATGCAGCAAAGTGTTCTTCACCCGCTCCCACTGCACCTTCCTGGTGGGTTGTTCCTGCCTGTCAGCTGGGATCAGCTGGCCAGGGCATCTCCTGGGACGAGCTGCTTTCCCTGTACCAAATTCCACAGCACAGCCTTTCTAAAAAATGCCTTTAGCTGGCAATCCCCAAGGGTCCCAAAGCAGAGCCTGGGGCTGCCAGGGGAGATAGTTCTTCCCTGCAGATCTGCTTGGGAAAGCAGAGGAGGGAGCACCCAGGGTGCCCTCCCTCTGTTCAGTGCCTACAGCCCTGCAGGAGTAGCGGAGAGCCTGACAGCCAGAACAGCCCCCAGGGTGCATCCTGGCTCTGAGGCTCCTCCAGAGGATCTCCAGATGTCAATCTGACGTTAATTAGCTGTTAATCAGCCATCAGGTCCTCCCAGGCTTTAAAAGCTCTAAGTGACCTGGGCTGGGGCTTTGGGCATTTATTTCCACTGGCAGAGCCTTGCACAGTGCCCGGAGCCCTGTGACACCCCCAGACCTGAGCTGCTGGCACCAGGCTCTGTGGAGCTGCCAGTGGGACACAGACGAGGGTGAGGTCACTTCCAGGGACAGATGCACCTTGCAGGTGTCAGACAAAGCAGGGTGGTGAGGCAAAAACATGTTAGATCCTGAAAACCAGGTGGGAATACATAACAGGCACATGTACATCTATATAAACATACAGATATGTGCTTGCACATGGATCCAGCCCTCTCTCCCAGAGCCCTGTCCTCATTTTCCCAGCTAACACATCTGTCTTTGCTTGGGCTGGATCGCTACCATGTTCCACGTTACTGTTGCCCTGGTTTTGGCAGCACAACCTTCCCATCTCCCAGCCTGGCCCGGGTTCTTGCGCTGCTCTGAGAGGCTTCCTTGGGCTCTGGGACCCTGCACTGTCACTGTGGTGCCTCTTCCTGCTCTGGGGGGTTTTGCTGACTTAATCCAAAGGGCGATCTTCAATGGGGTACAGGCAGGGCCGGGGCAGACCCCACTGGGACCTTCTCTCAGACCTCAGCACACAAAGGGCAGTGGCTGGAGAACAGGGACAGAACTGTGCATCCTGCCCTTTCCATGGGGCTGATGCACTGCCCTACAGATCTGCAGTTAATCCTTAATTCCAAGCTGTAACTACGCAATCAAGCTCTCCAGTGAAATAATTCCAAATCCTTTCTTGATTCCTGTATTAAATAGAGTACATTTGCAGAGTATATGAATTCCAGATTCAGCCCAGGACTCCAGGGATGCATATTCCTCTCCTGGAACTTGTATATCCGGCCTGAGGATGAAAACCCCCCGAAGCCCTGAGCATAACAAGCATTTCTTGTATTTCTTCTGTCTCCGTCACATCGGGCATGTAGCAAATGCTCGGGCTGATAAACAGCATCTGGTTGGAGTCAGGTAAGGACCTCTCTGGGGATTTGGTTCGTGGTCAACTGCCAACCTTTCTCTCCCTCCTTAATGTGCTTTTGCAGATGGATGAGAACTGCAGCCAGTCGAGGCTGTGGTTTCAGATAACGCTGGGGAAGGGGAGGGGGAGCAGGTCGGGCTCGGTTCTGTGCTGCTGCCAGGGCTCTTGCTTCATGCACGGCACAAGCACCACAGAGCCCACTCCCCTCCTCACAGGGGCTGTGAGGGCCAGGGACTGCATGAGCTGAGCACGTGAAAGGACCCTGAAGCCCGTTTCACCTTCTGCAGCTCCCGGTCCAGGAGGAAGGTGCCGGGTGCTTCTTTGTGCTTGCCTTGCTGGTGCCATCAAGGAAGAGAGGAGTGATGCTCCACTTGGTTTTTGTTGGAAACCTGGAAGTCCTGCAGGCACTTCCTGGGACCTGCCAAGTTTGGGAGAGCTGTCTAAATCCGTGTTTCTTACACAACTTTTTTTTTTTTCTGCAGGAGGCGGAGGAAATTCCTGTACAAAAATGGAAATGCACCCCTTCTGCCAAGCTATTAATTCTGCTTCCTATGGAAACCAAGGGGTCCCTGCCTTTGTGCTGTGATTCTGCACTGGACTTCCAAGTTTATTTTTACGCCCAGATTCGGCAAAGCACTGAAGGCTGAGGGTGGTGCTATGTGTGAGCTGAGGTCTGTCCCTGCGTGAGGCTGTATCCGAAACACCTAACAGCACCCACAGGCACGTGCTCCAGCCAACGCCCCCGCGCTGGGTTTGTTCCTTACTATGAGACTTTCTTTTTTTGTCCTTGCCAAGTTATCGTCTCCTTTAATTAATTTTGCACAGTGAGCCTGGGAGCTGCTGGTGGTTTTGAGCCTCTGGAATAGTCAGGGAAGCAATTTAATCAGCATGAGTGAGCCAAAGTTACTTAAGCGATTTGTAATAAGTTCCAGGCTCTTCCACACCAAAGGGGTTTCAGCCGAGGACAGAAACTTCCTGAGCCTGTTCTGCAGGACGGGCTCTTCATCTGCATCTGACCAACACTTGTGCGGGGAAGTGGAGCAGCCTGAATGAGAATCCATAGAATCACAGGGGTTTGGGGGTTGGAAATGACCTTTAAAGTTCATTTAGTCCAACCCCCTGCCATGGGCAGGGACATTTCAGCTCCAGCAGCATGCTCAGAGTCCTGTGTATGTACAAAAGGCCACAGCACTGTCAAAAAGTTATGAGTGGAATTTCACCTCCAACCACAAATATAAAATATTGGTGAGCCTTAGTCTGAATTTGTCAGCCATACTCTGACCAAACCAACGGTGGTTCTGTTTTTTCAGAAAACATAAAATCCAAGAAATTCCCCAGTGACTAAGCAGGCACTGTAAAATTGGTTGCTATTGTAAAGCTGTGGGTAACATTTCCTCAGCCTTGAACAGATCAAGTATACAAGGAGAGAGTGGAAAAAAGACAACTAGTGAGGAATGAACACAAAAGGCTGTGCCTTTAATTAATGCTGCTGTTTTCTTCACCATTTCCAAGGAAACTCTCTCCTGATACTGAAACTAGACACAATATTGTGACTCGTATAACAAGATGGTGGATTTTAAGGTGTCTGAATTCTTATCATCCTCTTGGACAGGATAAGAGAAAGAAAGGCTTCAGCGGGTGTTGCTGTGGGTTTTGCATCCCCAGTGACGGGGCCGGGTTTGGGTGCAGGGGGTGCTGCTCCACCTCTGCAGCCCAGGAGTGCAGAGCAAGCGCAGCAGGTTCTCATTTGGGCTTGGCCTGCCTTTCCTCTCCTCTGCCACCTGCCCTGCAGCCAGGGAGGGCTGGTATGGCAGCGAGGGGACCCCTTTGTCCTGCCACAGCCGCTCGGGCCATCCCCTGCAGCAGCAGCTTTTGGCTTCCCTTATTTCTGTACTTGAAATCGGTGATGAAAGCACAGTTTCACCCCTTCTCTGCTGGCTGGGAATGCCATGTGGCTCTGGGTATCTCTGTGCGTAGCCAGTTTGTGCAGTCTGGTGCAGCAGTGCCCTAGTTCTGCTGGTGTCGGGCTGAGGATGCTCCTGTGCCCCGATCCCCTAGCCTGGAAGCCTCAGTGCCCCGTGAGCCCAGCCCAGCTCCTCGGAGGATGTGCCAGGTGGGCTGAGCCGTCCCACACGTGCTGTGCTGATGTGGCTGCGGCATCCGGCACAGACCAACCCTCCGAGCCCAGATGCGACTCCTGGGGCTCTGCTTCATCTCCCCGTCCTGCTCCGGGGGAAGCTGCTCCTCATGTGGGGCTGGAGGGATGCGATCCAGCTCATCCCCGGGGCTCTCGGCCGGGGCTGCGAGTTCTTTGAATGCCTTTGTCCAGGAAAGCATCCGGCCCGGTGCAGGGAAGAGCCGGGCCGTGTCTCTCCAGCCCCGGTGGCTGGGCCAAGGCTGCAGCGGCAGTGCCAGGGGAGCGGGCACAGAGCAGGGGCCGGGGGCTGGCAGACCTCAGAGAAGTGTGGGAGAGCTCCCGCCCACAGGATTGCGATACTGGCGTGAAGAGGATCCCAGCTGCTGGTTCTGGGCCCCCAGCTCCTGCACTTAGGGATGCCCTGACAAGCACCTGGTTCCGGTGCCCGGCCCGGCTGATGTTCCCTGCCCACCCACAGCCACATTCCCGCTTTGCAGGGGAGGTTGGAAGTGAGTGTAAATTAAACCCACACAAAAATCAACTTAATTACTGGGGAATAAAGATCCCATTATTCTCTCTGCCCTGAAGCAAGAAAAAGAAATTTCCCTCATTTCCTTCCTAAATTCAAATGAGAGTTTATGGGGAAGGTGCGCCTGGCACGGGAGCAAGAGCAACAGGAGCTGGTGGTGCGTGGGTCCCGGCAGGGTCTCGGTGGCTGGCGGCACAGACCCGGGCTCCAGGGCCCTGGCAGCACCGCACAGCTCGTTGCACATCTCGGGAGGAGGAAGGTGCTCCCAGGACAAAGTTCCTTGGGCCCCCAGGGGTTCTGGGACGATCCTCTCCTCAAGGATCTCATTGTGCTGGTGTCCATCTGATGATCTGCATCAGGTTTGCACCAGCCTGGGCAGAAAGAGGTCCCACTCCAGTTCCCAAAAATGCAGCCTTGTTCAGTGGGAATAGTTCTGTCCCCCCAGCCGGGCGGCCCCGGAGCTCCTGAGACCTGACCTTGCAGAAATGCTGGGAACTAAGTGCTGGTTTTTCCACAGAAGTGGAAGATCCCAGTCTAAGCCGGCCCAGCCTGCACCCCTTGATCACCAAGCCCTGGAACAGGCACACACCTGGGTTGACAATAACCATCAACTGGGCAAAACCAGTGCTTTTGGGAGGAAAACAGCTGAAAATGCATTTTTCTGGCAGCTTGACAGTTGTGTCTTAAACAAGACATTTTAAACTTATGCTGCAAGCCAAAAAAAAGTTGTAATTTGAATATACAGCATGGCACATTCCTCCAAAATTGATCATAAAGTTCTGCTAAAACACAGGCACGGCCTGAGTAAAATAAATATTTTTGCTTCCAGAGAAGTGAAAGGTCTGGCCAGCGACTCAATTTATAATATTTTTAGCAGGTGATTCATCGAAGAGGGAAAAAAATACCCAGGGCAGCTGAATTCAGCAATGGCTCTTTGTCTCAGCAGGGCCAACAAGTCCCAATGCGTCCGTAGCTGCTGAGATGAAGCTCCTTGGCTGGGGCCCTGCACAAGCACGGGCTCCTCTCTGGGCTCTCTTTGAGTCCTGCAGGACCCGCTCCCTTCAGCAAAGCTGGAGGATCTGTGGCCGCAGCCCCTCCAGGTGCTGCTGGCTGCTTTGGGGATGGGGCTGTCCCCACTGTGAGGCTGGGGCTGCGCATCAGTCCCGCTGTGGCACGGCTGAGGGTGCCCAGTCCCGCAGCCCTGGCACGAGGTCACTCCTCCCTTCTAGAGCAGGAATGGGATGAGCAAGGACAGAGGGTTCTGTTTGCCCAGAGCAGCAATGAGCTGTGGGTTTGGATGGGGTTTCTTGATTGAGCTCCACTTGCTGCACTGCTGAGGTCTGAGGAGGGAAAACAAACCCCTCGGCCTTTCCTACCTCTGGCTCCAACTGTGGATGTTTTTCTTTTCCTCCCCACAGGTACTGGCTCTTCCCAGGCACAGAAAAAAAAAAAAGTACAAGCAAAAAAAAATTTCTCCATGTCCCCAAGGCTGTGCTCTTCATTTTATGCAAGCACAGGTCTGTCCATGAAGCCCTTGGGGGGCTGCAGAACCCCAGGACTGGCCACTGTGGCTCTGAAGCCCAGGAGTGAGGTGCAGGCATGGCTCTGGCCTTGTGACCCTGGCCAGAGATGTCAACAGTCACCTGGAGCTCTCCTGGGTGATGCAGCAGAACCTTGGCCCCACAGGGCGTTTCTGGAGCTGGAGGGCACCGAGTAGTGGCTGATGCCTTTGGACCCCTCCAGTGCTTGTGGCCAAATAAAAAGAGTGGTGTTTAAAGGAGCTGCTGGTGATGCACGAGACACCTGCTCCCAGCTATAAAAATGGATTAGTTGCATTGCATCTGGAGCCCATCCAGGCAGCAGCGCCTTCCCCAGCATCCCATTTGGCATGCAGAGCCCACCGCCTGAAAGCACAGTAAAGAGGAGTGAGGGGACAAGCTGCAGAGTTAAAAGGAGGGTCTGGAGGGACCGGGATCCTCTCTTGGTGGAGAATCAGAGAACTGGGAGCAGCCTGCTGTCACCAGGGCTGGGTCTCACCCCCAGAGCCCCTTGCTGAGCCTTGCCATTGTTCTTTGTGCTGGAGCCTGGTCCCAGCATGCTCCCAGCTGGCTGGGCTCTCCGCCGGGACTCCGGAGCAGCAGATACTAACTCATTGTATTCCAAGGCTTGGAAGAACTCCACGGCCCAACGCAGATTGAGTGGTGAGATATTCAATGGGAGGAAACCCTCCTCTTTAATGGAGCATCCCAGGCACGCAGCGTTGGAGGTGCTGCCTGAGCCCTGCCCTGGGAAGCTGCACCCAAACTCAGGGAATTCCACGAGGGCCTGCAGGGACATCTGCTGGGACCTGCTGCTGCTGGTGCTGCCCTGGTGTCCCCCGCAGCCCGGTGGGGTGAGTAGGGTCCTGCTGGCAGAGTGCCAGAGCAGCAGCTGGGCACAGCCTTGGTGGCGGAGCTCCCCAGCTCTCTCCTGACAGAGGAGCAGTGAGCAGCCACTTCTCCTCAGCAGCGCCCAGGAATGTTCCAAAACAATGGCTATATGCATTTCCTTCATTCACCTGGAAAATCTTATTCCCCTGCTAGACATTTGCCATAATGCAGTCCTGCCTGGATTGTCAGCCACACGAGGAGCTTTATGGCGCTCTGAATACCAATTATTTCAGGTTCTCCTGCAGCAATCTCTGCCCCAAAGGATGCAATAAGGGAACTGGAGCTAAGATGAGACCACGTTTGGGTGATTACTACAGGTCTGGTTTTATCATAAGCTTTTTAGTCAATGTGCCACTTGATCCTCATTGCTCTGGTTTGTACTGACACACTCTGCAGTCCCTTCACGCAAGGCCAGATGCCTGGGTCCAGCTCTTGGAAAACAACTGTCAAGGGCAGGGCTGCAACCAGCAGCTCAGGTTTCCAACAGATTTGCAGTGCTTGGGGAAGCTCCCAGAGCTGCAGCCTCATCCTGCCACGTGCCTCATTAAAGGTGGGGTGTTGGGATGTGCAAGGTTTGGAGCAACCTGCTGACCAGCTGGGGAAGGTACGAGGATGAGGGAGGAAACGAGGATGGGGAGCTGCAGGGAGCCAGATTTCCCTGGGTGGGGACCTAGGAAGGGACTCCTGCAGCTCTCTGGGCAGCCTGGGCCACCCCTGCTCCTCTGCGACCCTCACCTGGAGCCAACACCAGCAGCACCCCCAGGAAGGGCAAGAAAACAAACAGGGGACAGGAAATGAACGTGGCCCAAGGCTGAGCTCGCTGACCGAGCCGTGGCCAGGGTGATGCAACCAGGGTCAATTAAGCTGCTACCACACAGCCTCACAGGGCACATTAAGTGCCAATTTTCTGCACTGCTGAAGAGGTAAAGAATGAAAATGAGAGCCAACAGGAAGCTTCAGCTGAAAAGAAAGAGCCACTTGGGAGATGGGAGCTCAAGGCTAGACTGGGGCCAGCGATGAGAGGAGCAGGCCAGCACCACTGCCCACTGCTCCAGCACCCTCCAGCAGCTGGGAATGCTCTCCTGCCCCAAGCCCTGGGGAGAGCAGGGGCTCCGGGGCGCAGGCACGGGCTGTGCAGGGCTGGCAGCCTGCAGAGCCGAGCCCGGCAGAGCTCGTTCGGGTGGGGACACAGCAGCCAGCCCAGCAGGACGGATCCTCCGCCTCCTGTTTGAGGCCCTCTGCCCGTCAGGATGGAGGAAGAGAGGGACGGGTGGGAAGGGTGAGGCAGACAGGGAAAAGTTGTTTTTTTTTTTTCCTGGGAAAACCCAGAAAAGGCAGAAGTAATGGGGGCTCCTGGGCTGCCTCTCCCCGTCCTGCTCGTCCATGGAAGGTGCAGCAGTGTCCTTTCCAGCCACTGCCCTCCTGCTTTTTGCGGGAGGTGAGAATGAAGAGAGCTGGTTAACTCCCTGTGCAGATACCGCGGGTTCGGGATGGTCATTCCGGGAGGGCACAGGGCACGGACCAGGCTCCGGCCGGGCACTGCGGGAACAGACGGGCATTCTGGCTGCGAGGGATCCTCGTCTAAGCGGAGTTTTCTCTTCTCTTTGGAAAGCAACACCCCTGCTGACGCTTCCCGAGGACGAAATGGCTGCGCGGAGGCCGTGGCTCATTCCCGCTCCTGGCGCTCCCTCTGCAGGAGCGGGCGCGTGCCGGGGGCCGGGAGGGGCCGGGGTCGCTGCCAGCGCACGCCCGCACCAGGCTGGCACTTGTGGCACGAACCCCTCGGGGTGGGGCCGGGGGGCTTTAACGGGAAGGCTTGGGCCGATTTGTGTGTGCATGTCGTGGGCTGAGCCCTTCCCAGAGGGACGCTCGGGGACCAGGCTGAAGTTCGGGCTCGGGCAGACGGGAGTGATGGCCTGGGGGCTCCGGGGACAGGGAGCGGCGGG
>VWZN01002774.1:162642-183803 GCA_013396955.1 Regulus satrapa
CCCCCCCCCTCCCTCGGCAGCTCGGACTCCACTGATAATTTTGAGACCCCCGAAGCAGAAACACCAACCTGCTCACCACTCAAGGAGTTCTGCGAGCCACCAGGACCACCAGAGTCTGAGGCCGGGACCCAAGGTAAAGGCTGGTGTGCACCTTCTGCTCTTGGTGCTCCGTTGGTAGAAAGGCAGGGTGGGGTCGAGGAGTAAAATTCTTTCACTTTGAGTAATTTCTGGCACATATTTGGTGGTTAATGACCTGGACAGTTCAAATGCCAGGGCTGGGCTGGGCGCTCCACAAAGAGCTGTGATTGATTGATTGAGAGGAATCCAAGGATGCTGTTGAGTTACTTTATTTATCAGTTAAACGTTCCTCTGACACTTCCTCTGCAGCCTGCGGGCTGTCCTGTCTGCTCCTGGTGTGACCTTTCTCATGTGTCACTCAACCCTGGCTCTTGGACAGGAGTGGCAAGATGCCAGGTTTGTGTGCCCCAGGCTGGTCAGTGGTAGGGGTTTCATTGCACAGGCCATTTTTCCTTGCAGTTAGGTGCCATGTGTCTTCATGGTGTAGCTGCTGTTAAAGATGCAAAAGCTCAATGCTGCTAAACCCCATTTTTTGAGAAATTGCAGGGGATCCGATCTAGCTGTGTGGGGTTTCCTTTGCTGGTGGGTCCTGAGCTGTTTCTCAGGTTTGTCCATATATCCCACACTGCTGCTGCTCCCCTGAGTGTGGCTCCCCATTAGCCTGTGTCTTTCTGAGGACCAGCCCCCCACTATCTCCCTACCCTTCTGTTGAAGGGTTTGTGCTGGTGTCCGTGGCTCATCTTGATGTTTATCTCAGTTTTTGTGCTGCTGGGAGGAAGCTTTGAAGCTCCGGCACAGCTGCAACAACCCACGGAAGGTTATCAGGGCAGAGCAGGGAGGAGACCTCCCCTCCATCTGTTCTCGGGGCAGGGTGGCTGGGCAGTGTCAGGGTGTCTGTGAGCCCCTGGGGTGGTCTGCAGGAGGGCAGACTCGCCAAGGCACAGGGTGGGGCAGGGAGTCCTGGACAGGCCGTCCTGAGCATTCCCTGCCCCTCTCTTGGCCCTCACTGCTGCAGACCCTGGTATGTGATGAGCAGTGTTGTGCTTTCCTTGAATGCTCCCAGCAGCGGCTGGGAAGTTTTTGCAGGGCTGGTTTCAGAGCACGTGGGCTCAATCCAGACCATGACTCCTTCTGTGCAGAAGCCCAGGCAGTGCAGGATGCTAGCCCAGGGTGCTGTGGCTCTCCATCTCCTGAGGTGTTGTTCTACTGGTGGGGTGGATCTGGGTGCTCATCCATCCCTGTGGAAAACTCGTGATCGTTTGCTGTGATGGAGGGAGTGCTCGTTCACGCTTCCAGTAATCACAGCTCTTTGAATAATCCTTTTAAGAAGGGATGATAGCGACATCTTTACTTTGGGGATAATGCCTGGGAAGGGGGAGAGAGAAAGGCTTTCCTAGCAGGTAGGAGGATAATTTCTGGCACAGCTTAGGGAAGTGCACCGCTTCAACCTCCAGGGTGTCACTGTTCCCGTGTGTGCCTCTGCCCCTTGTCCTGAGACGAGCAGCTCCCGCTCAGCTGGGAGGGAGTAGCTGCTCCTGCACACAAAGCTCCCAGTGTTCCGGAGACGAGGCCATGGTCTCCAGCAAAAGCTGTTTCTCTCTGCTGGCAGGCAGAGAGTGGGATGTTGGAGCTGGCAGACCCAAACTGCGGTGCCACCCTTGGCTCCAGCCCTTCCCTGCCCATTTCTGGCTGCGTCTTTTCCGTTTGTCTGGGGTGGTGGAGGGACAGGATTGTCCAGGTGCAGGGGCACCCTGAGGTGCTCACCCTGAGGCTCATCTTTCTTCTCAGCAGCCCAGGAACAGCAGTGTGATGGAGCAGTCCTGGGTGATGGCTGGGAGAGCCCTGGGGAGCGGCTGCAGGCAGTGCTGGGGGTGTGGGGGCAGTGCCACAGCTGCACCTGAGGCCAGGAGGGGCACCCCTGGCCTTGAGGGACAGCCAGGAGCAGTCGCTGTCTGCTGTACAGCTGCAGTCTCACCCTGCCTTGGGAATAAATAGGGTGAGGAATGACAGAAGCTGTGACTCCAGGGCTGGCTGCTCCATGCGCAGCCAAGAGGTGACCTGGGTGTGTTAAACCCTGTCCTTGGGGACAAAAATTGAGCCCTGGAGGGGGCTGCAGTGAGGGTTTACGCCCACTCCGGATCACTGAGTTTCCTCCTGCTGTCTCAGATGGTGGGATTAATTCTGTCCCATCATTGCTCAAGTTATCTCCAGTCATCTGCTGGTAGATATTTTGCTCAATGAGCAGAAGCAGCAGATCTAGAGCCATCAGTGCTGGGAGCAGGCTGTGGCTGCACTGCCCTGATGCAGGGCACGTGTTTTCCGGTGCGTTAGCAGCATCGTTTGCCGGTATGCTAATTCTTAACAGAATAGATTTAAAAATAGATCAACGGCTGTTAAACACGAGCGGAAAGCCAAAAGAGGAAAAGAGTCGTTGGCGACGTGGGACTGAGCTGGGTGTACAGGGTAGATATCCTGTGCTGGGACAGAGCAGTGTGTGACTCAGAGCCAGCGCTGCCCTGAGCCCAGGAGAGCCGAGGGGCTGTTCTGGCACAGGGGCCGGGCAGGGATCGCTGCTGCTTCACCCAGCACTGCCTGTGGCATGGAAGGGGCACTGAGCTTTGCAGCATTGCCAAAGTGCTCCTGGTTCGTTTGAGGGATGGCATGTTGGAAAGCTGTTCAAGTCGGTGTTTGTGTTTAATTTCAGCCTGAGGAAGACAAGCGAAGCAATTACAATGCAGAGGCACAAAGTGTCTATTACAGTGGTGCCAGACTGTCCTGTCTGTTTTTCTTCAGAAAGTAAAAAAAAACTCTGTTTTCACTTTGTAGCATCCCCTCCAGGTACTCACCTGGACGTTGAGCAGGTTTGCAGCCTGCACACAGACTGCTGTCGGTGAGATGCTGCGTGCCCTGTGCTGGGTGTGTGTTTGGGACAGACCTGGGGCCGCTGTGCATGCCGTGCTGGCTCAGGGCGCAGTGCCATAGGTGCAGTGCCAGACCACAGGGTCACCTTTTGAGATGCTGCAGTGAGGCACCTGCTGCAGGAAGGGCTGCTCCGAGGAGCAGAGCCTACCTCCTCGTGGGGTGTTCAGCACAGTTTTGGCCCCAGAGGAGGATTCCAGTGGTGAGGGGGCTGGGGAACAGCTGCAGGAGTGGGGGACGAGCCGGTTTCCCCGGCAGGAGCCATGGAGGGAGTACGTGCGGAGTCAACACGGCTGCTCACAACGTGACTGCCTGGGGCTGGCGGGAGCTGGGCATGGTGGAGCATTCAGAGGAGGAGCAGAGAGAGCCGCAGGCAGTGTGCTGGGCTTGCGGAGGGCTCCTGGGGGAGAGCCAGGGCTGCACTGAGCTATCGCTGGGGCAGGACAGCTGCGGGGGCTGGGGCAGAGAGCTCAGCTCTTTCTGTGTACCCCAAGGCCCTTCAGGCCGCTGCTTTCTGCATCCTGTTAATTGTTCCCGCAGAAACACACCAAATGAACAGGAGGCAGAGGAAATGTAGGGGGGGAGGAACTAGGGGAAACCCCCCCAAGCTTGCAGGAGGAACATTTCTGCTTTGGAAAGATTTCCAAAGTCAGCTGCCCTTCGCCTGTGCCTCCTGCCTCCCAGTATATCCCAATTCCTTGGCTCTCACACTGGCTGGACGGCTGAGCCATGCTGCAGGAGGGGCTGAGTAGCTGAGCACTCTCAGGCGCAGAAAATGAGGGGATCACAAAACTGGAGAACCTGGGTGGGTGGTTCTTCTGATTTTTGTGGGAAAATGATTCTGAGCTATGGCCACACGCGCTGCCGCTTCTTTCCTCCCCACCCTGTAGACACCACAGCGTGGAGAGAGGTTTGTGTGCTGGCTGCTTGTTATTCAAGAAGTAATTACTCATTGCTTGGGTTAGAAACCAGGATAGGCTCATGTCTGTGAGAACGGCGGCTGCCAAACCTTCTGCTGGGAACGCAAAATGCACTTAAATAGTCCTTTTGCCCTGACTTTGAAGTCTGTTCTTCTATTCAGGGCTGTCTCAGGAAGGCTTCAAACAGCTGAGCAACGCAGCAACTGTAATAAAGTTTTCTTTGGGGTCTGTTAAGGAGGTTTTCCTGGTTCCTAATGAGGGGAAGGCCTGCCAGGCGCTGCCTCAGACTGTTTCCTGGCTGCACTCCAAGTACTCATCCACTGGATTTGTGTTTACTGATGCATTTTCTGGGGCATCAAGGCAACGTCTACTTGGAGGGAGCTTTTTTTTGGAGTCAGAGGAAGCATTTTTGCAGAGCAGGGAGGACGCAGACCCTCATGATTCATTTTCATGGCTTTTAGCATCCCGGGGATCAATTATGCTAACCACGAGCCATCAACTGAGTCAGGATTGTTGGCTCCATGTCCTGGATTAGTCCTGGGACCAGATATTTGCCTGATTCACTTTTCCTCTGCCAGCCTGTGACTTGCTCTGTCACTGGTTGCAAATGCCTGGTGATAGGAAAAACCTCTCTTGGATGCTTGGGGATGGGGTCTGTGGGAGCAGATGGTTGGTGCCCCCGTGCCAAACGGGGGGGATGCTCCAGGGGACTCCCCTGTGCAGCTGTCACCTCTGTTCCAGGGCAGGGCTGGGGCAGGGACTGGTGGATTTCTCTGGCACAAACTCTTTGTCACTCAGGCTGCTCTTCCCAGCCAGGTTTTCAAACCAGTTTGGTCCTTGGGAGAGTACTGTTTCTGTTGTGCCCTTGGAGAATGTGGCTGGATTGTGTGTCCTCAGACAGGTGCCTGTGAGGTCTGCAGATGCCACGTGCTCTCTGAGGGATGCCAGGCATCCCAGCATCCTGGTTCACCTTCTGCCAGGAGTCAAAAATTGCTCCCTGGTCAAGGAGCAGGAGGAGCACCAGATGTGTTCCTCTTGTGCCTTGGCACACCAGCCTGGCTCTGTGGTCACTGGGTGCAGCTTTCAGGGTGCCCCAGTAGATAAAGGATCTTCTCCGTCCCTTGATTTCAAAGAAAAGATTTAACAGTTAAAGGATTGAGGGGAAAGGACTGGAGTAATGGTGACTGAGTCACGGATCAGGATTTGTCATTCGAAGATGCTGACAGCAGCAGGATTTCTGCAGGTGGAGAGCCAGCTTGTGTCGGGCAGCTTCTCCTGCCTGGTGCACACCCAGCACTGGGCAACTCCCAGATCCCTCCTGCAGCTGTTCTGCTCCTCACTGAGCACACCCTCCCATTCCCCTTCTCCCTGGGGCCTGCTTGTTCACATTTTGTGGTGTTGTCTCGTGTGGTGCGTCCCTGAGCCCTTCTCACTAATTTTTAACTCTCTGCCCAAGTGAGCAGTGACTCCGTGTCACCTGGCAGGAGGGAAGCTGAGCTGTGAGTCAGTGGATCCCCCATAAAATCTGACTCAGAGCAGCTGAGGAGGGAACAGAAAGCCCTCTGGAAGGGAGTGCACTACAGGTCAGGGTTTAACCATCTCCTTTTATCTTTTCAGAGCCAGGTGGCCATGGTGACCTGCTGGTAGGGGAAGCCCGCTGGGACAGTTCGCCTGGGAAGCACCCCAAAGATGAGGCTCAGCCAGAGATTGGAGCCCCTAAAGCCAGTCTGGATGCTAAAGGGGAAGCTGACCCCCACAGCTCGCCCCTGATGCAGCCCTTGGCCGGGCTGGGCTGCAAGGCTGACCCTGGTCACGCTGCTGTGCCTGCTGTGGAGCCAGTCCCTGTGCCCCATGTGGGCACCGCTGCCCGGGAGCAGGTCATGCTGGGAGGGGACACTGGCACGGGGCTGCTGGAGCTGGCCCAGGAGCAGCTCGAGAAGGGGAAAACACCTTCGCTGGGGAGGAAAACAGATGAAGCCACAGAGGAGACCCAAGCATTCTACCAGCCTGACCCTGAGCAGCCTGACCGGAGTGTCAACCCCTGTGTGACAGGGGCCTGCCAGCTGCAGAGCTCTCCCCCAGCAGCCCCACAATGCCTTCCCCATCCCGGTGAGCTGGGGGGGAATCCGGCTCTGGAGGCGCCAGGGCAGGTCCCCAGACCTGGGGCTGATTTGACAGAGGCTAGAGAGAGTGGGCAGACCAAGCCAGCTTCACCCAGGAGGGGCAGCAGGATCCCGGCCAGCAAGCTGACGCCGAAGAGACACAGAGAGTCCCCCAAGAAAGCAGCTGAGGATGTGGAGAGGGGTCCCCCAGAGCCACCACCTTCTCGGGGCTCCTCCCAGCTGGGCCCCACGTGCTGGGACAGCCCCGGGCCCAACTCTCAAAGTGGCAGCTCAGCACTGCAGAATTCACCGGTTCTCCCCAAGGGCTCTTATCAGTTTGACCCCAATAATTTTGACTCCATGGATCCATTCAAGCCCACCAAGACACTCGCCAGCACCGACGCTGACTCTTGCTCCACTGCAGATAACAGCCTCAACGAAATCCTCGAATCTCAGACACTGGAGATGCAGGATGATGCCCTGAAGGGTAGAGACTCTCCCAAGAAGCCCAAGTCACGCCTGATAACGTGAGTGGCAGCATGTGCAGAGCTGGGGCTGCAGCCCCCTCTTCTCCCCATGGGCAGGCAGGGCTGCACTGGTGGTGACAATGGTGCTGGTGATGGCAATGGAAGTGGTGATGGATGTGGTGGTGGAGGTGGTGATGGTGGTGGTAGTGCTCCTGCCCTGGTGCTTCCTGAGCAAGCCCAAATCCTGCCGTGCACCTCAGGTTCTGCTGTTGCCTCAGCTTTATCCGCTACTATCCCAGTGCAGGGGCAGCTCCCCTGTGCCTGTCAGTGCCACTGACGGGAGGAGAGGGATGGGTGTTTCTGGAGCAGTGCCAGAGTCCCAGGCAGAGCAGGGATTGGGACCTGCTTGCAGGATCACCTCTTTGGAAACCCCTTGGGGTCCAGCTGGTGGGTCAGGGTGTGGATGTGGTGTCAGAGGAAACCTGCAGTGGAGGCTGGAGCCAACGTGTTTGCTGGACTTGTGCAGGGATGTGCAGGAGCTGGTGGATGCAGGTGTGGTTGTAGCTGAGACATTTTGTGAGCTGCCACTGAACTTCTTTTTATGTCAGAGAAAGAGAACAGGTTGGACAGGTAGATTCTCACTCTGCTGTTGGATTCTCCACTGAGAAAATTAGATAGCGGGTTTCTACAGAGAAAGAGAAAACCTCACAGGCAAAAATCAGGCTGCGTTGGGTGTTTTTGTCCAGGAAATACTTTACAGAGAGTAGATACAAATTGTTAAGAGCTGGTGTTCCCATGTGTGGCTGTGGGTGAGCAGAGCCGATGGGGAGGGGAAGTAGCAGGGAATTCTCTGCTCGCTCTCTTGTCACCTTGGAGCAGCACAGGCAGCAGGATGTTGCCCTGGCAGTGAGGTTGGTGTTTGGATCTCACCCTGTGCTGGGGATAGCAGAGGCCGGATCAGAGCATCCCGTGTGTGTGTGTGTGCCTTCCCAAGGACCAAGCTAGGCAGCTCACCGTGCTTCTCCAGAACAGAGTTAACATCCAGGTCTTTTCACACTCTTCTTCTCTCCATCTGTCTGTCTCTCTCCCTGTCCGTGCTTTGGTGCATCAGGACTACTGAGCAAGTGAAATTTCTCTGTTTTCTGTTGTAAGTACTCTCTCCTGTATTTCTTTTCTTTTCCTCTGCTGTTTTTGTCCTCTCTCTGAATGTGTGCTGCCCCACTCATCTCCATGGCATGCTGGCTCCTTCTGCCCTTTGACTTGTGCTCTCTGCTGTCTGGTTTGTGTTCTGCAGCCCTTGGCAGGGTCCCCAGGGTGGCCTGGTGAGCGCCTGGGAGTGAGGGAGAAGAGGAGAGCTGAGCTGAGCTGCACTGGAGGCACATGCCTGTGCTTGTCCTCGCAGCATGCCGCCTTGCAGCATCTTCTGATGGTGGACAAGTGCTCAAAACCTTCAGCTAATGGAGGGGCAGCAGGTTTTTGTGCAATCCAGAGCTGTTGTCTTGGTGCAATCCAGAGCTGTTGTCTTGGTGCTGGGGGGGAGCTCAAACCAGCTGCCAGGTGCTGGAATAACTCTGGCACAGAAGAGGGTGCAGAAAAGAGGAGGGTGAGGACGTGACGGGTTTGACTCTCTCGTGGCAGGGCACGAGGGAGAAAACCAGTCGAGAGCGATTCTTCAATGTGACCGAGGTGTGCATGGCAGCGTGCAAAGAAACCTCTGTGTGCCGCTCCTTGTGCTCTGCTGCGCATGCGTGCGAGGGCATGGGGAGGCTGCAGAGTGGCAGTGCGTGGGGGCGAGCCCATGAACCTGGGAGCAGGTCGCTGCAGTCCTGCCCGAGCCCTTGCTGTGTCCCCGCAGCGGGCAGTGCTGTGTCTGGAGGCTGGGATCCCTGCCCAGGTCCCTGCAGTGGCTGTCATATGAGCTGTCCCAGCTCTGCAAGCATCTCCTGGGGGTCCAGACATGGCCACGAGCCTGGGAGATCCCTGAGTGGGGAGTGTGAGGGGGTGAGATGCAGGAGAGAAGCTCATGCTGTCCCACGCGTGTTCCCGCCGGGACCGCTGCCGCGCTGTGCTGATGCCCGGTGTGTGGGGATGCGGCCGTGCCCGTGCAGATGGCCTCTGGATGGGTGTCTTCAGGAGCGTGGGATGAAGTTCCAGGGAGAGCCTCCTCACTGGAGGGCAAGGGGACCACCTGCTGCAAGACCTCCTTGGGCTAAACTTCCCCCCACGAGGGGTCCTTCTCCTTGGGACGGCGTTTGTTTGAGGCACAACACCTTGCAGCATGCGGGTCTGACTCACCTGGGAGATGGGGATGCTGTGGAGAAGTCCCAGACAAACTTCCAGCTGCAGGGACAGGGCACAAGACAGCCTGGATATGGTTCTTCCTGCAGAGACTCGACAGGCACCGAAGCCTCGGGTGCCGTTGCACTGGACACAAGGGCGAGGGCGCAGCGAGGGAGTTCCTTCTTTGCCAGCTCTCACCATCAGCCTCTTGGGGTCCTTGCTTCGCTCCTTTCCTTCCTCAGGAATAAACACCTGACAGACAAACCCAACTTCTGTGTAGTGGTGTCTTTTGTTTGCCTGTTCCTTCTGTTCCTTCCAGAACTTGCTCTGCCTCGTTGTTCCCTGGTGAGTGGGGCGCTGGCACGCAGTGGGTGCAACGCTAGTGCTGGGACTGCCTCCCCCTGCTTGGGCTGTCTCGCACGCGCCCCTGAGTCCCCCCCACTGCCCCTGAACCCCCCTCAGCTGCTGCTTCTCTCTCCTGCAGGAGCGGCTGCAAGGTGAAGCAGCATGAGGCGCAGCCCCTGGTCCTGGACATCAGCACTCAGGTGCGTGGGATTGTCCCCAGAGCTCTGGGCACAGGGACGCTGGGATGGTGCTGGGGAGAGCTGGGCTGGCTGAGCTTCAGGCTGGCATCTTCCCTGTGGGCAGTTCCTGATGGGAAGGGAGGGAGGAGGGCTGATGGGGAGCAGCTTGCCAGTGAATTTTAAGCCTTCCATGCTTTCTATGGAGCATCCAGCAGCTCACCTGGTGGCCTGATCCCTGCAGATCTTGCTTAACTGCATACTTTGATCCTGCAGGATGAAGGAGTGTTGATCTCAGAAATCCCAGCTATTACAAATCGGGATGGCCGTGCCACTGATGAGGAGAAGTTGGCCTCCACCACCTCCACGCAGAAACCAGCCGGGCTGGAGAAGAGGGCCGAGCCAGAAGATGACCTGGAGTACTTTGAGTGCTCGAACGTCCCCGTGTCTGCAGCGAAGCACAGACCAGAGGCAGGTGAGGGACATCCCAGTTGCCTTCAGCTCTGGGAATGCGCTGTGACTGCACCCAGGGAGCCCCTGCAGCCTCTGGCAAGGAATTGGTGCTGTTGAGGCAGCGCAGCCCCATCAGAGTTTATGTACACTGACAGGGCTAAAGGCTGCTGCAGGTTTCGATGGAACCTCCCACTGCTTTCCTGCACTATTTCCAGTATGGAAAACGATGGTCCAGGCTGTATTTATCCAGACTTTGGGTACAGAGAACTCCCCCTGCAATGCTGCAGTGGGATGTGGCTCAGGCTTGAGGTTCCCTGGCTGTGGTGCTCCCTGCCAGTGCACCCCTCACACCAGTGCTCAGTGCTGAGCCGAGAGCTGAGCAGGACAACTATCCACCCCTTAGAGCACCCTCCCTGCTGGGCTGCAGGGTCCCTGCTCAGAGCCTGTGCCTGGAGCAGAGCTGTCAGGACTTGGTGTCCCAGCAGAGGGGCTGTGCTTGATGGAGATCTCAATAATGCCTACAGAGACCCCAGTTATTGCTCCTGGTAGGATCCTGCTGTCAGTTTCCCACGTAATTAGCCTCTTTGACCAAGCCATTACAAAATAATTAAAAGCCAGGCAACATGGCATTTAATCAATATCAAAGTCCTAGGTGCAAGCAGGAGAGATCACCACAGGGGGTTTGCAGCCCTCCCCTCTGCAGGGACGCATTAATCATTTCTCCTGATGGCTGTGCTGGGCTGCCAGCTCCTTGGAGAATGGTCCTTTGTCCTCAGGGGAGGAAAATGTGACAATCAAGGGAGAGGCTGGGAGGGTTTATTTATTGCTGCTGGTCTCAGAGGGCCAGGCAGGTGCACGGGTTCGGTGCTCTGCAGCGATGGCTGCAGCTGCTGGCACCAGGATAAATGAAGGGAAACAGTGAGAAGTCTGCAGTCACCAGTGTTACATTACCTCCTTCCTCCCCAAGCTGAGCTCTCTAAATACACTGTTCTCTGCCTGGTTAGCACATGAATCATGTCTGCAGCTGCCTGAGTACAGCCCATGAGGTACTCCTCACGCTGTGTGGGGCAGAGTGTCCCACGGGTCAGGGTGTCCCACACCTTGCAGATGGGGGGAGATGTTTCTTATCTCCTCCCTGCTGTTAAGAGCAGCAGGGCCCTGTGGCAGGTCCTTCAGAGGGTGTTGGGACTGCCTGGCATGGGCTGATGCTCTGTGGAGTGTTCTGGTCCATTCCAACATCCTGCTGAAGTGCAGAACGTCCCTCCCCATGCACCTTCCTCCCCCTCAGGCATGGCTGGGGACAGGGCACGGTCTGAGCTGCCACCAGAGGGGAGTGTTGATTGCTCCCAGGAGCGCTGGAAAGCTGGCTGGGTGCCCGTTGTGGCACCTGGGGACAGGGTTTAATGGTGACCTTAGTGCTGGGGACTTGATGGTCTTAGAGAGCTTTTCCAACCCAAATGATTCCATGCAAGGGCAAGAGCTGGGGGCAGACGCCTTTGGGAGGGGAATCTCAAGGGATGGAGAAACTCAGAGGCACCCTCCTATGTCTCAGAAAATCTGCATGTGCCCAAAGTGCTGTTTCCAAATCAATAAAAGGTTGTGTTTCATTGTCTTTAGGTTTTGAAAATGAGATCTGCAAGCAGATGGAAAAGGGGGGGCCTGGCATCATCCCTGTGAGTGCCTCTCGCTTTTTCCTTTCTGAAATGGGTTTCTTTGGGAGGTAGAATTTAAGCCCACGCAGGGACTTGATAAAAATAGCGGAGATTTCCCAGCAGGCCTGGAGGAGCCTGAGACTGATCCCTCCTGGGTGGGCGCCATGGGAGGGAGGCAGGGAGGGATGCTGGGGCCAGGGCAGGAGCAGTGCATGGCCAGGGGAAGTGGCTGAAGGACAGGGAGAGGGCAGAGGAGACCATGGGGAGGGGACGAGCTGCCGGGCACGGGCTGTTTCTCTCGTGCTGTCCAAGGCTGGCTCTGCTGGCCCCTTGGTGCTGGTGCCTTCTTGCAAGGGCTCCTTGGCCCTGCTCTCAGAGGTGGGGGAAGAGTGAAAACGCCCTGGCTCCGCAGCCACAGGGCCCCTGGCAGCCCAGCAGCAGCAGCACTGTGCTGGGACACCCCTGACGTGCCTGGGAGCTCTCTGCTGCAGGGGGCACCCTGTGCCAGCTTAGTGGCCCCTGGCTAAAGCTGCTTGAGTTGGCAAGCAGGTGACAATGAGATTAGCAACATCAGCAAAACCCACTTCTCTGAGGCAGATTTAACTGTGCTGAGCCCCGCAAGGACGCGAGGCACAGTGAGCCCTTTTGTTTGGTGCCCGGGGCAGGCTCTGGTCCTGCGGGCAGGTGGGGGTCACCCCAAAGGCAGGGGCTCAGGTGCGTACCTGCTTTTGGCAGATACTGTGGGAGGCAGAACCTCCTCAGTGTTGGGGGGCCCGGCCCCAAACCTGCCCCCGGGGTGGCTCCCATCTCCAGCCGTGGCTGCAGCAGAGCTGCGAGAGCCACGAAGGGCTCGGGAGCTTGATCTGAGCAGCAGCTGAAGCACTGGGGAGGAGGGGAGAAGTGCTCCAGTGCTCTCGTTTCCACAGTGTGAGAAGCAGGCTGCCTCCTTCCCCCCAGCACTTCTCTATTTATGGCCTGGCAGCCCGTTCTCCAGGAGATGCTGTCGCTGCCTGGGTGATGAAAGGAGGAGCTCAGACCTGGGGCTGAGCCTTGCCCAGCTTGTCTCTGTGCTGCAGCACGGGGCACAGGCAGGGCACAGGGGCTGGGCTTTGGGGAGGGAAGGCAGCAAGCAGGGGGGTACAGCCTCCCTGCGGGGGCACCCAAAATAGCAACAGGAGGCAACCAGGATCTCTGTCGGAACATCTCCCATTTCAGAGCTCTCCTGGACACCTGCAGCACCAGGGATGAGTGGGGCTGTCCCTTGCACCCCTGCTCTGCAGAGAGGTGAAGTCGGCTTTCCCCACAGCTTCCTTGGCATTTGGGTGATCAGCAAAGCCCAGGAAATGTCCCTGCAGCTGCCACCAGCAGTTGGAGTTTGTCAGCTGCAGTGATGTCCCCACCAGACTGGGAGGCAGCCCAGGGCCTTGCAGACCCCCCTGCCTGTGGCTCGATCAGCAGAGACCCTCCAGGCTGAGGATATTTTTACCTCAGCCATGGGATAAGGGAAGTTGGATGTGAGCACATCTGTGCTGGGAGTTGGGTCTCCTCTTTCTGAAATGGGCCCTCAGTGGCTCTCCCTTTTGGGATCTTGCCTCCCTAGGGCAGCTTGTGGCTGTCCTATAGCACACTCCTGACTCCTGGCAAGGGAAGGCACCAGAACCTCACATAAGCTCTGCCAGGTGTCAGCTGCAGGCTCTGGGCTCTGTGTGTGCAGAAATGGAAATTCAGTACAAGAGCAGATGCTGATAAAAGAGGGGAGAACACTCCAAACAGGGGAGGTGGGTGAAAAGAAAACCCTCCTCCCAACATCCCAGCTGGGTAATTCCCCCAGGACAATCCCAGGCTCTGCTCCATGGACAAGTGCCCCAGCGTGAGCAGGAGCGAGAGTCCCCTGGCTGGCATCTGCCTCAGCGAGTCCGAGAAGGCAGCGGTGCTCACACTCATCAGAGAGGAGGTAACAGCCATCCCTAGCCCTGGGGCTGCCCCATGATCCTCAGAAAGGAGGTAACAGCCATCCCTGGGCTCAGGGCAGCCCCTCACTCCTCAGGAGGTAACAGCCATCCCTGGCCCTGGGGTTGCCCCTCCGTCCTCATAGAGGAGGTAACAGCCATCCCTGGCCCTGGGGCTGCCCCTCAATGGACCTTGGCATGGGGGAGCAGGGGCAGCTCTGCCCTGCCTGGGAGGGGGAATCTGATCCCTGCATAGGACAGAGAGGGGAAACCCCTCAGAGCACATCTCAAGGGTCCTGTGTCTGCTGCAACCCAGATAATCACCAAGGAGATCGAGGCCAATGAGTGGAAGAAGAAATACGAGGAGAGTCGGCAGGAAGTGCTGGAGATGAGGTAGGAGCTGTCCCCTCTCAGGGCTCTGCTCTGGGCAGGAGGAGGCTGAGCAGGGTCTAAAGGGTGGCACAGGTCAGCCTCACCAGGGTGGGCTGTCTTGGCAGAGATGCTTTCAGTGCTGGTGCTGTGTCAGGCCTGCTTGTTCCTTTGCTGCAGAAGTGAAATCCCATGAGCTGTGCCAGCCCCAGTGGCAGAGGCAGGTTTTGGCTGCAGCACTGGTGGGTGGTGCAGCCCCAACATCTGGGGTGCAGCCCCAACATCTGGGCCCTGTGGGGTGCACCTGTAGGGTGCAGTGGGGACAGGGTGTGAGCCAGCAGGGCCTCCTCTGGAGAAGATTGCTCCCCCCACCTGGAGCTGCATGTCCCCAACATCAGTGGCCTCTCACCCATTTATTTCTCTTCCTTCCAGGAAAATCGTGGCTGAGTATGAAAAGACCATTGCCCAGATGATAGGTAAGGTGCTATCACCTAGCCAGGGGTGCGGGGCAGGAGCTGGCTGCCACAGCTGTCCCCACTCAGTCACTGTGTCCTTGTTTGCTCTTCATCCCAGAGGATGAGCAGAGGACAAACATGACTTCTCAGAAGAACTTGCAGCAGCTCACGATGGAAAAGGACCAGGCTCTGGCAGACCTGAACTCGGTGGAGAGGTCCCTGTCAGATCTGTTCAGGAGATATGAAAACCTGAAGGGCATCCTGGAAGGATTTAAGAAGGTCCTTACCTTAGTTTGCCCTTTCTCCCTTCAGCTCTGGTCCCTGGACACAGGATTCCTGTGCAGTCACACTCCATGTTTCTATGCTGCTGAGCTGGATAAGGGGCTCCAGCATAAAGCAGAAGTTGGTTTTTTTAAGACTTTTTTTCTTACACTCAGAACTGTATCCATCATCCTGTCAGAGCAATGTCTTTGTGCCCCATCCCAATGCAGATGGATGTACTTTCTTTTCCAGAACGAAGAAGCTCTGAAGAAATGTGCTCAAGATTATCTAACCCGTGTCAAGCAAGAAGAGCAGCGGTATCAGGCTCTAAAAGTCCATGCAGAAGAAAAATTAGACAAGTAAGGTCATGCATGAGATTGCTAGGTCCTTCAAGACCTTGTAGGGAAGCAGCTTCATTTGCTTTCCAGAAGCTGGAAGGCAGGAGCTGAATGATGTGGAAAGCTGCATTTTACAATCTCAGGCTCAAGTGTCTCTAAGCAAGGCAGAGCAAATCCCTGAACGCATTCTCTGATCTCTGCTTATTTATTTTTTAATGGAGAATCTGAGGTTGACGGTCTATTTATGGTCACTTACTAAGCTCCCATCTTTCAGAGTGCTCATGTTTGTGGCACAGGAAGGGGCTGTGCAGCCCTGTGGCTCAGCTGGTGAGCAGGAGCTCACCAGCACATACAACCCTGAGTGAAGTGGGTGATGACTGGTTCAGCCTGGCACTGAAAGCGCAGTTTCAGATGGGCTCAGAGGAGCTGAATTAACCCAGTTCAATTCCGTTTCCACGTGGGCAGCCCCCCTCTGTTGCACCCAGATGAGCAGAGCCAGGCTCTGCAGTGGCTGCATGGCCTCAGGCCGTGCCGTGCTGCTCCTGCCTGCACCCTGAGCTGGCCACGGGCCCCTCTGTCCATGCCCCTCAGAGCCAACGAGGAGATCGCCCAGGTGCGCACGAAGGCCAAGGCGGAGAGCGCGGCGCTGCACGCGGGGCTGCGCAAGGAGCAGATGAAGGTGGAGTCCCTGGAGAGAACCCTGCAGCAGAAGGTAACACACCTGCCCCGTGCTTCTCTGCCTGCCCTGCCAGCGGTTCCTCTGAGCATCCTGTCGATGCCGGAGGTATCCTCCAGATTTTTGGTCTAGGTGTTCTGTGTGTTTGGTTTTTGGGGTATTTTTTTGTTTGCTTGGGTCTTGTTGTGTTTTGTGGGGTCGGTTTGGATTTTTTTGGGCAGAATGGGCATTGCTGGCTCAAGGATGCCTGTTTGCAGAGATGTGGGCTGGGACTGAGTGGCTGCAGATCTTTGCAGCGCTGAGGCCTGCCTGGATGAGAGGGGTGAGCACAGGGCTCCACGCAGTGGCTGGGTTCACAGAGGAGCTCTTGCAGGGGCAGGTGTAGGAGCTGGATGCCCTTTCCCAAGCTTGCCTGATGGCAGGTGGGCCCAGGTGTTATCCCCCACCTGTGCCACCAAGATCTGCTTTCCTTCCAGAACCAGGAGATCGAGGAGCTGACCAAGATCTGCGACGAGCTGATAGCAAAACTGGGAAAGTCAGACTGAGCCTCAGCACCCCTCACCCAGCACTCTGCACTTGGCTGCTTTTCTCGTGACATTGAGCACCTTGCCTTACCCCCGGAGTCCCCGCAGAAAAGCTCTCCTGTCCAGCTGCCCGCCTGGCTGCCGGACCTGCGGCTCCTGAGCAGAGCCACTCCCCTCCTTCCCTCTCCCTCTCTGCTTCCCACAGCTCCGGGGCTGCAATTCCTGCAGCCAGCCTGGCAATCCTAGGCTCAGCCTGGGGCTGTGTGTCCCTCCCAGGGCCTGCTGCACTCCCTCTGCTCCAGTGCCAGCTCTCAGCTGGGGGGTGACGCCCTGTCCCCCTCGGTTGGGCTGGGTCTAGTTGCGTCCCCACCACTCTCTCTGTCACTTGCTGTCCTCGCGTGCTCAGCAGAACAGGTCCAGCCACGTGGCAAGTCCTGCCCTGGGACGTGGCTGATGGCAGGGGTGGACCTTGCACTGAGGAAGGGGAGCTGGCTCCAGGATCTGGGCTCTGGTTCGTGGGTGAAGCACAGCACAGCATCTCCCTGTTCCTGGATGTGCCATCCTCAGAGGAAGGGAGCTGACATCTCTGCATTCGTGCACTTTATGAGCATTTATGGGCACTTGGGCTCTCTGCTCACTCCTTCCAGTCAGGCATGGTGCTGACACAAGGCACGTTCCCCCCAGAGCACTGACAGTCACGTAGCCTGTAGTAACTTCAGTCCTCTCAAGGGAGGGTCTGGGCGAGGAGAGGCAGGAGGTTTTTGCACCAAGAGGGGTGTTTGAGAAGCAGGGGAGATGTTGGTTCCGGAGAGCTGGGACTACCATCCTCCCCATGGCCACCCTGCCTGTGGCCCTGGCCCTGCAGTGGCCGGGTGACCTGGTGTTGGACACCTGCAGGGCCAGGGCTGTTGCTGATGATTCCCTGTGCTGTGGTGAGATCAGGGCCCAGTTTCAGAGGCTGCAGGAGGAAGGAAGGGAACCCTGAGCTGCCTTGTGGGTACTGCAGTGGTGGAGGATTCTCTGCCTTGAATGGATAGGTGTGAAATAAGGGAAATATTTGCAGTTTGGACTGTTTCCTGCCCAGCCTGTTGAACATTTTCACAAACCTTTTTGCTGCTATCTTTTTGTAACAGAATTGAGCTCTTTTCCTTCTATTTTCTAATTCCCTGTGTTGAGCATGCAGAGCAAACACCTGTTTAAGCCAGAGCCATACACTTGATTATATTTTATTAGTTATATAGAGAGTTTATTCTACACTTAAGCAAAGGTGTCAGCAGCCTGCCCCAGCACACAGCTTCCCAGCCTCTTCTCCACACCCCCAGTTATCCCAGTGATAGATTGGTCACAGAAGCCAGTGGCTGACACCACTCAAAGCAGTGCACCTGTTGCTTATGCTGGATATTCACCCTTTGCACAGTTGACAGAAAGGAAAAACCCTTTTTCCCCCGCTCTTTTTTACCCCCTTGACCTCCCTAGATGTCCCCCTCCTGGGCTGGTGTAAAAGCTTCAATCATATGATCACCAAGGACTATTTCCGTTCCCCTTTGGGCGTCTGTGCAGGTAAAGCAAAGCCCTGAGACCCAGAGGTATCGTGGGCTTTTTCTCTCGAGGAAGCAGAGTGCAGCATTGCGTAACCTTCGCAGCTGCTGGCAGGCTGGTTCAGGGCTGGTTTCTGCTCTGGCCCACTGTCCTGCCCGCTGCTGTGAGGCTGGCGGAGCCCAGGTGACAGAGGCAGCTCCAGCTGGGGACCGTGGCACCCCTCAGCCTTCTGCTCCGCTCGGGAGCGGTTCTCGCGTGCTCAAAGTGAGACAGGGTGAGGTCAGTCTCTCCTGGGGCCTTGCTTGGCCCTTGGAGCTGATGGATAATTGCAGCAGTTTCGATTTCACCCCTCGGCATTTCCCAGAGCTCTGACCTGCACGTGGCAGTTGCTGTGGGCTGTCTGCAGAGCTCGGCTCCTCTGCGGCAGCCACGGGCACTGGCCTCCATCCCTCCTGTCCCTGTTCCCCAGTGCCCCCGCTCCTGCCCCCTCCCTCACCCGGCGCTGTTGCCTTCCTGTGCCCGCCCGCACCCCAGCCTGGGCAAAGAAGATTCCTACGGAATGATTTATTAACTATAATATGGTTAAAGTTATATATCTATAAATACATGCACAACGGGTATGGTTCTGTGGAATGGAAGGCGTGTTTGCCACCGGGCAGGATGGTTGCACCTCGTGTGCTGCGCTCTGCCATGCCAAGGGGATGGTGTCCCCGTGACTGGCGCAGGGAATGGCAGGTCCCTGTGCTTGGTGTCACAGCTGGGTGTGTTTGTCACCTGTTCCTTGCAGCAGACTTTAAATGCCCTTTCTGGGTTTGCTGTTTGCAGTGTGTGTTTGCCAGATCTGTCCGTAACCAAGTGCCAACCAGTAACCCCCAACTACTGATCCCTTCCCCCGTCCCTCCAGCGTGGCCTCCCCCAGGCAGGAACTTCCTCTGCATTGACTCCTAGCCCTCTGCTTCCAGCCATGTGTGTAACTGCCATCGCCATCAGTTTTATATGTATGATAATTTCCCTTTTATATGTCAGGTAAATATTTGTAAGAGTTATACTCACACAAATGAGATTATTATAATGATTACTAATATATTTTTTCCATGTTTCATTGCCTGAGTAAAAACTGTGTTTATCACTCTTGAGAGCTTTCTTGGTGTTTGTGAGATTGGTGAAGAGGTTTTGGAGGAGCTGGCTTTCTCTTCCAGAATGGGTTGTGTTCTGCCCTGTCTTTATTAATGTGCTTTACATGGCAGTTGGTTTCAAATAAGTGCAGTTATCACCTGTTCCTGAAATCTGCATTTCTGCCCTCTGAAATTCAGACCTGGGATGACTTTTTTGGCCCCGTGACTCCCACCACAGTGGTGGTACTAAGATGTGGTGGTGAGCTCAGACAGCAGGAAGAGCTGAGGCAGCAGCGGAGTGTCAGGCAGGAGAATCCTTGGCCTAATCCCTGCTCTGAGCCTGACAGCCCTCTGTAAAAGGTAAATCCTGGTGGGAGGATGGAGCCCTGGGGGCTGGGGGTTAGGAATGGTTCCACTGGGCTTCCAGCCCTGTAGGGGTTTTCAGTTGTTCTCCTGCACTTCTCTTTTGGTGGGATGGAAAATCTTGAGGGGTTTTCCCCAACCTGGCTGCTACTGGTGACAAGAAAGGGGTTGTTCTCTGGATGGAGCAGGTGGGCTTGATCGAGATGTCTGAAAGCCACCACAAGGTTCTGTGCCCAGCGATGATTTCCAGAGCAGGGCTGGAGCAGAGCCCAGCCCAGACACTGGCACCAGTGTGGTGCTCTGCCCCACTCGCATTGCCCAGTCTATGTCCTTGGGGAGCTGTGTCCTGTCCCCCCAGCTAAGAGGGCATTATCTCAGCCCCCGATGCAGCCACCCAAGCAGATTAGCTGTAAGACCTTAAGACAAAACAGCAGCTACGCACTCCACGCTGCACACTGCTGAGAATGCCTGCCCTGAAGACCCTCCTGGCCCTGGCCATCGTCACGTCCCTGGCTGGAGAAAGTAAGTGCCCCTTGTCTCCAGGCAGCACGAGGTTGGGGAAATGGCTGGAACTGCTCCTGAGCTTGCTGCTGCCTCTTCCCTGTCACTGCCTGCAGCTGGTGCCTGCCCCCTGCCCCTGCCCCATGCTGCTCCCACGCTGCAGGAGAATGAGGTTTTGGGGGGAAGGGTGGCTTTCTCCTCCGAGTACCACCAAGAGAGGGGCCCTGTCCTTTGCCTCTGTGCCACTGGCACAAAGCCCAGGCATGCAGTGCCCAGCAGGGACCACAGAGCCCCTGGTCTCAGGTCTCTGGAGGCTCCTGAGCCAAACCCTGCAGCCTCTCTTGGCTAGAGCTGTGTTTCCTTGCTAAAACTTGGTTCCTCCAAGGTATAATCACAAAAAGCCGTTGTAAAAGGCGGGAGGGTGGTTGCACTGCCCAGAGCAATGCCATGGAGTAGGGGCAGCTCTGGACGGTTTCGGGATCTTTGGACCAAGGCAAGATGAGCGCGACTGTATTTTTAGCTTAGGACAGGTGAAAGGCTGTCCCATGCTGTGAGGAACAGCAAGGTAGACGCAACACAACCCAGCAGCGGGAGCCGGGTCACTGTGGGTTAATGGAAGGCGCTTACTGGCATCTGACGGCACGAAATTCCAATTTTCCCCATTCACGGGTTTTCTCTCCCGGAGCTGAAGGTGGAAAGAGCCGGCCCGCTGCCACGAGAGGGCTCTCCTCCGTCAGCAAAGCATCGGCTCTAGTTTATCCACCAAAATTACGGATTCGTCATTTCAGGCAGGAGCAGGATCTTCAGGTTTGGGTATTTCTGGGGTGTGTGCGCGCTCTGAGGGGTCACACGGCTCTGGCACCACTGTCGGCTCTGGCGCACAGGAGAGAGGGGCTGGCTGCTATCTGAGCTGCCTGGGGGCCTCCTTGAAGGACTGCGGAAATGGCTCGTCCCTCCCGACTCACACATCTGCCTGGCCCTCCACTGCCTGTCACCGTGCTTGTCCCCAGACACCTCCCTCGGGCTGAGCTTCCTGACCACAGCGTAGAATGTGGGAACTGCTCCCACAGGTGGGGCGGTTTCTCCCTTCTCCCTGCCAAATACTTATTAAAATGAAATCTGGCTCAAGAGGACAAAGATCAAGGATGGGTTTCAAATATTATGTCTACCTGTTTTTACTGCAAAAGGACTCCAAGGGAGTCTTGGGGACTCGGCAGAGCTCACCTGTCCGGTTTAGCTCTCATCATTTTGAGTCACTTGGAAGAGTTTTGCATTAATTTTGTGGACAGGTGAGGCCCCATTCTGCCTCCTGCTGCATGCCATGGCAGCGTCTGCTCGTGGCTCGACTCTGTCTGGTGCCACCCCTCACCTGTGACCCCTGGTCCCTGGGCCGGGGGTCACCAGGGTCTCTGGACGCACCCGCAGGATGGCGCATTGCTGTCACTCTCACTCCTCATCTTCACCCAGGTAAAGCACTGAAATGCCACAAGTGTGTCGCATCCAACGAGAATGACTGCAACCAGCAGGGATCCCACAGCTGCCCCCAATACGCCGACGCCTGCTCCACCATCACTGCGCCCAGTGAGTGCCTTGGCTGGAGGGCCGGGGTTCTGGACGGGCCTGGGGGTCCCAGGGGGAAGCGGGGCACGATCGTAGGGTCGTGGAGGGGACCGGAGGGC
>VWZN01002774.1:185982-200157 GCA_013396955.1 Regulus satrapa
GGGGGGGGGGCTCGGCCCGGAGCGGAGCGGAGGGGTCCCCGCTGCGGCACCGTCCTCGCCCAAAGGCCAGGGGGTTGGAGGCAAGCGTGTGGCCAGGATAGGGGGTTCTCAGCTGTTCTGTGCGTTCTCCGTTTATGGCAGATGAAGAGCCGTATCCAGACTCCTCCCAACAGGTTGATAGTTTCATTAAGGCAAAGATCTGGAATTAGTAGGAGCGGGTTGCTGGGCGCTGTCTCCCCCGTCTCTCTCGTGGGTCAGGACAGACGTCGCAGCCGTGAGCTCTGGGAGCTCCTCTGCAATCTCAGGTGAGAGGAAGCTGCGCTCCAGCCGCTGCGACATCGCAGGTTCCAGCGCTGGAACGGAGGGTGATCCTGCACCCCTGACGGCACCAGGACAGCCCGGGCGGACAGGTGGGAGAGAGGAGGAGGATGCTGTGGCTGCCCACAGGTGCGCTGGGCGCCCCGGAGGGAGGTGCCGAGGATGCCTCCCGGCAGCACAGCTGTGATGCTCCCAATGTCGGGTCTGCCACTGCCTCGGCTTTTCTGCTGCAGTGTTCCTGGGTTGGTGCTGTAGCTGCGTGGGGACGGAGCAGGGCACAGGCAGCTGTGACAGTGCAGTGGCATCCTGAGGTGCTTCCTGGAAAGTCTGGCTGTGTGGCTGCCTGCACACGAGGCCTCTGAGGCGCTCCTGGGTGCTGCATGGACAGTGCCCTGCACCTCCTGCCTCTCCCTGGGCAGCACTTGCCTTCAGCTCAGGCAGGCAAGGGGTGGCTTTACACCTTCTTCTGGAGCCCAATTGCTTGCCATGTCATTCACTGAGTCCGGAAAGGGGTGTCTTTTTTGGTGGGATATTGTGACTGAAAAAGCTGGCTGGTCAGTTACTTCAGAGGTAGGAAAGAGTCCTGGAAGTCTCTGATACACTTCACTTAGAAAACCAAGCATTTTCTGCAGTGGGATGTGAGGGACAGGAACCCGCCTGACTTGGTGCACAGTGTGGGGCAATCCCAATCTCCTCTGCCCAGAGGTTTGTGCATCTCCAAGTGCAGCCTGAGGTCAGTGTGCACAGAAGGGATGAGCTGGTTTGTGGTCTCCCAGATGAGCCCGTGGTAATGAAGGATGGTGGTGGTGGGACATGGAGACTCCCCAGAGGTGTCCCGTGGGGCTAGGGGCTCGTCTCTGTGCTGCCTGTGGCACATTTTGCTTCTTCCTCATCCGTCTCGCAAGCAGAAATCTCTGGATCTTTGTTGTCAGCAGAAGGAAGGGTTTATGAGGTTTGGTCTGAACGTGTTGGTATGGTTGAAGGTACCTAGGGATTTGTTTTCCATGTGCTCCCCCACCACAAAAATAACCCCACAAAGCCCATGGAAACTCTTGCACCAGGGCACTCTCCCCCTGCAGCAGCAGAGTCCCCACAAGCCAAGCCCTGATACCCATCTCTGAAATGTTGGTGATAAACTGAGATCCTGACAGCAGGTTGTCTTGTTTTCTGCCTCTTCTACCTTTGCAGCTGCACCCCAGCTCTTGCACAACCCTCGCCTCCCTGGGCCCCACTCCACTGCAGCTCAAAAATAGTATTTCCTCCTTTTCTGCATGAGTTCTTTTATTTGTGTAGCTCTGCTTCTGGCACCTGCGTGATCACCACTCTCCTGCCAGACAAACCACACTGGGTTCACTCACATCCTTTGGGTAACGGCTGCTCTCATCCCTGCCCTCCACCCTGGGCCGTGGGGAGAGGGCTCTGCCCGGGCAGGGGACGTGTCCTGCCTGCCGGGCTCCTGGTGCTGTGTCTGCTGCCCACACGGGGCTGGAAGCAATGACAGTGCTCCCACTGCAGCCAAGGGCCTTGAAAGACGCCTCCTGGGAGGGGCAGTGCTGGGGAGGGTCCCTGCCCGTGGCAGACCTGGGGATACACAGTGGCCCTGCTGTGATGGGTCATTGTTTTCCCTGCTGACTCGACATCCTGGCTGCAGATTTTCTGCTGGAGTTGCAGATTGTTCCCTGTTTCCTGGGAGCGTGCTCAGGCTCTCTCTAGGACGCTGCTTTGGGATTCTTTTTCACCACAGTTCTCAGGGATCTGGTGTTTCATGTCAGAACTTTTGTGGCTACCTTGTCTTCCCTCCTGGGGTTTGGTGGCTCCTGGGGCTGGGAGTGATGGGTTGGTAGTTGTCCCTTCCATCTCCCTCTAGAGCTCAGCTCTGGCTGAGTGACTGTGCTGGCATCCTGGAACACCTGGCTGGGCTGGGTTGGGTGGCCGTGGATGTGGGGGCAGACACTCACCCGTCCCTGCCTGTCCCCCTGCACAGGGTGATGCCAGAAGGAGCCCGGCATGCCGTACCTGGATCGGCAGAACCGTATCTGTGGCTTCCTGGACATTGAAGAAAATGAGACCTGTGGCAAGTTCCTGCGGAGGTATTTCATCCTGGACACCCAAGCCAACCACCTCCTGTGGTACATGGACAATCCTCAGGTAGGCACGTGTGCCAGGCACGTCCAGAAAGCTGTTGGTGAGTCTGTGGGCACATCCCAGCCTCCCTGGAGCAGGCATCTCCCTCGGCTCTCCCCAGCTCCTGTCTGCTGCACTGACACAGATCCTGTGGCTGAGCGTGGCCACAACCAGGCTACAGCCCTTCGGTGACCTCTGTGGTTTCCAGGCTTGTCCCAAGGAGCACCGCAGGGCTGGTCCCACTGCTGAGGGGTCCAAGCTGAACCAGGGGCGGGAGGGGGAAGTGGCTGAGGATGGCAGCTGCTGCCTGACCCCCAGGGCACAAAGGACAGGCTGGATTGCCCCCGCCACCTTCTCCCTGTCATTTACCTCCCACTGCTCATTCTGTGTGTTGCAGAACCTGGCCATCGGAGCAGGTGCTGTCGGATCTCTGCAGCTGACCTATATCTCCAAGGTAATGTTGGGGTGGGGCAGAGGGAAGGCGAGTGCTCCCTGTTTTCCCCTTATCCTTGCAGCATTCCCAGGAGAGGTGATGGCTTGCCCTGGAAGCACCCAAGGCCAGCTCCTGGTCCTGCCTGAGCTCATGACCGTCTCCCCAGGATGGAGCCTGAGTGGGGCTTTGGGAAGCAGGGAGGGACCCCCCCGACACAAGGATCCCAGTGCTGGGACCACGTTCATCTTCACCCGTGGACCGACACAGGACAGAGTGTGGGGCTGGGATGCAGGAGGAAGAGGAACTGCTCTTGTGAGGAAGGACACAGGGTGGGAGCAGGAGCGTGGTACAGCAGGCACAGAACTGGCAGTCGGCTGAGCAGTGCTTCAGGAGCTCTCCCATGCTCAGAGGACAGTGCCATGAAGGATGAGACCTTCTGGAAACGCACTCGTGTGTCTTGAGGTGTCATCCAGTCTGCATGGGAAGGCAGGAACGGCGCAATAAGTAACAACTGCTGCAGGGACTGAGGCAGCGGAGCTGTGGCTGCGTGTGGAGAGTGGAGCTGCCCCATCCTCCTCCTGCAAGCAGCCCCTCAGCTCTGTGAGGGAGCGGGGGGCTTGTGGCTGCCACGCCAGGCGCAGCTCAGCTTTATCCTGGAGCTGGATATAGCATTGGACAGATCTTTCTGTTCCTGCTGAATCATGATTTATAAATTAAGCGCAGATGAAGCAATGCTGGGAGGCTGAGCCTTCCCCATTTTGGAAAGAGCCTCACAAATTATATGGGTTTTAGTTTAAATGAAAATTGCTGCAGGACAGCATTTGGTCACAAACTGCGGGGTTGGGTTCTGTCAGTGGCTGGAACTACCAACAGTAAATATACCAGAAAAATGGAGGTTTGCTTGAGAAAACATATTTAAAGCATTATGGACTGGCTTTGAAGGACGAGGACTGTCAGAATAAATACTCCATGAACACTGTTTGTGGAGCCTCAAGGAATATTATTCTTATATAAATGATTCCTACTCTTCAGGGGAAAACCACCGCTGTTTTCCCTCAATTCTCTTAATTGCTGATGAGAGTGACTGTGTTAATCCAGAAGAATGGATGTTTTCAGGTCCTTTGAAAGCTCTGTCCTCTGCTGCTCAGCTCAGCCAGTGCCTGAGGGGATGCAGGGGATGAAAGTCCTGGCACAGTGCTGACCTTCCCCTGGGACTCAGCACCCAGGGTGGGCTGCAGCATGTGGGCTGACACGGGCAGGTTCCCTTCAGCCGGCACAGCTGTGCTGCAGCTCAGCTTGTCCTCATACGTGTGGGGTCCTGCTCAGGGGTCTTGTCCGGGCTGGCAGAGCCCAGGCAGGGAGCAGGGGGGTGGGTGCAAACTTCCAGCTCTTGTGCCCACCACTGGCATGTGCGGTTATCTCTAATTTTTCCCTGGTTTGCTCTGTCACAGGTTAGCATTGCCACCCCGAAGCAGAAGCCTAAAACTCCGTTCTGCTTTGGTGAGTGAGTGGGATCTCGGTGGGCTCTGTGGGGGGACACCTACTACAGGGAACTGCACTGTGGGTGCCTGCCCCATGAATCCTTCTGGCTGCTGCCAACTCTCCTTGTCCTTCCCTTCCCTGGCAGTTATCAATGCTCTGTCCCAGCGCTATTTCTTGCAAGCCAGTGACCAAAAGGACCTGCAGGACTGGGTGGAGGCACTGAACAGGGCCAGTAAGATCACGGTAGGTTACTTCATGCTCTTCTCAGTTGTTCCTTCCACCATCCCCAGGGATCTTTATGGTTGGTGTTTACTCGTGTGTGTTCCTTCGGCCTCCCAGCCCAGCTGTGGGGGGCAGCAGCTGTGCCCCAGGAAGGTCCTGTTGGAGCCATCCACATCCCCTCCAGCTTCAGGCCCTCCTCCTCCTGTTGCTCCTGCTGGCTGGGATCTGGCCCAGCCAGCTCCTCACTCTGGCTGTCAAAGGGTGGCTTTATTGTGCTTTAGTAACTTATTCATTCCATTTTTATTCTTCCTGGAACGCCGTCTCTTGTGACGAGGCGCAGCGAATGCCCTGCACTGTGGGGCATGGCGAGGCAGGCTGTGCCTGCATCCAGAGGGGCTCATCTGCCATCTCCTCTCATGTCCTGGTGTGCTCACAGAGCCGTGAGCTGATGGGCACTGACCCAGTCCCTCAGCGAGCCTGTGCTGCGCAGCTGCCCGGCGCTCCCGGCGCTCCGGGACGGGCTCTGCTCCCTCCCTGGGCAGCCTGGCAGGCGGGGGGTCACGCTCAGCTGGCACTGCCTGCACCGGGGCTGGGGCTTGGCAGTTCCACGATGGCTTCTGCCTGGGTGGGGGGTCCCTGTGAAAGGGCTGGGGGCTCCTGCTGAGCCATGGGGAGCACTGGGGCCAACGCATAACATGAGCAGGGTTTTACTGGGTCATGCACTGATGCATGTTGTTCATGGTGTGTAAACTAAATGTAAGGAAAAATCATGTAAACAGTTTGACTGGGGCCTATCCATGAGTTTTTCCTTTAAAATCCCTGGAGTGCCACATTGTAGTCTCTGTGGGAAATGCATCTGCAAGACCAGACCTAGCTTTTTCCTTTTTCCTTTTTCCTTTTTCCTTTTTCCTTTTTCCTTTTTCCTTTTTCCTTTTTCCTTTTTCCTTTTTCCTTTTTCCTTTTTCCTTTTTCCTTTTTCCTTTTTCCTTTTTCCTTTTTCCTTTTTCCATACATTAAGTGTGACAACCTTTGCACCTGCAGCCTCCAGACTGCTCTGGCTCATGCCTTCTCTTTCTGGGTCCAGCTGACATTGGCCACAGACCACTTCCAGAGCTGTAGCCAGAGCCTGCCTGGGCTCTGTGGCTGGGGTTCTGTCAGCAGTTTCCTCCAGGGTTGCGGCTTCTGGGCAGCCTGCGGGGCAGGGGCTTCTGCCAGGCTGGCAGAGGTGGGAGCTGGGCCGACAGGAGAATGAGATGCATCTTCTGCTTCTGCATGAAACCCTGGTGATTTCCATGCCCTGATTTTTGCCAGCCCTTCCCGACTCTGGCTGTATCCCAGCTGGCCGACCGGCTCGTCCAGCCCTTCAGGGAGGAGTTGGCACAGGCTGGCTGGGAAACCCAGGGCTACCGGGATGTGGGTGATGCTGTCACTCTGCCCTGCTCTGTGGGGAGGGCGGGGGGGGTTGGCGTTACAGGAGTTGAAGTGCAGGGCTGGGAAGGGAAACTTGGAAAGTCCCCCTTTGTCCAGAGCCAGGTGCCAGAGGGAAGGATGCGGGAAAGGAAAGGGGAGGATGACAGTGCTGGGAGTTGTGTTGCTGCAGCTCAGCCTCTGCCCAGGGGTGTGGGGCTGCTCAGGAGGGGACACAGCCAGCACTGGGGTCACCGCAGTGCCCAGCTCTGCCTCGTTAGCCAGAGCCAGCTCCTCATTAAGCCTGGCTGGAAGTGGAGCAGGGACAATTAAAGGAGCAAGTGTCCCACAAACTCACTGAGCTGCAGAGGCAAATCACAGGCGCCTGTGAAGGGATGCTTAATCACTGAGCTCCTCTCATCTCTCCTCTGGGTGTCTCCTGCCACCCAGGGGCTTCCACACCCTCCCTAACTGGGATGCTTGGCCAGGAGTTGTTTTTAAAGGGGATGTTTCTGCATTAGACAGAGATGCCCAGTGCAGGTGTGGGAATGTCCAGCATGGTCACCCGATGCCCCTCATCCCTTCCTTTCTCCCACAGGTACCAAAGGGCGGCAGCGTCCCCCCAGCCACGGAAATTGTGAAGCCTCCGGTGGTAGCCCAGACCCAGGAGAGGAAGCCCCAGGTGGCCTACAAAACTGAGATCGTTGGGGGGGTGGTGGTCCACACACCCATCTCCATCAACCAGGTGAGCTGGTTTGTGCTTTCATTTCTGGAAACAGTGTTCCTGCAAACCCTTCCCCCTGCAGGTATAAATGGCTGCTCTGAGCACCCTGAACACCTCTGCTTTTTCTCACTCTGAAGTGTGGTGAGACGAGGGGGTGTGAGCAGGAGGAGGTCATGAATCTGCTCAGCTTCCTCGCTATCACCATCCACCCACGTGCCTGTGTGCAAATCACCTCTTTGAGTACCCAGGGCAGAGGAGCCCTGTGTCTGGTGCCCCCACCACAGCAGCCACAAGGACTGTCCCAGGGTGGTGGCTGGCACCGCTGACCGTGGCTCTGCATCCCCTTCCCTGGCATGCAGCTGGGTGTGCATGTGGCTATCAGCATCTCCCACGTTTGGGCACTTGTCCAGCCCTGGGTCTCACTTCAGCTCTTATCAGCGGCAGCACTAAAAATAGAGAATTAGATCATTACAGCAGTTTCTGCTGGCAGATGCGTTTAACACTTCCCTGGCCACAGGGTTCAGCAGGATGCAGAGGTGTACGGAAGGTTGTGGGTGCAGAGGGGTTTTTTGGAGGTGGTGCATCAGCTGCCAGAATATTTCCGTGCTCTTGCTGCTTGCCCCGTGTGAAATGGCCATTCCTCTGCTGCAGCTTCCTGGGCGTGTCTGCGGTTTCCTGGCTGAGCCCCAGCCGGGGCTGCTCCAGGACTACAGTGGGGTGTCCCACGCTCTGGCTGGAGCATCACCCCATCTCCTGGGCACGCGACACTCACCTCTGACTCTGGACACCACCCGTGCAATGTCCAGCAGAGCTGGCACAGTCCTGGGCCTGGCTGTGGGTGCCATTCCTGTCCTGGCCGTGCTGCAGCTGTGCCACTGCTCTGCTGAGGGGCTGGGCAGTGCTGCAGGACCACAGAGGCTGTTTGTCTGTCCTGGGGACACCGAGGCAGCTGTGGGAGGTGCTGGGAGGGCAGGTCTGCCCAAACTGCTGCGGGGCCATACAAGGCTGGCAGTGGCCAGGGCCACCCGCTGCCATGGCAGTGCTTAAACCTCAGCTGAGCAGCAGCAAGGGCTTGGAGGGATGGGAAGGAAGCTGAGTGCAGATGTTTCATCTCAACCATGCTCTGCACTGCTGGGGTGAAGGGAAGGCACTGCTAAGATGATGCTGGAGGCAGGGCAGGATCTGGCCCTTGGGGTGCCCTGGGATGTGCTGAGGGGAGCCAGGGGTGGGTGCTGGGCACGTGGGCATGACCACAGCCCCTTTGTGCTCACTGCACTTGGGGAGGGACAGCTTGAGGCCAGAGGAGGCACCGTTTCCCTTCCTGAATGCCAAAGACCCAAGTATATTTGGGAGAACTTGGCTCTGAAAATGAGAACCAGAGACTTTATGGCTTTCCTGAGCAATTTATTCCTGTGGTACATTGCTTTCTCACACTGGGAAGCATTCCTTTCTAACTTGAGTTTTTCTGGTGGTTCTTGTTCTCCTCATGCTTTCAGTGGTGCAGTCAGGTCACCTCTTCGTGCATGATGAGCCAGGCAGATGGGCTCTGTTAACTTCCCTGCTGCAGGGGATTTATCTTCAACCCTCAAATTGCTCTTCTGCAGCCCTTCTGATTTCTTGTTTTTAACATGTGGTGGCCAAAAGGGTGGATAGTACCAGGACAGCAGTCCAGAAAGCTGCACATGCTGAGAGAACATCAGCTCTGGGCTCTGGCTCCTTCCCTGCCATGTTCAGCACTGCCTCAAGCCCTTGGCTCCCACACTGCACTCGGGGCTAGTGCCAGGTGGCTTTCCCTGCAGCTGGGTGTCCTGCCCGTGGCAGGGGTGCCCTCCCTGCTGATGGCAGCTTGTTCTCTCTGTGCAGGACGGCGGTGAGGGCAGCGAGGTGGCCGTGCACCCTCTGCTGCGGCGCTCACAGAGCTACATCCCCCCCTCGGCCACCAAGCCACCCGCTGGGCCGGCCCCACTCAAGAGCGGCTTCTGCGTCAAGCAGGGCAACGTGGTGAGTGCTGGGCAGGGGCTGCCCCAGGTGCTCTGCATGCAGGATGCACTGGCAGGGCTGAGTGCCAAGCAATTTCCTTCTCTTTTCCAGAGAAAGAGCTGGAAGCGGCGGTACTTTGTTCTGGATGAGTTTTCCATCAGTTACTACAAGTGTGAGCAGGTGGGCAGCTGCCCTGGAAGCCTTAGCAGGGCCCTGGCACCGCTGCTGCACTGGCACAGGGACTCTGGGGGAGGCATATCCCAGCCCCAGGGCCAGCCAAGCCCACCCCTGTCTCTTCTCACCTCTGCAGGACAAGGAGCCTTTGCGTTCAATTCTCTTGAAAGATGTTTGCAAGACCCACGAGTGCCTGGTCAAGTCTGGGTAATGCTCCCTCCCTTGTTTCCCTGCCATGGCCCTGAGCTGGTTTGGGCCAGAGCCGCCTGTGGGACCTTTCTGCTCCAGCTGCTCGTGGGAAGTGGCTCTCGAGGTGTTTACCTTGAACAAGCCCAGGTGGCTGCAGTGTCTTGGGAACAAGTTATTGCAGCAAACACTGATAAAATCAAACTAACCTACAGACTTTCAATGAAAAATAACCTAGGAAAAGAGACCTCTTCAGCTAAAGTAAAAATATAATGTATTATATATTTTAACTGTTGTTATAATAATTGTATTATTATGTATAACTGCTTATTCCTAATATGTAATAGCAAGGTGATATTTAAAATGAGCTGGGAATGCAGTGGATCATGGTGGGGAGGGCAGGGGTTTGCCAGCTGATGGTAGAACTGGAGGCTTTCTGGCTGAAGCTCTCTCTTCTCAAAATCCCAATGAGATCCAAGGTTTGCCTTCAATACGTTTCCTTCCCCGGCACACTCCAGAGATGAAGATAAATGCAGGGTTTTTTCTGTCCCCGATGGCTGCTGGGGTGTGACTGTCTCTTTCTCACTGTTTCTAGTGACCTCCTGATGCGAGACAACCTCTTTGAAATCATAACGAGCTCCAGGACCTTCTACGTCCAGGTGAGCAGCTGAGGCTGGGATGATTTTGGGGCAGAAAAATCACTCACTTCTTGAGAAAAGGGCTGCTCCCCACAGCCCTTCATCAGTGAACACGAGCAGGGTGTAATACAGGGTGTGAGGGAGAACTGCGGGGGGATTCACTTCTCCCTTGGGATTATTTATACATGGGGCTGTTTGTGAGAGCAGGGGAAGGCAGAGCTGAACCTCGGGAATGCCAGGACAGCTGAGCCTCACTGGGGCTGCTCTGTTTGCAGGCAGACAGCCCCGAGGACATGCATAGCTGGATCCGGGCAATCACAGGGGCAGTCCAGGCCCTGAAAACCCGCCCCAGGGTAGGTCTTCTACTTTCTGTTTCATATGTAGTGTCAAATGGACATGATGCCAATGTACAAGATATTTATTTTGTGGATTATCTAAGCAGCCTGACTCTGTCCTGTCCTCGCAGGAGATGTCCTTTGTGAGATGCTCCTCCATGGCCAGGCCCGGGGGCTCCTCGGGCCCGTGCCAGCCGCGGCCGGAGGAGCGGAGAGCCTCGTGCAGGGCGCCCTGCGCGTCCTCCTGGCAGCCCTGGACGCCAGTGCCGCGGGTAGAGGGGCAGCAGGCGGCGCTGGGGGAGCTGCCAGCCCCCGTCACCCTGAACTCGCCGTTCACGCCGGGGCTTGCGGAGCGACAGGCCCGAGTGCGGCACCGCTCGGAGCCGCAGCAGCTCAAGGAGAAGCCATTCGCCTTCAACCTGGATGATGAGAGCATCCGGACCTCGGACGTCTGAGCGGCACCGAGGCACCCCCGGCCCCGCGCGCCGCCTCCCAGGCATCCCTAGGGGTGGTTTTGGTATGCGAGGTGGTCCCTTCCCTCCAGCACAGCCCTTCCCCACAACGCAGGATCCGTCTGGACCCACATCCTGGTGCCCTCCTCTGCAGGGAGCGGGGTCCCTGGCTGCTCCTGCCTGGGCTTGGCCCCAGTGGTTCCATGTCTTGGAAGGTGCTCAGTGTGCAGGGCAGGAGATGCTGGGGACCTGTATGAGGGGACATCTTCTGCAGTGCATCATTTCCCCCACAAACCAGGTCTGGAGGAAGTGGCAGGAGGTCTTGGAGGCATGAGGGGGAGTGTGGCCTTTCTTGTGTCTGTAAAATGTTTCTCTCTTTGATGCTGGTCAGGTTTTCCAGGGCAGAGCTGGGAGACAGCAGCCTGCAGCTGCCCATACGGGGACTCACTGCAGCTTCCCCTTACAGGGACTTATTCCCTCAGAGACTGGATCTTCCCACTGCCCACACAAGGGTTTATCAGCAATCTGCTGGCTTTTAATTATGTCTTTTTGTACCGGCGGTTCCTGTTGAACCCCAGCCTGGGCAGGTGCTCAACCCCTCCAAAGGCTTTTGGTACTTCTGAGCATGAGCCAGGGCAGGCAGCTGGAGTGACAGTGGGAGCCTCCTCAGGTGTGATGTCAGTTTTGTACCGTGCACACCAGGGCACAGATAGTTGTGTCACATGGCGAAGGGCTTTCAGTAAAAAGCAATGAATATTGAGCACCTGATGGAACTGGGCAGACTTGTCCGGCCAACTCACCCGCTGCCTGCCCGAGATGGAAACCAGCAGGAGTTTCTAGAGCAATGTGAATTGTCATTTCCATAACCAAATGAGCTCCTGTAGGTGTGATAAATAGTGTGCAGAAAATCCAGGTGTTCCCTCAGCAGAGAGATTGTCTGATACCTTCACCCCGCAAGTGTGTGCAATCCCTGGGTGCCGAGTGAGAGCTCGTCTTCCCTTCACTTCCCTCCCTGGCCATGACATGTCTTCTGCTCTGCAAGCTCAGCCCAGTGTGTTTCCCAGAAGCAAACATCTGGTTCCAGCCCTTTTGGGCCCTCCAGCTGTTGGACAGCTGTGCCTCAGCCTGAGCCTTGACTGACCTTAATGCGAATTGTACCTTCCTGCCTCAGTCCCCTGCGGGGTGGGCACAGCAGAGGAACCTTCGTGCAGCTGGGGTCCCCCAAGTTCAGGGGGAAGAGGGTCTCAAAGGGGATTGTGTGGAGGTGCTGGAGAACAGAGAGCATGAAAATTACTGGGAATCGATACAAACGGTACAGGGCGAGTGTTAGTATTATTTAATTGTAGCTACCTAGGTCCTGCTGGTGGTCCTTTTTCTGCTCCTTTTTGCTTTATTTGCACTAGAGTTTGAAACTTTCATTTTTTTAGGCTGACTTGCTGTTTGGCTCCTAACAGTATTTCAGGAATGGTTTAGCAGTTTGGTAAGCCCATCCATCAGAGTCGTAGCGCTCGGTAACAGCGTTCTGATCTCCATGTTGGAGAGCGGGGAATGCAGAGGGATGATGGTTCTTTTGTACAAGGCCTTGGAACCACAGACTCTGGAGTATTCCTGGTGCTTGATAATTGCACAGTTTCCTCAGGCCTGGGAAGGTAAAGCAGAGGCTTGTTGCACAATTAAGGTTAATTATCCAGGAGCAGAAACTACCAGTGGCCCCAGCACTATTGCAACATTCCTCTTGCTCCTTCCCACCCTCCTGCATCCCCAGGACAGCATAAAGGCTGAAGGTGAGGTTCAAATCCGTGTGGAACTCAGCTGGGCTCCAGAGCCATCCATAACACAGGTGGTGTTGGGCGGGAGGGATTTCCTCCCATTCCAAAGGGCTGGCTGGATGCAGTCAGACCTCGATGGAGCTTTGTGGTTATTTTAAAGCAGACTGTTCTCCCCTCAGCTCTGCATTGGTTCCTGGCTTGGGCGTGGGACAGCCACGTCCCCCCAGAGCTGCTCCCCCTGAAGCGTGTGCTGTGGGGCTCTGCTGGGGTGCTGAGATTGGGGTGCCCTGTGCAGGCAGAGCTCTGGGAGAGAGAGGTTTGCTGTTCCCACGTGGTTCCAGGCATTGCTGGAAGTGCTGCTGGGGATCCCAAGTGCTCTTAGGGCTGGGCCCTGGCGTGGGCGATGCTCCGTGACCCCCAGTGGGGGCTGCCTGCCCCCCTCCCCTCGCCTGTAAATGCTGCACTGTCCTTTGTCCCTGTGCTTTTAAATAAAGGAAACCCCAGGCACTTTCCCAAGTTGTTTGCACTGTGGATTTTGGGTAAGGCGTGCCGTGAGGTGAGGGTTGAATGCTGTTCCCAGTAGGGTGGGGGACAGGGGGCAGCAGCTGGGGAGCTCCCAGCTGGGTGCTGCCCCATGCTCACGATGCTGCTGCCCTGCACAAGGAGGGGCTCTGGGCTGGGGGAACAGCGCCTGGTGAGGGCAGGAACATCACAACTCTTACTGGAGCAAGGCCCCAGCTGTTCCTTGGGAAGGAGGGAAGCTGCTGGACCAAGGCCCTGCTGTGAGTTGGCAGTGGGGGCTGGAGACACAGGAGCTGTTAATGACAGTGGACTTTTGCACATAGGATTTTTTTTTTTCTATGTCACTGCAGAACTTTTTCCTGTCCATGTACTTTCCAGCCCTGTTGTGCTGAGGAATGGCATTTTCAGGACAAAGCTGCCCCCCACCCCTCAGTTGAAGCTGCCAAACTGGGAGTGTGTGTTCGCTGTTTTATCTCAAATGTGACTGGACATTTGCATACAGATTTTGTGTCTGGCTCTGGTTGGGACTTGTTGCAGCTTCCTTTTCCCATTTTATTCAGCTTGGTCAGTTCTTAACCTGCAGCTGGTAGGGCTTCCTCTTTTGGGTGTAAGGTTCTCATACCCTTTGTATGCTGCTGGTGCCCTGTGCTGGGGCTGGAGCTGGTGCCAGAGGAGTCCCTGGCACAGACAGGAGCTGCCCCTTGCCAGCTCTGGCCCTTTCCCAGCTCCCTGGCTGCTCCCAGGTCTTAGGTGGCCCGTGACCCCAAGATAACCTGGGCTCAGGACTCTGGATTACCAGCCTGGCTGGGGGGGAGGGTCAGGGCTAGACCGTGACCCCGTGGCCTTCATCTCTGTGCGACTGTGACTTCACTAATCCCCAAAGTACGTGGAGTCAGCTTCTTCCAGATTTTATTAATGTCTGCTTGACCCCCTGTCTTTGCAAGCTCTGATTTCTTAAGCTGTCACTATTTGCAGCAGGAAGCCAGATTATTTTAAACAAGCAAAACACATCCCGAACACCTTTCTGTCCAAGGTTGGTACAGAGTCATTATCAAGAGTAACTGCTGCGCCCCCTGAGTGACAGCTCTGTAAGTCCACGGAGTGCCCGTCAGAGCCCGGAGCTGCAGCGGGGCCAGCCCCTGCTCAGTACACGGTGCACCAGTTGCTGCCATCGCTGGGCATCAGCCCGCCGGTGATGAGCAGGATCAGATCCACAAACCACCAGATGCCCAGGCCGCCCAGGGTCAGCAGCTTGCCCACGGCGGTGCCCGTGTGGCCCAAGCAGAAGCGATCCACGCCAAAGCAGCCCAGGAAGAAGGAGTAGAGCAGAGTGGTGATGAAGTAATGTCCCGTGTACCTGCGGGAGAAGACGAGCGGGGTCAGGGAAGGTCAGCCTTCCCCGGCGGCCC
>VWZN01002774.1:202701-337575 GCA_013396955.1 Regulus satrapa
CGACCGGAGCGGGGGGGTCCTGCCCGTGTGCCCCGAGTGCCCGCGGTGGGTCTCGGGGGGTCGCCGGGCCCGCAGGAGGCTCTGGGGGTGGCAGCCACCTGTGCCGTGCCCAGCATGGCCAGTGCCGCCGTGCCCTGGCCGGGGATGCTGCGGAGGGCCCGGCGGGACAGCGGGGCTCCAGGCGAGGAGCTGAGCCGGCACTGCCGCGGGGCCCGCCGCACCTGCCCCGTTCGGCTCCTTGCTCCTCCATCCTCCCGTGTCAGGTAGGGCTGGGAGAGCCGGGAGCTCTGCCAGGCTCTTGCGGAGCAGGGGGCAAAGCCCCGAGAGGAGCAGGGGCCTTGGCCATCGAGGAGCATCGAGGTATTGGCAGAGCCGCGCACGCTGCTGTCCCCGGGGCGGCCGGACAGCACTCAGAGCCAGCGTTCGGCCTGGCTTTTGGGAGTTGGTCCCGTGCTGTCCTTAGGGACTGTTTGTGGAATGAGATGGTTCTGTTTATGGGCTCTTACGGTGCCGGTTTAAGGCTGTACATACATGACAGGCAGAATTGTCTCCCCTGTCATTGTTTCCCTCTCCTGAAGGGACGTGTGCCCTGTGTAGAACTTTTGCATTTGCCATTAATGCATGTTTTTATAGTCAGGACTTCCCAAGTGAGAAATGTACAACTTGATGCTGGTACTTCATGCTGAGGGTAGTGCTTATGTGGTGTGTGCCCCTCCCTGAGGGGTTCTGTGCTGGAATCTCTTCTCTCACTTGCCGTGGTGTTGCCAGGGTGTCTCTGAGCTGTGTCAGCTTTGAGAGGTGGCTGGTGGGCATGTTGGGAGCTGCCTGTCTGGAAGCCGGAGTGATGTCTAAATTTATGCATCTCTGAGAGATCAGTGCTTGTGCTTCTAGTAGGGTAGTTGGTGTTTTGAGGAATAAGATTTTAGTTCCTGCCTATAGGAAAGAAACAGTGGTGCCTGGATAGGGTAGTGTTCCTCTCTGCCTTTGGAACTCTCTGTCCCAGCTATTAATGCCAAACCTGCCATGAAATATAATATACCTGTGGTATAAGGAATAAGGAGAGTATAGAAACCTCCAACTTTGGGATTTTAATATAAATGCTTTTGACACACATGGGAGGGAAGGCAGAAGTGGAATGCTACCAGAAACTATCATTTGAAAATTTCTGAATCACCGTAATTGCATAGTGATATGTAGCCTTAAGGGATTTGTGTATGTGGCTTTTCCTCTCCAGTTTGTGTTCCAAAGTAGCCTTCAAGATTTGACTGTATAGAATTTTTTAAAAATTCACAGGCAGCAGCTATTTTGTGTTACTCCTTCTCTTTCTTGATACTTGGTGTCATACCCACACCAGGACGTTCCAGCCAGGCGTGGCCACAGCTCTTGAAGTGTCTAAATGCTTGGGTTTAAATTTCTGGGAAGATGGGGTGTTTGGTTAAGATAATTCTTTTGTTCACTAAGCACTGCCTCACCCATATTGCAGCAATTTGGGACAGTCTTTCAGCAAAGAGTGGGCTTGTGGTTATTTCCTCTTTGTGAAAAGGAAAGAGAGGAAAGACTTTTCAGTGTAGCTAACGTTACCTCTTGTAGTGCCTTGCTGTAGGAAAAAGGAAGTTTGAACCATGCCTTTAGAGTTTCTGCATGTCTTGATTCTTATTATTTCTTAAGCTAAAATAAAAAAAAAAAGGATGTTAATTTCACAGTTCTCTTTGGTGGCTCAATGCAAAGCCAGCGATGTCTCCACAGAGAAGGTTCCCACGGACCCAGCTGAGCAAGCAGAGCTGACCTTCACAGCTGGTAGGAAGTGAGTGGGTGCTCAGCTCCTGCCTGTGGGTATGCTCTGGGTGCAAAGGGGGACTCCGGGGCCAGGGACCCATGGGAGGGCTCCTCTTGCTGCAGAGGATGGCACAGCTCTACCCTGCTTCTCCTTGGCAGGAGGTTCCACAGTGCAGGGGGTGTTGTAACCGTACCAGTGGAACACCTGTGACAGTCCTTTTTGTGGAACAAGGGGAGCTATTGTCTTACAGACAAATTAGGCTTTAGGAAGGGCAGAAGGAACAGGGAAGAGTCTAGACAGGAAACACTTACAGCATAGGTCTGGATTTCAGCAAGGGGTGTAATAATTTTCTAGGAAATATTTCTGTGGAAGAACTCTGTAACCTGATCAACATCCAACATCCCCGGTGAAATACCAAAAGAAACTTCATGAACTGCGCTGGCCAGGCTTAATGTTATACAAATATTCCAGGTGAGCAATATGTAGAGATGAATTTGCTTCTTTTGCTGTGATGGTCATCTCTTCCTGCCTTCTAAAAGGCACTGGCACAGCATGAGACCCAGCAGGTCTGAAGACTGAGAGCAGGGCAGGGAGAAATGGAAAGAAAAGTCCTGAGGAGTGGTGCCTGTAGAAGAACAGCTGGCCAGATGTTCCCAAGTGTTTTGAAGAGGAAGCACCACTGAGACACTCTTTGATCTTTGAGGTATGGGAGGAGCTGAAACCGCTGGCTCCACAGAAAACATTTCTACATTTAGAAGAAGACTTGTTATCTTTGTGTTTTGTATAAACTTTTAAACATTTTTGAGTGGACTTGGATAATATTTACATAGTGAAAGTGAAGGAGGTTTTTGCTTGCAGTAGTCCAAAGAGTAAATCCTACTTCATCTGTGACCTTAGTGCAAAAGTCAAGTGCACCAAAGAAATGCTTTTCCTGGTGTGTCATTGCCTGGAGAGATCCACCAGCAGTGCTTCTGTTGTTTTGAAGGACATATGTAAGTAAACCAGGTCCTGGAAGTTTCTCCTCACACACTGCTTGGCAAACTCCTGTATGATTCTGAAAATAGGATATGGAGAATGCAGATTGAGCTGGCAGCTGGTACCTCCCGGTCAGATGGGATTCAGGCTCCCTAAAGACTGGGAGAGCAGTCCCAGTGATATGAGCATGACAGAAGTATCTGTCAGAAATAAGTGGCTTTGAAAGGATGGCGCAGAGTGTTCTGCTGAGGTGGAAATAATTGTCTGGACAAGTATGAGAGGGTGAAAAATGGGGAGCAGGAGCATGTTGGCAGGAAAGGAAATGAGTGTCAGAGCAGGTTGAATGTGAATCAGACGTGCTCTCTGTTTTGAAGGTGAGATTGACCTGTGCAGATCCATAAACACACATAGCACGTGTGCCTTGGTATGTGTGAGTCCTCACTGGGCTGCTGTGTCCTGTTGAGGTGCTTTTTTGGAGCAGGTGTATCTGACTGTATCAGATACTCTCAGATACTGTTTACTCTCTCCTAAATCTGACTGGGGAGGGGAGCCAGATCATCCTGATAGGAATAGACAGAGGTGTAAGGAAATACTGAATATCGATGCTCCTCAGTTGCAGGAAAGGAGAGACTAGTATGACAGCACCCTGGAAATCTGCAGTTTTGGAGCTGGAGAGAAGGGAGTGAATGGTTCCCCTCGTCTGGGGGTCAGAGGTGCACCCTGAGCACGATGAGCTGATCACTGGAGATGCTCCCTGTGGAGCTGGTCCTGCCCGGAGCCCTGGGGCTGGAGGCTGTGTAATGCTTTAGGCACTTCTGCTGAGCAATCCCCTGCCAAAGTGTGCGATGACTCCTGCAGCTGACCTCAGCTATTAATTGTGATCAATTGATGCTAACCATGGTTAACTTAATGAGTTCTGGTATTAGCTGCTGACATGCTCACATGCTGATGAGCTGCTTTTTTATGAAATTAGCTTGTTTTGTGGTGTAACAGGCCACAGTCTGAACTTTCCTCTGTTTAATTTTTTTTCTTTCATTGAGGAGTGTCTCTTTGACCTTCCGTTGCTGGGCTTGGGAAGGAGTCACAGCTCAGGAAGGAAGATAATTGAGGGGAAGTATAAGTGTAGGTGGATGTAGCTGTGTGTTGTGATTCTGTAAGTGAGCCAATGACCCATGGGCATGCCGAGATCTGGCAAGACAGTCTGACCTTTGCTGAATAGAGAGAGCTCTTACCTGTCAGGCAGCCCCAGAACACTTACCTGAGCATTGCCAGAGCTTCCCTCAGTCTGGAGGGCTGTTGTGGCTGTGATGTGTTCCTGTGGTTTTCAAGCTCACACATGCCATGGAGCATGCATGGAATTCCTATGGTGGGTTTGGGGTGGGGAGGGGAAGATGATTCACGTCTTCCTAGCTGTCTCCAATGCTTGGTAATTAATGGCAGCCTTTAATGAGATGAGATAAGCATGGTCATGGATGCAGTTGTATTTTTCTGATCAGAAACAAAATCTCAGCCCGGAAATGGGTCACCAGCATGTCATGTTCTCAGCAGTGACATGGTACAGCTCCAGCAGCTGCCAATGACAGGAGGCACCTGGGGATTACAAGTCCTCTAACTTGCTGAAAAATTTATTCCAAACTGTACCTGGCTTTTGCGGGAAGAAAATGTGGGAGCAGGGTTGGCTTTCTGCTCAGCTGCACTTGTCCCTTGGGTTGGATTTTGTTGAACTACTCTGTGCCCTCTTTGAGGGCTGCTGGTGATGTGTGAAATGTTGCACAGGACATTTGGCATGGAAATAGGTCTTTTGGGAAGTGAGGGGCAGTGCCAGGGACAGACCTGCTGGAGACTCCCACCCCATCACCTCTCAGGCTGGGAGTGGTGAAGGAGAGCAGAAAGTGGGGAGAGGACTGTCAGACCATTCAGACACTTGAGAACAGGTCTCTTTTAGTGCTCTAAGAGGATCCTCTTGGAGTTGTAATCTTCCCAGAAATCCCTCCCAGTTCTGCTTCATGTGATGATTCACTCATTTGTTTTCTGCTTCCAAGCTGCTCTTGGGCAAACGTGTCATGTTCCAAACCCTGCCAAGGCTGGATGTGTGCTGCTGTTTGTGTAACCCATGCCTCGAGAGCCTCCAGAGCCTGGCCCAAGTGTCCCATCCCCGCTGCCACGGGTGTGTGGCAATGGCAGTGGGGAAGGACCAAGTGCAGAGCAGGAGCTTGGGGCTGGGTTCGGCTGTGGGGTTCAGAATGACAAATGAACAGAAGGGATTGCTGCAGTGTGTGCTTTTGTTGGCTCATTCCAGGGAAGGAAGCAGCCCTTCCCTCCCTTGTTTTCAGGCCAGGGAGGTATTGGCCCTGTGCTCTGTAGCCAGCGAATGTAAGAGGCTGTTTTCAGGAATTTTATCTCTGCTTTTTCAATACCTTTTGCCTACAACCACTGTGTTAATGGAAGTTCTGCTGCAGAATGTGCCCTGTGAGGAGCAGTGGGGCTGTGCCTGTGCTGGGTGGTAGACCAGGACAGCACAGTGCCTCTGAGGCCTCCTGCCATGGGCACATGGGCTGTAAGGGGAGGGAATCTGATTGCTTCTGCTTTGGGGGTAGTGGGGGCAAGAGAGTAGAAGGTTTCCCTTGGGATGCCTGTTGGAGTGCTGACCCAAAGGGATGATGATGTGTGTCAGCTTGCCAGGCCTGGGAAGAGGAGGAGAAGAACTGAAGGAGCCTGAATGTCACTGCAGCCTGGTGCTTTTTGGGGAACCCCTGGCACTTAAAGCCTGTGTGGGGGTTCCTGCCCATTTTCCAAAGGATGGAGCAGGCCTCTCATGGAGGCTTTGAGCTCACAGTGCTGTCCTGCAACTCAAAGAAGCCAAAAGCCCTTTGGAGATGGAGTGTGAGTTTTGGTGTGTTCAGAGGGGCTGGTTTTAACTGGATGCAGCAGCTCAGTCCCACTTGAGAGATTTTGGAGGATCTTGGACACCAAGCGCTCACTCACCTGTGCCAGATGTTGTGATGATTTCTGGAGATAGACAGGGAGGATAACTGCTCCCTTCCCCCTACCTTTGCTGGGAAGCTCAGGCTCCTCTGATGAGCTCATTGATTCCCTTGCCACGAGGCAGGAAAAAGATCTCTCTGGGTTCTGCCTGTGATCTGGGTTGGCCAACCTCCTGCTTCCTGGGTGAGCAGCACCAAGCCAGGCACCGGCAGATGCCACCACTGATGGGAAAAGTCATTTGCATGCCCAGTTTATGGTTGTTTACGTAGTTAATATACAACAGTTACTTACAAAAACTGATAAAGGGAGCTTGGACTGTGGGCTTGTTTGGTTCAGGGGATCTGTCTGATGTTGCATGTGCCAATAATACACAAAGGAATCTGTGACAGCTGCTTTGTTGCAGGAATTTGTCTCACCTCAGTTGTTTTGATGAGGCCCTTGAGAGCTATCTAAGAGCATAATAATGAATAGTAGCACCAGCCTCAGGTCAGGAGTTTGGCTGTGCTGTGCCACGGGGAAGCACAGGAGCTGCTGGAGCTCTGAGAGAGGCTGCACGAGGCAGTTCTGCAGCTTTGCAGCACAGGACACTGGGTTTGGCACTGGGTATCCTTAGAGAGTCCTCGCTGTGCTGACCTGCTTTACATGTTGATTCTTGCTGATGAAGAATACTGGTGTACGAGATGAGTACTGGTAGGACAGTATTTGGAATGTGGAGATCTCAATTTGAAATTTTCTGGAAGAACCGGTGTCTTCTCTGCTATTTGTGTGTTGTTTTTCTGGCCCCTTGCAAGGCAATCCAAGTTTGCAGTTTGAGGTTTGCTGTGTGCTCTTCTGTGTGTGGGCCTTTAGTGAAGCAGTGTTTTCTTCCTCGTGCCTCGTCCTCTCGACTGCTTTGTTTCTCCAGCTGGTGTTTCTGTTCTGCTCCCCAGGTTTCCAGGAGCTTTCCCTGCTCACTTCCTACGAAGTTGTAACTCCACAGAGATTGGGAAGAGAACGACGAGAGGCTTCCAACAGCTCCTCGATACAGGTACTTGGCAGTCTTAGACATATTTTCAGTTTAGTGTCAGCTTCCCAATAAAGTCCACCCCAAACTGACCTGAAATGCCTGCAGGGTGCTGCGAGGTTCACCTGGCAGCAGGGAGATGTCTGTCCTTGCAGAGAGCATCACCTCTGGCTCTGCTGGCAGCTGAGCTACAGAAGCACCTCCCTCCTCCTGGGGTCACAAGTTGCTGCAGTAGATTTTTGATCTGGATGTAAAACTTGCATCATGTTCAGTAAAAGAAATGTGTTGTCCTTTTTTGGCTGTGACTTGGAACGTTTCTGTGGAAGTTTTAGAAGGAAATAATTAAGAAAAATACAGTTCTATTTGGAAACCATTTCCTTCACACAGGAAGGGATGTTATATATATATATGTGTGTGTGTATATATATATATATATAAAATATAATTATATTTTAATTATAAAATCCAGGCTCATCCACCTTTGTTGGTTTCAAAGACTGTTTTATTCATTAGCATGAGTAAAATGAACCTTTCTTTATATTCAGGACAAGGTGTCATATGGCGTTGAGATTGAGGGAAAAGAATACACGATTCATCTAGAAAAGAACAAGTAAGTGATGGATTTCTTCAAATTATTAAATTATTCAAGCTGTTGTGTCCAGGTGACAAGCTGGCAGGTAGCACATGAGTTTTGATTCCTGGGGTTCTATGTGGGGAGGGCAGCTGTATCCCAGCTCTGCAGAGTGGGAAGAGGTTGAGTCCCAGTGTTCTGGCCATCATCCAGGATTGAAAATATTTTCCATTCCTGCAGCCCTGGGGAACCCCTTCAGAGCAGGAAGCTGCAGATTACTCCAAGGAGACCCAGGGAATCTACAACTCTTTCTATTCACAGCTAAAAATAAACAAACTGAACTGTATTTCAAGTCAATATTTTCACTTTTGTCTGGATCTTGTTTATTGTTTTAGTTTTGTGTTTTTTCCCATCTCAGTGGCACAAGGACACTAATAAATGACTTTGTCTCCAAGGTCTGGAGGCTGAGGCCTCACAGCTGATACAGATGCTGTCTGGCTGGAGGTGAAGGGCCCTTGCAGCACCAGCACATGGTCATTTACCAGGCCACTGTGCCCCAAACTGCCCCTTTGATGGACACACAACTGTGCAAGCCCTTGGGGAGTTCTCCCTGCCGCTTGCCAAGGCCCTGACCCTCAGAAACGTGGGAATTTGGCTGCACCACATCACCGGAATTGCCAGGATGGTGCAGCAGTCTGAGTCGTGGGAGACTTTCCCAATGCACTTCCTCCTTAAACTGGGGAGGAGAAGCCTTATGCAGCAGACCGAGGGCTAGAATTATTTTTTTCCAGCTTGGAAACAGGCTTTTAGCACAATTTAATGGGTTTTGCTGCTTGTTCTGCTCTCTGTGGTGAGGTGGTTTGTTTGATTGCATTAGCAGTTCTGTCATTCTGTTCTCTTGAATTTTGCTGTGAAAATATATAATTTCTTTGTTAATTTTGGAGGTTTTTTAAAGTTTCCTTATTTAATTGCAGCTTATCTATTTATCACACTCTTGATTCAGGCCATCTGACTGCTCTCCTCCAATGTCACAGTCATTTAATGAAATTCCTCTTGTATTCCTTCCCCCCTTTCATTGTAGAGAACTGCTGCCCAAAGATTTCACAGTTTATACCTACGACAAAGAGGGAAAATTGCAACTGGAATATCCAGATGTCCAGGTAGGAATTCCTTCTACTCATACCCTCACTGAAGGTGACTGGAACAGATCATCTGTGGGATGAGGGAGTTGGGATTACAAAAGGATGGTTGTATTTTCTGCTGGGCTACCTTCAGTACCCACTGCCCTCTTCCTGGAGAGAATCCTTAATTTTGGATGAGGATCTAACCTGTAAAAGAGCTGTATTTTCTGGTGTGGAGGTGGTTGCTGTCTCATTGAAGGCTGCTGCTCTCAGCTGTCCCAGCACTGTCTGCTGCTGTACTTGTCTTACAGCCCAGTGAGGGCTGCTGGCACTCCTGCCCTCTGCCTACCTTTCTCCAGGGCCTGGGGCTGCCTGAACAGGCAGCTCTGCTTTTGCTTTTGCACACAAGGAGCTCCCAGGGTGCTCCCTGAGCAGGTGAGCAGGGCTGGCTGCTGGGATCTCACAGCTTTAGGGTGGGCAGGCAGTGTGTCAGCCCTGATGGGAGGGCTGCATGACTGCACTTGACTGGCTTTCCAAAGCAACCTGTGCTGAGGTCCCTTGCTTTTGAAACAAGGAAGGACCTTGGAGAGGGATGTGGTCTGTGCAGGGTTGGAGTTACCCCATGGAAAGCACATGTGCAGCCCTTGTTCTGTCTAACAGGCTGCCTGACAGGCCGCCTTTAGAAATGTAGAAGTAAAAGCAGGTTGTGTGATACAAAATGCATGAGAGCTTTTCTAATGGCTTCACTCTTAGGGATCAGTGTTGTTCCTTTGAAAGGGAAGTATTAGTCATACATGATTCATAGGATCTTGTTCTTGAAAATAGAGCACCTGAGTCAAATGACTGTTTGCTTCCTAGTCAAAAGGGATTGGTTAGAGGAAAAATGCTTTTTCAGCACTAGGTTACTGAAGTCACGCTGCCCTGAACGATTAGCACGAGCCCTCTGTGCTTTCTGCATTCCTTGCTGAGCAACAGGTGACAGAATCTGTATGACAGACCCCATATCGATGTCTAAAATTGCCCTTGCCAGAGGAAATGGAGTGTTTTCCCCATGCTACCCCTTGTTGAATTTCCAGAAGGTGTCCAGGGCACGCAGTGGAAGTGTCCCATCTCTCCGGGTTGCTGAGGGCTGGGCTCTGGCAGTGCAGCTCCTCTTGCCATGGACAGCAGGTGGGGTTCCTCCTGCTGCTACACAGAGGTGACAGACAAGCCAGAATTTTCTGCCAGAAGACTGAAGAGTCATTTGGCCCAAATCTGGAGGGAGGGGCTGTCCTCAAAATATTTGAGGGTGGAGGACAGACCAGGAGAGAGCTAGCCTAGGTCAAGTTAAGAAATCCAGCTATGGTAAATTTAACTTCATGCATTGTCTGTTCTTGAGCTGTAATCTCTGCTGGTCAGTGGCAGATCAGAGATTGCCCCAGGTGTGCAGGCACGCCTGAAACGTGTGTGTAATGCACCCTTGTTTTCCTGTCCAGGATCACTGCCATTATCAGGGATTCGTGGAGGGGAGCCTGGATTCCCTGGTGGCTGTCAGCACTTGCTCGGGGCTCAGGTAGCACAACTCTTCCTTTGTTTCACGTTGTGGCTGCTGAAGCCAAAACCCACTTCTGCTGTTTCTGCCTGTGCCTCAGCCAGCCTGGGGGTCACTGGCTGCACTGAGCTGTCTTGGTGCTGTTGTTCTGTGGCATCTTTTATTCAAGGACCTCACAGATATTTGAAGTACTGTCAAGTAAGTTATTAATGCAGTTTGTTCCCAGAGTGCAGTAAATTGGTTTTGATGCATCTTTTGACTTATTTTGGCTTATTTTTAATTTGCACGGATAGTCATGACAACTGTACCTATTGCAGAAATGGAATGTTGAAATACTAGTCTCCAAATTTCACAAAATTTGCCCTAAACGTTATGCACCTCAAGTTTGATGGAATTGTTTTCTACTTTGGGCTTGTTGCCACATATTCTCTGCCATTGGTTTTTTGGAGGGCCGTGCCAGGCACCAGAGTGGCAGTAGTTTATTTGAACTAAAGCATTGCTGCTTGAGACCTGTGATGTAATTCCTGGGGCATTGCAGAGCCTTAGAAAGATATTTAATTTACTGCACTTGTAAGGCCCTGCTCATTGAAAGGCTGCTGCCAGGCTTGAAGTGAAGTGTGGTGGTTCACAAGAGCTGAGGTACAGGCAGGCTTTGGTTATCCAGGAATGACTGTTCCTTTGTTTAGCTGTTAAAATTTGGTAACTCTCCTCTGTGCTCAGTGTCAGATTTCTCACACACTGCCATATTTTAGGGGTTTGGTGACAATAGGGAATGTCACCTACGGGATTGAGCCCATGGATCCCTCTTCTGGCTCTAAACACGTTTTATATCGACTGGATAATGTAAAGAAAGAGCCCACAGCATGTGGAGTACGTGCTGAAGGCCAGGAAGGGGAACACACAGAGGAAAATCTCCACCCCAGTATGACCCAGCTGCTGCGGGTAAGTCCTCCCCAGTCCCACATGAGGGGTTTTGTGAGTTCATTTAAGAGTATGGAAGCAGCTTAACAGATTTTCTGGGACTTAGCACATACCTAGAGGTTTATGATTTGTGGGGTTCCTGCACTACTGGACAGCTCAGTTTCTTCCCCAAAGCAGCACAGTCTCCTCCTGCTTCTGCACGTGGCAGTGAGGGTGGGGCAGCTGATTAGAAAATTCCCAGGCTTTTTGGGGGGACTTTTAAGGGCAGGAACATGACCCTTGTAGAGAGGCTTGTTAACAATCAGGAGCCAGGAGAATGTTGTGTTTCTTCCATCCTCCTCACCATCACGGTGGCAGTTTGCTGGGAAGTCCCCCTTGTCCTTCAAGGACTGTCTCTACAGGAACAAGATTGAAATGAAAGCAGGAAAATGAAAAATGCTGTGTTTCGCTTCAAGATCATTGGCATTTGCTTGTAGAATATTTCTCCCCCTTTATTAAAGTGTGAGCTGACTTTCCAGAGCAACCCATGCTGAGGTCCCTTGCTTTTGAAACAAGGGAAGTCTTTGTGCAGCTGAGTTTTAGTGTAAAACAGAGACTGTCATTGCACTGGATTACACTACTTGGGTTTGGCACCGTGTGCTTTGGGTGTGCCTCAAACCACTGGTGGTATCAAGTGAAATATGACAGTGTCAGGAGGGGGTTTTTTTTGTTTACACTTGAATGAATAAATTTGAAGTTGTCTAAAACATTTTTTTCCCCCCAGAGAAAGAGGGCGGTCCTGCACCAGACAAGATACGTGGAGTTGTTCATAGTTGTGGATAAAGAAAAGGTGGGAGTTCTGTGTGGCTTTGCTTTTTCTTTCTCCTCAGGACAGGGCCTGGAAAGCCCTCAGGCTTCATTACTCCCAAATGGATTGTTGAAAAACACTTGAAACTTTACCCAAATTGTGCAAATATGCTACCCTGGAAGTGGATGAATATGTGCAATGCAATCCTCAGAAAAGGAGTCAGCCATCAGACAGGGAGAGGTGCTATTAGCAAGGAATCTCATAGTGTAAGGAAAGCACGTGGTAAAAATAACTTTGCTCTTGTCTTTGGAATACTGAGCTGCTGAGCAGAAGCAGTGAAGATGTTCCTGTCTTGGTTAGCATCTTCTTGTAGATTTGGAGCCAGCAAAAATGTTCTGTTCCTTTTTCTAACTGTTGTCTCTTCTCTTCATGAGGCTAAGTTTCTTTGTCTTGCAGTTTGAAGATTTTGGAAAGAGTGAAACAGAAGTAAGAGAACATATGGTGCAGCTGGCAAACTTCCTTGACAGTGTGAGTAGGAGGGATGCTGTGTGCTGCTCATCTGTAAATGTCCACCTTGGGGTCTGCTCTGGGACTGTTCTGGGGAATGCATCCCCATGGAAGCTTCTGCACCTCTAAATTCATCTGCACTTATCCACCTTGAGAATTAGTTTAGGAAACTCTTCCAACCTGTGCTACATCCAGTGAGTGGCAGGACAGATTGTTGCAATTGCTTCAATTCTTGTGTATGCGTAAAGGTTAGAAAAAAACCCATGTCTATAACTCCACTGTTTCACATATTTCCCAGAACTGTGGCTTTTTGTTTCTGTTTGGTTTTGTCTGACGATGTAGCCAGTGTGGCATTTAAGCATTGATCCCATAGCTAATGAAAGCCTAAATCACAGGGAAAATGCATTCTGGTGGTTCTAGTGGTTTACTAGCTGTGGAAGAAAAATCAAACCCACACAGAAGAGTTTGATACTTGCAATAAGATCTATAACACCAGGCCACTTGCCTTTGACTGAAGAGATTAATAAATATTTCTCCTCCTTTTTCTCCCCAGATGTACGTTATGTTGAACATCCGCATTGTGCTGGTTGGTCTGGAGATCTGGAAGCATGAGAACATCATCAGCACGGACGGGGGGGCCGGGGATGTGCTGGCCAACTTTGTTCAGTGGCGAGAGAAGAACCTCGTTCTGCGGCGGAGACACGACAGTGCCCAGTTTGTCCTGTGAGCTCCTTCCCTCTGCTCCCAGGGGTTCCTGCTGTTCCTGCTCAGCCCAGCTGTAGTGCCTGTGCTCTTTACATGCAGAGGAATGATGGGGAAGAAGAGGCTGATTTTCTCTGTATACACTTGTCTTAAATTAGCAGAGTAAAGGAATCTTGAGCAGAGAGCAAAGGCTGAACTGGTGCCATTTGTGCTTGCAGTCAGTAGCAATGCTCCTGTGTCAGCCTTGGAAAGCTGGAGCAGCCAGCAGGGTTTGTGCTCCACAGGCAGGAGTGGAGTGCTGATATGGACTCTGTGTCAGTCAGATGATAACCTCTCCTTTCTCTTTGTGACTGTAGGAAGAAGGGTTTTGGTGGCACAGCTGGGATGGCCTATGTGGGAACAGTGTGCTCCAAGAGCCATGCAGGAGGCATTAACGTGGTAAGATTTCTTCAGGGATCTCTGGATGTGATTGAGATCGGAGTTTGCACTCTAAAAGTCTCCTGGAAGCACAGAGTCTTCCATAACAAAGCAGAAGTGGCTTAGTGGGACTCTCAGGTTGTCCCCAACAATTTCTGACACTTCCAGGATATCTGAATCACAACTTCTCTGTAGTCTTCTGCTCAGCTTTTCTTCTATTCAGTGTGCAGTACTCATGCAAAAAGATTTCTCTGTGTCGTTTTAAGCATCTCTGCCTCAAAAGTTTGTGGGAGCTATGGGTGTTCTCAAATCTGTCCTGTACTGTCTGACCTGCAGCTGTGGCCTCCCTGAGTAGTGCTGGTTCACTGCATGGTTTATGTGGAACTGCAGAGTATATGCAGAGAAGAATTAATGAACCAAGCTGCCGGTCTCAGATAACCGGCAATCCCAGAAATCTGGTTTCTTTGGACCAGTGACAGAAGTGCTAGAATTTGTACTTTTCAGGAGAGTTGGGCTGGTGTGGAGAGTTCTAGTTTTTGTGTTGCATGTTGCAGCTGCTCTGGAAAGTTGAGATTGTTGGGTAGTGTCCCAGAGAGGTTTCTCTGAGGGCTCTTATTGCTAAGCAAATTCCGTGCACTTGGCTGGAAGTCCAGCCCTGTTGGTCTGAGAATCCTGATAATGTAGAGACAGAATGGCAAAAGTAGCACATAAGTAAACATTGGCTCTGTCAGTGTAAGCTCTCTGCTGACTGCTTTCTGTGTCACTCCTGTGCAGTTTGGGAGGATCAGTATCCAGATGTTTGCATCCATCATGGCTCACGAGCTCGGCCATAACCTGGGGATGAACCACGATGACGAACGAGTCTGTCACTGTGGGGCAAGCAGCTGCATCATGAGCTCTGGAGCATCGTAAGTAGCTGACCAAGGGAAGGTAAAGAAGGCTCAAAATGCCCCATCCACATGCTTTATTTTTATGGATCACTTTCACCTTCAAATTCCCCTTGGAAAGAGGCACCTTAATGTGCTCATAAAGGGGAAAGCAAATGTCTCCCTTGTTCCGCAGACACAGGGGATACTGGCTTGGCTTAGTGTAAAGCTCAGCTCCTTTTCTCCATTGCAGGGGATCGAGGAACTTCAGCAGCTGCAGTGCAGAAGACTTTGAGAAGCTGACACTCAACAAAGGTGGGAGCTGCCTGCTCAACGTTCCGAAGCCTGACGAGACCTACAGCGTGCCGTACTGTGGGAACAAGCTGGTGGATGCTGGAGAGGAATGTGACTGCGGCTCACCAAAGGTTCGTAGCTATGTGTCCCCAGTGGTGCCAGGGCAGCCTCGTGCCCCTTGCTCAGAGGGGACCGCTGTGACAGAGGGGAAGATTCGGTGACATTCTCAGCCCTTGTGTCCTCAGGAATGTGAAAGCGATCCATGCTGCGAGCCAGGGACTTGCAGGCTCCGAGCGGGTGCCGAGTGTGCTTATGGTGACTGCTGCAAAAACTGCCAGGTACGAGACTGCTGCTGAGAGGGAGTTGGGAAAAGGAGAGCATTGGCTTAGGCAGTGCATCTGTGAGAGGGAGCTGTCCTGCATGTCCACAGCCCCATGAGGCTTCAGCTCAGCCCCTCGTTCGGGGCGTCCCGTGGCTCAGGTGCAGTGCCAGTCTCTGCTGTGAGGCTCCTGTTTGCTGATGCAGTTTTCCCTCCCCTCTGTCTTCAGCTCCTTCCTGGAGGCACCGAGTGTCGGGCAAGCACCAATGAGTGTGACCTCCCAGAGTACTGCAACGGCACATCACAGTTCTGCCAGCCTGACTTCAGCGTGCAGAACGGGCACCCGTGCCACAACCAGGAGGCCTACTGCTACAATGGCTTGTGCCAGTACTACGACGCCCAGTGCCAGGACATCTTCGGCCCCAGTAAGGAAGAGCCAGTGCTGCAATCTTTCTAAGAGATGTAACTGAAGAGTACACTAAGTTTATTTCGTGGATATTTATTTGCTTTTCTGTCAAAGACCGGCTGGCTTTGGCAGAGGATTTGAAGCAGTGGTGGTGGTAATGGCTTAGAAGAATGGTCATGCATTTTTCCTGTGTTACACTTAGTTCTGTGCTGGTGATTCGAGTAATAATATTGTTGGACTTACCATTTCTGGTACAGTGGGGTTTCTGCTCTATAGGGCTGTAAAGAAATATCAAATGCTAGAATTGACTCAGGTTAAGTAGTTGTTTATCTCTGTTTTTAAACTTGGAACCTTGTCATTCTGATGTTGTAACCTCTTTAGGGTTTAGATCAAGTTCCTAAGCTCACTGCTGCATTGCAAATAGTGCTCCTAGGTGTAGTAGGGTATTTGATCTCAGTACAGGACAGTCTGTGTGAGATGTTTCTGTTCCTGGGTAACATGGCTCCTCTCTCTGGGGATGGGCTGTTGTTTGCAGAAGCCAAAGCAGCCCCAAACATTTGCTTTACTGAAGTGAATTCCAAGGGGGACAGATTTGGCAACTGTGGTTTCCATGGCCATGACTACAAGAAATGTTCCAGCTGGTGAGTTGAGCCCCGTGCATTGGGGAGTTCTGAAGTGCGTGGCTGGGAATCTGTGTTGGGGTGCTGTGGTGTCAGTCTGGGATGTTGTAGTGAGTGCACACGGGAGGGATGCAGGCTGTGCTGAGGAGAGCATGTTCCACATCCCTTCTCAAGGGTTGTGCTTCTTCTCAGTGTTCACATATGGGAAGAGAAGAAGCAGATCATCACGTTTTCTGTAACGTAGACATTCCAACAGCTTACAGAATGAAGGCATACACTACTCTTGCAGCACTGGAATGAAGCCCAGTTCAGTTTTATTTGTCAAGTTGCCTCAAGTTTGTTTTCAAGTAGCATCTTCCAGTAGAAAGGAAAGATCATATCAAACATGTGGTAGTCTCCTTCTCAGAATAAATTCAAGTGTCACTACAGTGTTCCTGTGTTGCTGTTGTAGGAATGCCATGTGTGGGAAGCTGCAGTGTGAAAATGTGAAAGCCATGCCTGTGTTTGGAATCAAGCCTGCTATTATCCAAACTCCCATCAGAGGCACCACCTCCACATGCTGGGGGGTGGATTTCCAGCTGGGCTCTGATGTCCCAGACCCAGGAATGGTGAATGAAGGCACCAAGTGTGGTAATGGAAAGGTAGTTAGTTAAAAATTTAAAATTTATATCCTAATGTAATAATTTGGGGTATTCATGGGAGTAAAATTTTCAGTTGCATTGTTTCTTGGATAGTTATGACCATTATTTTTTGATGTCTGTAGTTAATGTAAAACTAAATGAGTCCATTGATTTTATTTTTTCTTTTTTCCCCCCACTGCCCAGTACTGCAGTGCATGTGCATCAAACATTTAATGAGCCTTCATTTGTAGGTGAGGCGAAAGAAATTGAGTTTATTGAGATCCAGAATCTTTGCTCTGTCAATGAGCAGGAAGAGCCAGGCCCACTCAAATGCCTTGAAGACAACTTTCAATTAAAATCCAACTAAACTAAAGAGTGCAAAAGCTTAGCCCTAGCAGAGCAATGTGCATTCCACATGTCCTTACTGGGCACAATTTAATTGCTGTTCCTTTGCATTCAGACTGGAGACAAAAGGCTCCAGTGCCAGCTCAGCCCCATGCTGAGAGGGCTTTTGTGGAACAGAGTTTCTGCAGAGTTTGGAATGATCAGTGAGAGTGTGTGAGGCTTTGTGGCAGCAGGCACAGCGTGGCTCTGGAGCCTCGAGCTAGGAGCTAAGAGCAGGGATCTGGGCAGGCAAGGAGCATTGCAATGCCATCATCCCTCATCTGTGTGCATCTCTGTTCCCCAGATCTGCAGGCACTTCCAGTGTGTGAGTGCCTCTGTCCTGAACTACGACTGTGACGTGGAGAAGCAGTGCCACGGGCATGGGGTAAGCAGGGAAGAGAGGCAGCAAATTTTAAAATGGTGATTAGTAACTTCATTTTTCTGTTTTGTCGAGCTGTAAAACTCTATAAAATGTCTCTAGGCGAGAGAACCTGTAGCAGTGTCAGAAAAGTCTTTAACAAAACACTCTGCCAGGCAAGAATTCCCAATTCCAGTATTGCTAATGAAATTTGATTCTACATCTCACAAAGGAAAAAAGAAAGCAAGCAAAAGCCATGGTGTGTAAGCTGTTGGGATAGCTAATCCTTGGAAGCTCTTCCTGAACAGTGCTGTGTGTGCTCAGTCATGTGAAATCTTGGGATGCCTGGCCAAGGACTGTTTGGAATTGACTTGGGAGTTACTGGGTAAAAATCTCCAGGCTGAGCAATCTGAGGGACAGAACGAGGTCGTGGCTACTGCATGCAGATTTAAATGCATAGAAATGGAAGTTACAGAATATTTGTGTTTTGGAATACAGGTGTGCAACAACAACAGGAACTGCCACTGTGAAGCAGGCTGGGCCCCCCCTTTCTGTGACTCCAAAGGCTACGGGGGCAGTGTGGACAGTGGCCCTCCATACAATGGCAAGTGGCTCTGGGGGCTGGGGCCCACGCGTTGGTGAGCTTTGGTGCATGGCTCTGCACTGGCCTTCACTGGCACTGAATTCTGGCAGAGGTTTCTGCTCAAGGGGTTGCACTTCTCTCTCGGCATGCTGGGGTAGGGATCTGTAAGGGTCTGGACTGGTTTAGTTCAGGTGATTTCTGCCACCTGGGAACAAAGATCCTCTTGGACTTAGTCTGTATCTGGGCTGGGAGGGAAGCCCCAGTGGAAGCACGGTTCCTGCACAAGAAAAAGCAAACTGACAGAGCTGGGAATCTTGCTTTGTTCACTGAGGATTTGAAGGTGAAATAGGAAGCCAGAGCCAAGCTTTAATCTGGAGAGAATTTATGTGGAGTGTGTCCACTGTGTCCACGTGGAGTATATAAAGATGGGATTGGTGTAACTTCTGTGGGCTGCAAGAATGATCTTGAAGACTTTTTCATAAGCTGGTGTGGGTTTCGGAAAGCTAGGCACTTGATGCAATAACATGCTGGAGAAACATACTGGAGCTCGGACAGATCCCTCAAATCATCAGACGGAAAAAGGAAAGGCTGTTTTAGTACAGCCTGCAGGGGAGAAGTTGCTGCATATAAAAATGTCAAGATTAAGAACCCGAGTTCTTTGTCTACAGCAAACAGTGGCTGGTGAAGAGGTAGATCAGACTGAAACATCAGACCAAGAGGCAGGAGCTCTGTTTTCCTCTCTTGTAAGATCTTTAGCAATGAAACATTGCAGTCATGAAAAACGAGGATTCTAATTTAACCTGCTATTGCAGCCCAGGTTATCAACTCTAAAAGATAAATGGAAAGGATCTCTTTGGGCATATATCTTACTGGATTCTTTTGGGTTTTTTCTATGAAAAATGAGAAACTGTTATAGAACAATTCCTACCAAATGTTCACTGCTGTTGTGAGTCAGGTGATGCTAACACCACGTAGGACTGATTTCCTCCTCCTGTTTTTGTCCCCTCAGACAAGGACACCTCGCTGCGCAATGGGCTGCTGGTGTTCTTCTTCCTGGTGCTGCCCCTGCTCGTGGCTGCTGCTCTGGCCTTTGCCAAGAGGGACAGGCTGAAGCGTTGCTTCAGGAGGCTGATGTCCCGCTGCCACTCGTGAGTGCCTCCTCCTTTTTGCCTTCTCTGCCCTCAAACAGTCCCTGGAGGTGTGCTTACACGAGCCACTGCCAAAGTGCGCAGGCATGTCCCAGTCCCAGGATGGCAGGTGAAGGCCCCTGCAGCCATTGGCACATATAGCTTGCCTCTGGCAATGTCAGAAAACAGAAATTCATCCCAAATCAAGAGTTTCCTCTTTACTGTTACATTTGTTCTTGTGCATTGGTGATAGGGGTTTATATTTTTGGGCCCCACCTTTTTATTAAGGGGCAAAGGGAAGCTGCCAGAGTCTTGAACAGAAAAAGGGCTGTTGTGATTAGATTTGTGATAAATACTCTCTCACGCTTGATATGTGCTAGGATAGTATAAATGCAGCTGTCAGGTTCACAGTGCCTGGGTTCGTGGCTTCCACAATCATTGTGTCTGGGTTATGTTCTCACACAGTCCATATTCGTTGGATTTCAGGTCACTTCAGTCACCTCCTCCTCGGCCAGACACTGTAGCCAGGGACTGCCAGCAGAGAGGCTTCTCCCGTGGCATGCCTTATGCTCCAAGAGCTGTACCCATGGTAGGAACCATCTTCTTTCCCCTACTCTGTTTGTTATTCTCAAGTAAAGAGATGAAGGCAGTTACTATAATTTTTACCCTAATAAAAGCTTTGACATTACTTCTTCATTTCAGAAAATTATGTTTCTCCTTGATAAAAAGCAGAGAGGATATTTGTTGCCTAAGGGTTTGTGTGGGGGGCTCCTCAGTTTGCCAGTTTAGGCATTGTTCCAGACTGTGCTTAGTTTGCCTGCTTTGCTGCTCCCTTTTGCTCAGGACAGAACGCCCACGCCGTGTGAGAGCCCCTCTCCTTGTCAGAGCAGTTGTCCTCTGGAAGCCACAGCCAGCCAGAGCATGCTCCTAGAGCAAACCAAGTGCTACAGTGATCAGCCATTCTGTGTTTTTCAAAGTCCAGCAGTTCCCAGACTGCTGTTGCTTCTTCCTACTGAGTTTCTCAAAGGAAAGAGCAACTCTGACATTGCCAGGCTGGTTTGCAAGTGGTCTTGAACATCACTTATATTTTAATTCCCTATGTGCAATTTGTGAACATTTTCTTTATATTTCCTTTGCAGGATATGCATCCAAATACCTTTCCTGTCCCAGCTTACCCAGTTAACCAGCACCCCCAGCAGGCTTTCCACCAGCCCTACTACCCCCCCCCGCAGTACCCGGTGCAGCAGCCACAGAGGGTGCCCAGCAGGTCAGTGGAGTTACTGCAAATGATTTCATGTCCTGGCTTTCACTCCCGGGAGCCCTGGGGTGTTTCATCACGCGTTGTGTGCAAGTGGGGCTGACTTTTCACTGGAAGAAGTTTCTCCTTCACCCTGAAAGGCAGCGCATTCATCCTGTGCTGTCACGGCTCTGAGGTGATGAATGAGGCTCAGAGTGCTGCTGTGGGGGCAGATCAGCCCAGCAGGGGGATGAAAAGCCTGGTAAAATAGTCAGTTCCAAAGCAAATTACTCAAAAATCCGTCATTGTGCTGATTTGTGAATGTTACGGTAAAGTGCAAAACCATTTCTCAACTTTGAACAGTTTTCCTTTATTTTTCATCTTACTTTTTAATTGTGCTTGTAAGATGCAGTGCTGTGGCACACACAGACCCAGGAAGTGCCAGTTACTGAGTTAACATCCTAATATTACCTCATGTTGGTGGGGCTCTTGGTCCGAGGGTCTTTAGAGAATTGTGGGAGAAAAGGTGAGTCTTAACAAATGGGGGTTCCCAGAGGATTTTCAGGAGGCACAGTCTGAGCATGGCGTGTTCAGAAGGAGCAGGTGTGGGGAGGCCAAGGGTGGGAGCAGTGGGGGGCTGGCAGTGGCCCAGGGGGGGCCGGCAGTGGCCGGGCACGGTGTGAGGGCTGGGCTGGTGGACGCTGCAGGACTGACCTCCCTTCTGTCCCCCTGCAGGCCCCCGCCCCCGCAGCAGAAGGTTGTACCTCAGGGACCGCCGCCAGCACAGCAGAAATGTTTACCTCAGGGACAGTACTTCCCTTCCCGACCGGCACCATTGCCTCCCAAATAGCTTTGGGCTTCCTCGGGGCCTTCGTGTGAACTGACCTGTTGGCTGCCACAGCTGAAATTGCAGTTCCCCTTCTGGCATCCCGTGGCAGTGCCGGCAGCCTCGCTGCTACAGCTTGGGACAGGGCAAACAAGAGATCCAAACCAGGAATGTAGGACTCTACACTCAATAAATACCTCGACCAAAGCTCCAGGGACTGAAACGGCCAACCCGTCCCTTGCTCTGTCCAAGCTTTGCCACTGCAGCCAGGCTGGCAGTAGGAGTGCAGCAGCCTGCGGGGAATTAGTCCTGAAGTCCAGCACGTGGGTTTGGGTTTCCCCATTTCTGCCACGAGCCCTGGTAAGGTAGTTGTCCTGTGTGGTGTTGTCTCTCTGACTGTGCAGTAAGGAATTGGAGAAACCCATTTGCAAAGCAAGGAGAGCTGGTCACTCTGCATGGACTGGAAAGGGTTTCCCATGTACACCTTAATGGCATAAATGGAATGAGGTCTCAGAGAACTTTTTCAGGAAGAGAGATAAATTGTAAACATGTTTATGCATGTATATGTTTATAGATGCATAATAATGCACTTAAATTCTTAATCCATACTGACTGACTCTAAGCTGTGCTATAGGAGCACTGAGTCTAATGCTTTTTAATTAGAGTGGCTAAATGAGACTCCTGTACTAACTCCCACTAATACATGGATGGGCAGTGAAGATAAAGGTACGAGAAGACACAGCCATGTTCTGGTTTTAAAAAATGGGGTGCAGTTAGGTTTTAATTCAAGTCTAAAGACTGTTCAGCAGTCCCTGCAGAACACTGGGAAGCAGGAAATGTCTGCCTGGACTACCAGAGCTTCTCTGAGCACTTTAAGTGGGAACCTGGTGACTGATGCACCCCCTCTTTTAACACCCAAACCCTTGTAGTGTCAGTCGGGATGCTTCTGGGCTACTGTGTCAAATTAGACTGCCCTCTGCTCCTGCACCCTGGGCTAGACTGGATTTTGAGCTCCTGCTGAGCAGATGTGCTCAGTGTCCACTGTGCTACAAGAGGGAGCTGTAGATCCTGATCCCATGGTGCCATGGGTAGAAGCTGGATGTCATGGTCACAAATATAAATCTATTGCACAACTTGCTAAAAGTGAGGTTCTATTGCACAAACTTGCTAAAAGTGAGATAAGCGCTGAAGAGTGTGCTGGGCTGTTTCACTCTGTGCTCGCCACAAGCACAGCTCAATCTGTAAAATTCCCCTAAGATTGCCAAAAAATAATCTTTTCTTCTGTATATACATACATAAATATATATATAGTGTGTGCAGTAATAAAATACTTGAACTCCTGTGGTTTCCCATAAACTTAGACTAAGATTTATAACACTATTAAAATCTGTAAAACACCAACTGTACTGGTGGGGGGGTCTCCTTTTTGTTCCAAGATAATCAATTACTTCCTAATTGTGTTGCTGTGTCCCACTCTGCCTAAGCAGGCTGTCTGTCTGTCTCTCTGTCACGATGAGCTCTGCAGCTGGATGCAGCCCATCTCCAGCCCTGGTCAGAGGGTGGGGAAAGAGGAGGGGATCCAGGGAATGAAGTCATCCAGAGAGATGTACTCAACTGTGCGTGACAAGCTGTGTGTGTGAACTAAACTATGCTGAAAATGGTGCCTTTACTAGACAAAGTTTTTGTACTCCCAGCGTGCACGTTGGAATGGCCGCAGGTGTGGAGGGCAGGCACGTGTGGTTTTAGAAGCGATCCCATGGACAGGAAATAGCTCCAATTTTTGGTGTTGAATACTGAAGATGACTACTGACTTTTTTTCTAAAGCGTACGGATACCTGTCCCTGGGCAGGAGCCACGTTCACCTCCGCAGCCGGCCCCGCGCTGGTCTCTGGCCAAAGGGCTGCTCCCGACCCCTTTGTACAGTCCCAACAAGCAATAAAGATGCCAGTTTTGTACAAGTCTCTGCCTCGGCCTCTGCTTGAGGGAGGGAGGGAGGCAGTTGGGCAGTTACTGGTGCCTGGGGGCCGTTACTGGTGGGGCCGTTACCGGCCAGCCATGGGGCCACTTCGAGCAATGCCACCGCTGCTGCTCCTGCTGCTCCTGCAGCTGCTGCATGAGGCTGGGCAGGGCCCCCCCGTGCCCCCTGCCCGCCGGGACCAGGCTCAGCCATGGGGGCCTCTGTCCCCTGGCAGGGGACAGGTCTGGTCCCAGATCACAGTCCCACAGCAGCTGGGGGCGAGCACAAAAGGAGTGGCAGGGCTGAAGCAGGCACGGTGCCTGGGGGGCTGGGAGAAGGGAGGGGAAAGTGAGGTCTTCAGCTCCAGAAGAGGGCTGGGGGAGTATGGATGTGGGGGCAGCTGTAACAAGGTCACCACAGCAGAGCTGCCAGCGCCTTGGTGGCTGCACCCACTTACGCGTTCATAGCAGACCTTGAATAGTGCTATTTCCAACTCCCTGTTCCAAATTCTCCCCTTCTCTGCTTTTCTGTATGCACAAGGATGCAGTGTCCTACAGCCTGAGCATTGAGGGGAGGCCGTACACCATCCACCTGCAGCAGCAGTGAGTTGGCCCCTGACATTGATAGGAGGTGCCCTGTTCCCTGGTGGCTGCAGGACCTGCAAGAAGCTTGAAAAGCTCTGGGTAATGGGTGCTGTTGTAAGTACCTCACTTTGAGCCTCTCTCTTGTAGTGCCTTTTTATCTGACGATTTCCAGACTTACGTGTCCAGCCAGCAGGGATCTTTGCACTCTGATTCTGCCCACATTGAGGTAACCTGGCCTTGCCTTGGGCTGCTTGAGCTCTGAGCATCTCTGCCCAAGGCAGCTGGTCCAGCTGTCGGGGTGGTGGGTAAGGGGGTTGCCTTCCCAGCCACAGAACGGGCTCCCTGTCCTCTGTCATGTCACAGGGAGGCTGCCACTACTGGGGGTACATCGATGGCTTCCCCAGCTCAGCAGTGACCCTCAACATCTGCTCGGGGCTCAGGTAAAGAACCAGCCCTGTCCCCGTGGGCATGTGCCAAGCCTTGCCACGGGGCCAGAGCTGCTCTGGTAGCCTGGCCTGGACACAGCTGGGGCAGCTGTCCCAGGAGCAAGCGGCCGATGCTGCTGGTGCCTTGGCAGGGGTTTGCTGCAGTTTGAGAACGTGAGCTATGGGATCCAGCCCCTGGGCTATGCCCCTGCCTTCCAACACGTGCTGTACCGAGTGAGCGAGGAGCAGAGGGCAGTGGCTCTCCCAGCCCACAGCCCCCCCAAGGCAGGGCTGGCCTGGGACATGCTGGACAAAGCCCGTGGGGACGATGAGGTGAGTGGTGCCTGTTCTCGCAGTGCTGCGGCTGTTCCTGGCCTGTGAGGAGGGCTCTGGCTCTGCTGGAAGCTTTGGCCAGACCCTCGGACACAGGCTTTGAAGGGACACTCAAGAAGCACAGCCAACAGCAGCAGTGAGGCGAGCAGAGAATGCAGAAACCCATTTTCTTTTCTAGCCCCTCTCAGCTGCTGCTCAATCTCCCAAGTACCTCACAGTGTACGTGGTTTTGGACAAGGCCTTGGTAAGTCTATGCCAGCCACTTTTTCCTTGTCTTTGCCTGACTTCTGTGAGCATGGAAATGGTAACATTTCCCAGCTTTTGCATGGATTGGTTTTCCATTTTGAAAAGTTATGCATGCGGTGGATTTTGTAGGAAAGAAGGAGCATGAATTTGTAGCTCATGTCACCCAGGCTCGGTGTTGGGAATCCTTTCAGTGTTCCAGCATTGTCATGCTTCACCCTGGTAAGCACTTTGTCTGCCCTTGTGTCCTCTTGGGTTGTTTTTCAGTACAATTATATGGGATCAGACCCGAATGCTACGACGCAGAAGATAATCCAGGCCTTCAATTTGATCAACAGCGTGAGTTCTTAAGTCTGGTTTGTACTGCAGTGAGATGGGCGACAAGGGGGATGTTGATGTTAGTAGTGGCCACCTCTTTTGTAGCTGCTTTTACATTTAGGAGGATGTTATGTAAAAAATTCCATGTTTCCTGAGAAGGTTTGCCTCTGGACATGTCAGTCTGCCACAAAAGAGCACCTTTCCCTGTGTGATGGCCATGTCTCGTGCAGATGTACAGATAAGCAGGCAGTTTGCCTTAGGGCAGCCAAACCCCTGCATTTTGAGGACTCCTGGGTTGCCTCCCTCTCTGTGAAGCAGATCCCTGATCTCACTGATCCAATTAACCTGCTTCCTTTCTGCTTGTAACCAACTTCCAATCCTGTTCTTTACTCGTCTTATGGTTCACTTGTGTAAGGAGAAGTTATTCCCAAAACTCCTAACACTCTTTATGAAGTTATTGGACTTTGGCTCAGGCCTCTTGCTGTATCTCTTTATTCTTTAAGTGAGTTAATTCTTTTTGACTATAGATGTCATTGAGGCACTGACAGCAGCAAATTACTTTTCTCACAAGTTTACTATGTGCAGAGTAGTGATTCTGCATGAAGGGAAGGTGTGAGAACAGATGATTCCTCTCTTATACTTTCAGATGTTCAATCCCCTTAATGTCACCATTGTGCTGTCCTCCCTGGAGCTGTGGGCAGAGGGCGATAAAATATCAACAGCAGGGGACACAAATGACCTTCTACAGCGATTTTTACAGTGGAAACAGTTGTCTCTGGAGCCACAGGCACACAATATTGCTTCTCTCTTAGGGTAAGATAAAGGTTCATTGGTGTTAAAGGTTACGCAGTAGCAATTAGTAAAACCAGTGTAAGTTGAAATATAAAGGATTCCTTTGACAAATGCTTTAAAAAAATTTCCATATTTCCTAAATATGTATATTAATACATATATAATACATATACTAATACATATAGTATCTCCAGCCTATATATACTATATATACTTAATTATATACATAATATATATGTATATACTATACATAATATATATACTAATACATACATATACATATACTAATAAGTATATTAGTATACCTAAAGTATTTCTTCCAAGACATTCCTCCTAGCAATGCAACAGCTGCAACAGTGCTGTCCATCCCTTGCCACCCTCCCCAGCTGAGAAGAGGGGAATGGTGGCAGGCCCTGTCCCTGCCCAGCACCAGGCACCAGCCTCCCACCACACAGACCCTGCCCCAGCTCCCCTGGGGACAGCAGAGCAGTCAGGGGCAGCAAGGGGGCTGTATATTCCCAGTGAGCATAGGGAGAGGTGACCTGGGGCCACTGGTGACCACACCTCTGTTCCAGGTACAGGGACCAAGGAGCCTTCATGGGTGCAGCGGCTCCAGGAGAGGCATGTCGCAGAGATGCTGCTGCCACAGTGGCCCTGGTATGGTCCCACCTGTCCTCTGCCTGGCCCTCACCAGCCCACATGGCTGTGGGCCGCAGGAGCAGGGGTGGATCTGTGTCCAGAGCAAGGAACTCTCCAAGGAACGCTCAGCTGGGGCAGCTCATCTCTCTCCTCCCTCCAGTACCACGGGAACGTGACACTGGAGTCCTTCTCCGTCCTGCTGGCGCAGGTGCTCGGCCACAGCCTGGGCATGAGCCCCGACAGCTCCCGAGGCTGCAGCTGCCCCGGGCGGGTCTGCACCATGAGCCCTGAGGCACTGTGAGTTTGGCTGGGGGCTCCAGGGGCTGGGGGACAGGAATGGCTGCAGCGTCCCCTTGTCAGAGAGGTCCTTCACAACTGCCATTCCATTGCAAAAAGTACAGCCAATTAGAATCTAAAACTCATGGAATCATTCAGGTTGGAAAAGGACCCCAAGACCATTGAGTCCAGCCTTTGACCGCTCACCACGCGTACACTGAGTACTGTGTCAATCACTCCTTGAGCACCTCCAGGGGTGGGGACTCCACCACCTCCCTGGGCAGCAATTCCAATGCCTGACCACTATTTCAGTGAAGAAATACCTGCTTTTATTCCTCTAAAAAGAAACAAGGAATTAATTAAATAGCAATTTAGTGCTTAATTTGACAAAAGAGACTATTGCTCTCTAGAATGAAGGTACTTCAGAATGTTTTTCAATCTCTGTTTATAATGAGCTGTAGATCAGGTAATAGACCCCTGGGGCCATCATACTCTGTGCCAGTGTCTGGGTGAGCCCTTGACTCACACACAGCTTTGGAGTGAGAAAGAGAGAATGGTGAAAGTGTAACATATAACCTGATAATCGCTTTATTTTAGACACTTCAGTGGGGTGAAAGCCTTCAGTAACTGCAGCATCAGGGACTTTGAGACCTTCCTGAAGCAGGGCAGAGGCACCTGCCTCTTTGCCAGCCCCCGCCTGGCCCGCCAGAGCAGTGCTGTCTGCGGCAACCGCGTGGTGGAGCCGGGCGAGCAGTGTGACTGTGGCACAGCCCAGGTGGGGCCCGTGGCCAAATCCCAGCTCTGGTGCTGTGAGTGCATTAGGAGTAACAGACCCATAGGACGGGGAGCAGCCCAGGGAGGGCTTTGTTGGCTTTCAGGTGGTTTCTGCATGGCACCCATTTGGTGGCGGCTTTGCCCATTTGCTCTGCTGGATATTGCCCAAGTAGTGTGGGGAGAGGAGGAGAAGCTCGGGGGTACAACAAAATAAAATAGTATGGGTTTGCCATGTGTCCCCAGGAATGCCTGAAGGACAGGTGCTGCACTCAAAGTTGTAGACTGAAGCCACAAGCAAGATGTGCCTCTGGATTATGTTGTAAAAGGTGTCAGGTAAGGCACGTTTTTATAACTATCCCAAAGTAATTATTTATTTATGGATAACTAGCATGTTCCCATGCTGAGGGACTTCCTGTTGTTCGATGGGAAAGATTCCTGGGCCTGGGCTTCCCGGCTCAGCTCTTGGGAGCCCCTGGGGGGAATACTGCTGGAGAGCGTGCCGGGCGGTGTCACGTGCGTGGCCGCGGGCTCAGGCCGCTCCCGCTCCATCCAGTTCAAGCAGAGGAACTCACTGTGCCGCCCGGCTGCCGACGCCACCTGCGACCTGCCCGAGGTGTGCAGCGGCTCCTCGGCCTCCTGCCCCCCGGACCTGCACATCCAGGACGGGCACGACTGCGGCCGTGGCACCGGCTACTGCTACCGCGGGCGCTGCCAGTCCGCAGACCTGCAGTGCAAGCAGCTCTACGGCAGAGGTACGGGCGGGCCGCAGCGTCCCAGGGCTCGGTCTGTACCTGTACCGTGCACCGGTCTCGGGTGAGAGTGGGGCACCTGCAGAGAAGGCACAGCTTTAGGAGAATGCTTCAAGCTCCGTTTTGGCTCTGGTTAACAGAGTCCCCCAGTGCTTTGCAGATAACAATGGAAAGAACAAAAAGCAAATTATTTTCTGTGGGCAAAGTCAATTAGAGAACTCCCTTATTTGCTACTCCTGTGCTGATTTCCGAGGTTCAGGACTGCTGGGGGTTTGGTCAGGGATAGGTATGTTTTCTGTAATGAAATAATGAAAAATGCAGTAGTTAGACACCATAATATGGTATTTTGTGTTCCTTTTAACTGTACCAAATACTATTGCTAAACTTGTAGATTCAAAGAATGCTCCCATGGTCTGTTATGAGGAGATTAACGGCCAGAAGGACAGGTTTGGGCACTGTGGGTTCGAGAGAGAACACAAGCACCAGGCCTGTATGTGGAGGTACGCTGGGGAGGCGGCACTGCCTCTGCTAAAATGCATGTTTAACTGGGATTGGACAGTCAAGAGGAGTGTCAACACTCCAGTTCGTGGTGAGATTTGTGAAGCAATAAATACCTCTGTGTGTGTTCTCCTTGTTACGGTGTCTCTCTTTATGTCACAGATCCTCCTTTGGACTTCCTGGTCCTGCTGATGTTTTCCCACCAGACAGTGCTGTTTAATGTCCCAGTGTTCATCAGGCAGTAAGTGTGTGTGCCTGTGTATGTTTGATACACATCCTGTGCAAATTGGCTTTCCAGGGACCTCAGGTGTGGGAAGTTAATCTGCACATACCCATCCCACAAGCCCTTCTCATCAGCTGCCGCCGCCGTGATTTATGCCCGAGTGCAGCAGCATTTGTGTGTGTCTCTGAACTATCTGCATGTACAGGCATGGCTGGATCCACTCCTGGTTCCTCCAGGGACAAAGTGTGGCTCTGGAAGGGTAAGGAATTATTTTGTAATCATCTGAAGTGACAAATAGAAACAGTTAATATTAACAAGACCGTAGAAACACTTGTTCCTTGCAGCAGTATGCTTAATATTTAAAAACACTGTAAAAACTTGCAAACGTTGCATTAAAGGTTTGGTGGGTGTGAGCACTAAATATGACCTGCCCCCAGGGCAGAACTGTGGTTTCTTTGGGGTTGTTTTGTTTTGTTTTAATAGCATGTTTTCCTTTCCCTTTGGGCCATAGCCTGATGTGCTAAGCGCTGCACAGGTGAGGCAGTGCTGGGCTGGAGCTGCCACTGTTTTTCCCAGATGTGTATAAACAACACGTGTCAGCCACTGTCGGTGCTGGGATTCACCTGTGACAGCAAAGCCAACTGCCACGGCCATGGCGTGAGTCCCAGGGGCTGCTGGGCTGGGGGCAGCCTGTGTGAGGGCCCTCGCACACCTGCACACCCTCCCTGGGCCTGCAGGTGTGCAACAGCAAGGGCAGGTGCCACTGCCACCCGGGCTGGCAGCCGCCCGACTGCCGCAGGAGGGGATGGCGCCGGGGCAGCGAGGATGGCGGCCCGCAGGCGCAGGGAGGTGAGCGTGGGCAGCCCGGGCACAGGGGGGCACGGCTGGCCACGGCGCCCTGTGCCCAGCTGGGCTGTCTCTGTGCAGGCCCACAGCAAGCCCTGGAGCATGGGGAGATGGCCTGGCTGGTGCTGGGCTCCAGCCTGGTCCTGCTCGTCCTCACTGCGGCCCTTGGGCTCGGCCTGTGGCGGCAGCAGGTGCTGGGCCAGCACCACGGGGCGCAGCTGGGCACGGAGGGGTGAGTGACCCTGGGGACGATGGCTGCGGGGATCCCTGGTGAGGGGAGATTCCCATGGGCACATGAGGACACTGCCCAGGGCTGAAGTGATCCTTGTGCTGGGGTGACCTCGGGCTGAGGCACTCCTTGAGTCAAGTCAGGGACAAGGTACCACTGTAGGTCCTCCCACAGTCACAGCTCAGACATGGGCAGGGAGCTGGAGCCAGATCTGGAGCTGAATCTGGAACTAGACCCAGAGCTGGACCTGGAGCTGCAGACAGACCCAGAGCTAGAGGCAGACCTGGAGCTAAATCTGGAACCAGATCTGAAGCTGAATCTGGAGCCAGACCCAGAGCTGGAGGCAGACCTGGAGACGAAGACAGACACGGACCCAACACCAGAGCCAGCGCTGGGGCAGCACCACAGGCACTAATTAAAGCTGTTGGGCAAAGCTGGTGTCATGACCTGTGCCCCAAGACCTGTGCCCACCTTTTTATGCTTAAGAAATTTGTGGTTTTGGTCAGAGTTAACCCTGCTCTCAAGGCCTAAGGGCCACAGCTGCTGAGATTGTTCCCTTTTCTCTGTGGGCATGGGTGGTGGTTGGGATTTTCCCATCTGCGAGGGCTGTGAAGCTGCCTAATGCTGGGGACTGTTCAGCAGGGACAGCTCAGGAGCCGTGGCTGCCTCTTAAGGGGACCTCTCCTCTGTGACTGTGGGTGTGTGTGGCTCATGATCCCCTCCCCAGAGCTGGGGACCAGCTCTGCCTCATGTGGTGGCCATGATGCTGACTGTGAGCTTTGCTGACCTGCTCTTTGTAGGTGAATTGTCTGTTTCCTGCAGCGCCCTTGGACCTGCACCCCACAGAGATGTCAACCCCGCTGTTTGTACCCCTGGCCCTTCCCTTCCTGTGCACTCCCAGTGCCTCCAGCCCCGGCCCCTTTCTGCACAGGCAGCACTCACAGGGTTGATTTTCCCCTAGAAAGCTGCTGTTTGGGAGGGCCATGCTCAGAGCATCCTGCTAACCCCCTTGGGGGGCAGGACCCCACCAGCAGCCCCAGTGACCCCCAGCACCGTGGGGAAGCAGCAGCATCCACGATGTTTTGTGTATCTCTGGCCAGGTACCAGCGTGAGCTGGCCAGCATCGACCTTCCCGGGGCTGGGAGGCTGCCTCCTGCCTGCCACTCTGGGGTCAGCAGCCCCCTGCACACAAGTTTGGCATTGATGGTGGCAATCCCCAGCCACAGGAGCTGTGTCCCTGAGCTGCTCTCCATCCCGCGGGAGCCTGGCAGCCCCTCAGGGCAGTCCTGGGAGGAGCCAGCTTACAGCCCCCCCAGAGACAGATCCCCCAAGGCTTTCCCATGGGTGGACGCCCACAGGGACGGAGTTTAATGTTTGCTCCACGATAAAGCCTTATCAGCAACCTTTAGCCGTGTTTGCTCAGCCCCTATGGCCATTGGGCAGCCAGGCCCGACCTCCCAGGACAAGGTACGCTCCAGTGCTGGCTCAGCACACACTGGCCAGCTCAGAACACGGCCAGCATCCTGCGATGGAGGCCAGCAGCGAGATAGAGGAGCCCCCGCTGCCTCTGGCCCTGACCAGGTTTCAGGTCTCCGAGGAGTTTGGCTTCCTGCTTCCTGATCCTCTGGTAGGAGCTGGCTGTGCCTCCCTGTCCATGTGCCACAGGAGGCAGACAGGAAAATGGAGGGGTTGGTGAGCAGCCTTCTGGGGGAGCCTGGATTTAGCATTTTGCTGTAACACTTTACAAAGAACAATGAAGAAAGTGGGTGCTATTTTGGCATGGGCAGATTCATAGGACAACCCCATACCCTTTAAAATGATGAAAGCAGCTGCAGCAAGCAGCACAGAAGAGAGGTGAAGGAGCTCTGCCTTTTACACTCTGGCCTTGGCTCTACAGGATTTTGGGGAGCACGAGAAGGTCTCCTGTTCCCCAAGTGGGGCTATTCATTACTGCCCTGGATCCACAGTGGGAGTGGGTGGGGACAGCCCGTGTTCACCATCCATTAATTTGTGACCACATAGGCTCATCCCACAGGAGGGGGAAGCAGACGCAAGCAGTGGCGTGTGAGGCTGGGTGGGTGCTGGGAGCCGGGGCACATTCACAGCCCTCCCTCTGCTTCTCTCCTCCAAGACAGAGCTGCCAGCAGCCTACGGGCCCTGGATGGACATCGCCCACGAACTGCCCCAGCTGATCACGAGCCAGCAGCTCCGCTCACGCGTTCACCAGGTATGGTGCTCTCCTGTTCTCCTTCCTGCCTCTGGAGCTCTCTCAAACCTTTACAGACACAGCCGTAAAATGTGCAAAAGCAGCCCAGAAGCAGGATGTGTGCTGAGCCAGGGCTGACACCAGGCAACAGCAGAGTCTCAACATTGGCACAGAAATAACTCCCGCAGCAGATCCAAGCGCTCAGCAGCCAGCAAGGGCTGGAGCAGGGCCCCGATCGGTGTCACAAGAACCGTGGCTCATCCCAGCCAGGCTCCCTGCCAAAGGAGCACAGGTGTTCCATCAACTTCCAGTCAGGCTCAACCCTTTCGGCACACAGGGATCAACTGCTCCCACCTGGCTCCAGGAGGAGGGACTCCTTTCTGAGAGAAATCCCATGGATTTGTGAGCAATGCCTGCTCACAAACCAGTAACAGTGCCGCAGAAGCAAATCCCGCAGAGCAGGTGGGAAGGGAGGCTCAAAGGCAGAGGAGAAGCACTAGCAGGGTTCCCCCTGGCTGGAGGGGCAGCCCCTCCACCACAGGGGCCTTGGCATTGCTGGCTCTGCTCCTTGCTCCCAAGGGTTTTCCTGGCAGATGCCGCAGCTGAGCACCCAGCACCTCCGAGGACATGAGGAGCTGCACTTGGCACACCTGGTGCTCAGCTTCATCACCATGGGCTACGTCTGGCAGGAGGGCGAGGAGGGCACCGTTCAGGTAAAGGCAAGGTAAAGCAGGTTCACCTGCTCCTGGGGGTCTGGGAGCTGATCCCACAGAACATATCCCATGGGAGGAAAGCCCCTTTCCTGTGGCTGCAGCAGGAGTGTGCCCCCTCCTGCCTGGCTGCTGCCTGCAGACAGGCACCTTTCCACAGCCTGACAACATCCCCATCTTCCCCTGTGCTTTGTGCCACTCAGGTCCTGCCCCGAAATCTCGCTGTCCCCTACTGGGAGGTCTCACAGGCCCTGGGCCTCCCGCCCATCCTCAGCCATGCAGACTTTGTGTTGGCCAACTGGAGGAGGAAGGATCCCAACGGGTAAACAGGCACATGCCAGTGGACAAAGTGTGGTTCTGCGGTTGGGCAGCAGTGGTGAGCAGGTGCTGGGGACAAACTGCTCCTGTTCTGCCAAAACCCCTTGAATGCCACCTTTGCTGGGGTCAACCTCATGGGTGTGGACACAGGAGCTCTGGGGACATGGGTGTCTCTGTGTGCAGCCCTTGGGGACAGCTCCTCTACTCCCTGCAGAGCACAGATTGTCATTAGAACAATTTATAATATCTCTCTCTCTCTTTCCTTTCCTTGTGCATTTGTTGGCCATAACTGAAATGCCTTCAGGCCTCTGGAAATGGAGTAAGTAGTTAATGCTCATTTATTTTCTAATGGTGTTGGTTTTGTTTGGATTGGCTCAGCTTTCCAGCACTGCTTGGGCTGAACCTCTCTTGATGTGTGCACACAAGAACAGTGTTTGTCACACAAGTGCCACTGCGATGACAGCAAGAGGACTGTGGCAGAGCCGCTGGCTGCTCTGGCTGCAGAGACCCACTGGCCGTGGGCCATGGGGAGGGCATGGGGAGGATGGCAGGGCCCTTAAACCAGAGCTGTCCTGCTCCCCTTTCACTGTGTGCCAGCTCCTCTCTGCACAGGGTACAGATAGAGGCTCTGGAGTCTGGGATGGTTTTGTTGCAAGGGCTCAGTGGGTCCCACGGTGTGTAGGGAAATCCTGAGCCCTTTCCTCGGCCCATTTGTGTTCAGGAACCTGGACACAATCATCACACTGCCCGGGGGAGAGAGCCTGCAGGGCTTCATCCTTGTCACCCTGCTTGTTGAGAAGGCAGCTGTGCCTGGCATTAAGGTGGGTGCTGCTGTGTGTTGGCTCTCTTTGCTTACCTGCACTGTAAAGTGCCTGAGGTGCACCCACAAGGTGTGCCTGCCCCCTGCACCTAGGCTGGAGAAGGGCAGAGCTGGCATGGGTTGCAGCAAACACAACCATCCTATCCCTTTGTGCCTCGGTGCTCTCCCTCCTCCTCCGGCAGGCAGTCACCCGGGCCCTTGGTGCCGTCCTGCAGCGTGATGAGGAGACCCTGCACAGAGCCCTGGAGGAGCTGGCAGGGGCCATCGAGGCCATGAGGGAGGCGCTGGCGCGGATGCACGGTGAGAGCAGCGGGTGCCTGTGCATGCTGCAGCTCATCACACACACTGGTGGAAGTGCCCATCACCTCTGATCTCGCTGCCTTCCTCCTAGACTATGTGGATCCAGAAGTATTCTACTCTGTGATTCGGATCTTTCTCTCTGGGTAAGTGCAGCCTGTTTCCCTTCAGAGCCACTCTGCTGGCAGCTCCTGGGACTGTGGGCAGCGGGGAACGTGCAGGGACAGGGCAACCCAGATGGGATACGGAGTTCCCCGGGACCAGCACTGTGTCTAGCAGTGATGCTCCCTAGAGCATCATGATCCTGTCCCTCAGGGATTCCCAGACACTGGATCAGTTGGGCATGGGCTGTGGCCAAGGGCTGGGGTCTGCTTCCCTCCAGCTTCTCTCCATCCCATGCTTCAGCTCAGCCCTGACAGCCCCAACAACCAGAATTGTGCACAAATGAATCCTTCCTGCTCTTGGCCAAAGAGTTTTGACAGGAGAAGAGGAATTTCTCTGTACTTCCACACTGTGTATGCAAAGCTGCAAAGCTGAGCAGAGGCTCTTCCTGCTGCATGTTAAGGAAACACCCATTACAATCCTCTTGCTGCTGCTCTGTTACAATTCTGTCAGTTGGAAAAAAGAAAATCCACCCCCCAAGTACTGAAAACACCGAGGTGGAATCTCGGTCCCAAGAGCCCAGCATGGCGCGTTTCCCAGCCCTCAGCATCCCTGTGGGGCTGCAGCATCTGCAGACGCTAGGTCCCAAGCTTCTCAGGGGTGTTCTATTTTTATTTCTCTTCATCTTATCTCAGCATTCCCAAGGAAAAGGCTCCATGCATCGTGATGAAGTTTCTCTCATTTTTTGATCCAAGCTGACCTTGTCTCGATGGTCATCATCTTGGGAAAACATGCATTTTAAATTCCCTTCTAAGAACTTCCCACTAGTAGACGTTACTATAAATACAGTCCTGGGATAACTAAAAATACTCTGGTATTTGATAATGAATCTATTTTCTCTGCAGTTTGTGTAAAATCTGTTCCTGTAGCCCAACAGACACTGCAGCCAGCACCGAAAGCCTCATGGAATGGTGCATTCTGCTAAAGGTCAACAGATATTTTTGTGACAGGCACTTTACCTCCCTGAAATCGTAACTTCTGTCTCCATTTGGGTGTGAGCACTTCTCCTTTTCGGCACAAGGGGGGCTGACAGAGTTCAGGGTGTGTGTGGGAGGCACCAGCAGTGCTGGCTCCCAACCTGCCCAGGACCAGCAGCTTCAGCAGGAGGAAATCACATCCTTGCCTTGTTATCTGCAGAGATAAATGGAGGCAGGCTGGCCTGGCCTCTATTTATCTTTTAAATGCCTCTAAAAGAGGTGTCACCTTGAGTAACAAGAACAAAGGAAATTCAGGGGCTCAGAGGAGTTTGGGGGACTACCTGCCTCTCCAAATGGCCACTGACATTCAAGGAATTGATGTAAAGTGCCACTATTGCCCAGACAAGTGTCCCCTGCTCTCTCACACACCTCGGGCAGCTTTGCTTGCAGAAACCTTCCTGACCCAGAGCAGGAGGCACAGCCAGGCAGGGCAATGTGTCAGCACGCCACAGGGTGCTCACCAGGGCGTGGAGAGCCCAGAGAGTGATCTTCTGGCAAAGGAAAATTAAGGATTTCTCCTTACACCCAGGGCCTCATTGTGTGCTTTGGCACAGTATTTGATTTCCAAGTTTATCTCCTGTTTGAGGAGGGCTGACATGGCTGAGTTGGAGGAGGAGATCCGTGGGCTGGGCCAGGAAAGTTTTGCTCAACCTTGCCAGCCCAAGGTCCCTTCTCACAGGCCCCTGTCCCCAGCCCCATGGCCGCTGCCTGACTGCCGTGTCTCCTGCCCAGCTGGAAGGACAACCCTGCCATGCCGCACGGGCTCATCTATGAGGGCGTGTCCCCGGAGCCCATGGCGTTCTCAGGGGGCAGCGCGGCGCAGAGCACGGTCCTGCACGCCTTCGACGAGCTTCTGGGCATCTGCCACCGGCCCGACAGTGGTGAGCCACCAGCTTTTCCTTCCCCAAAGCAGGTGAGGGGCAGGGGAAGAGAGGAGCCAGAGCGATTCCCATGACAGCGCCAGCTCTGGCAGGAGGGAGGACATGTGCCCATCCCATCCTTGCAGAGTCTGGCTGGGACCAGGCTCTGTCCAGTTCCAGGGAGGAAGGTTATAAATGCACTCTGGCAGGTGCTTCCTCCCTATGATGAATTCACAAAAGCATGCATTTGGCTTTTTGCTTGGCAGCTTTTTGCTGAGGTTCTCTATGGGCCCAGAGATGAAGGAGCAGAGCATGCAGGCATCCTGCCAGTGAGAGGTCTGTCATGAAGCTCCATGTTAGTTCAGCTCACAACAGAAATATTTACCAGAAATTAGCAAAACCATTTTACTAGCAAAAAAAACCAAACAAACAAAAAAAAAAACAAAACAAAAAAAACCAAAACAACAAAACAAACAAAAAAACCCAAAAAACCCCAAACCAAAAGGCTGGGAACAGGGCTAAACCCTGCCTTTTAGGGTTAGCATCAGCCCTAATGGAGCAGTGACCTAATATGGGTTTTCTTTCTCGCTTAATTGGAGGCAAAGCAGAGGAGGCTGTGCAGGCTGTCAGGGGTCCCTGAAAACTGCCAGCACCACAGCTCCAGGCCAGCTTCTCTCCTAGAGGGTCGGGCCTTTAATCCACTCACCCACAACTTACTCCTTCCTTTGCTGGTGCCTTGCAGCTGCCTTCCTGCACAGGATGAGGGACTACATGCCCCCACAGCACAGAGCTTTTGTGGAGGAGATCCAGGGCGCTGTGTCCCTGAAGCAGCACGTGCTGTCTTCGGGGGACACGCGGCTCCGTGCCGCCTTCAACCGCTGTGTGGCCGCGCTGGCAGACTTCAGGTCCTACCACATCACCATCGTCACCAAGTACATCGCCAGTGCGGCGGCCAAAGCCAAGGCCAGGCGAGCAGAGCCGAGTGCCAGGGCTGGTCCCTCTGTGGGAAAGCCGCCGGCAGCTCTGGAGGATAAAGGAACCGGCGGCTCCCACATCTTCAGCTTCCTGAAGAGCATCAGGGACAGCACCAGGGAGGGCATGATAAGTGCCTGACCCAGCCCGAGGGTGGCCCAAAGTGGGTGCAGGAGGCCGAGGGGCTTCGGTGCCCGTCTGCAACGCACAAGCCGAGATGCAAAACCAACCAGCAGCAGCAGCCTTGCCCCCTGTGTGTCTGGGACACGAGGGACTCGCTCGGGGCTGTCGGGAGAGAGCAGCGCTGCTGCCGCTGCCTCCCCAGCGGCGAGCTCAGCATCTGCCCCGGCACCGGGATGGACACAGTGTCCCCCTGTGGCACTGGCCCGTCATCCCGGGACTCAGGGAGGAGCTCCCTCCAAACCCCACTTCTTCCCCCCTCCACCCGGGCGTGGGGGCACAGTTCGGGTAGACACGGGTGGGTTACGCGGAGGAATAAAGCAGCGATTCCCGAGCCAGCCGTGAGACCGGGCCCTGTGTCCATCACGGCCTCGCAGCTGCTCCGTCCATCACCAGGTGGCGGCAGAAATCCGCGTTTGGCTGCGGCGCGGGGAGCTCAGGGAGCCGGGATGGCGAGGGACGGGCCCGGGGGGTTCGGGGCACGGCCAAGGGCAAGAAGGAGTTCCCCGCTGGCACCTCCGGCACCCGGCTCCTGTCCCCCCGCACTGGCAAAGGCACGACGCTTACTCCACAGGGGAAGTCCAGCAAACACCAGCTCTCCGTCGTGGCACTCAAACCCGGGGCTGAGAGCAGGGAGCCACTGTGCGATAAATTCGCCGTGTCCGGGAGGCTGCCCCGAGGCACAGCCCCCACAGCCAACCCCAGGTCATGAAGGGTTCAGGATGTCACAGGGAGAGCTGCAACTCTGGCGTTCACACAGGCTTCACTTTAGGTCTCAGTGCTAATACAGGTAAGGGACATGGGGACATATGGCTTCCCCAAGGGGCCAGCGTGGCAAAAATCCTTCTGTCAAACCCCTGCTCCTCGCTAGGTGCCGGCAGCAGAATAACACCCAGCCTGCTGCCAGCTCGGCCCAATATAGGGACTCCTCTGATCCGGACCCACTGCAGGTGAGAGCCACAGCAGCCCCTGTGCTGGGCATGGCTGCTGGCCACCGCCTGGCCACTGCCTAGTCACCGCTTGGTCACTGCCTGGCCACCGCCCGGTCACCGTCTGGTCACTGCCCGGCCACTGCCCGGTCACCGCCCGGCCACTGCCTGGCCACCACCTGGTCACCACCTGGCCACTGCCTGGCCCAGGGCTGCAGGAACAGGCTCACCTCGCACCACCAGGCTGGGCTGAGTGGGCAGAGCCTTGCACCAAGAGCGGTGCTAGAGCTTTTTTATAATTGCAGGTGCCCATGTTGCCCTTTTCTAACAAGTCAACATGCTCGGATTCCTTGGAATTTGCATCTTTAGGGAAATCAGGCCATATGGCTCTGTTTTGCCTTCCCAGGTTTTGCTGGCACAGCCAACAGCGGCAGCATTCACACCCAATCAGTGTCTTGGTGCAAAAATAGCCCTGGCAGTGCCCCTTGTGCACTGCCAGAAGAGAGTCAAGGTCCTTTGAAATGAGATGTTGTTCTCATAAGGGCAAAAACAAGCTCAGCACACTGTAGCTTGAATTATTAAACTCTTGCTAAATTGTATTTTGTGCTCTTTTTTTTGAATATAGCCCTAAAACTGGGGCTTCAGCAATGATTTCAGTAAACAACCCACGGGAACATGTCAGCACCTTTAAATCTTTGCCTGGCAGTGCTCCTTCCACTTGATCTTCATTTCTGAATAGCTGCTGCATATTTCATGTAGGAAATACTTCATCCCGATGATTGTCTTGGTCTATTACATTTCAGACCATTTCAGGAAAACAACAAACTTGGACCAGGGGAAAAATCCCTCTCTCCATGAGAAACACAGCCAGGACTGGGGGGAGCAGGGGCAGGCTGGCCCTGCGGGGTTTGGAGATGTGCTGCAAATGCCCAAACCCCGCTGGGCAGCAGCGATGCTGGTGCCAGGAGGGGCCGCAGGACTCCCAGCAGGTGACTTTTCATCCTTCTGCAAACTCCTTTCCCTGAACATGCTGCCCTAGCCACAGGGGTCAGGAGCAGGTCCTTAAGAGGATTTGTGTCACCTCCTAGAGAAAAGGGGAGAGGGGAAATCAAAGAGGTGTCGGAGGGCTCTGTGGAGGGGTTTCCCTCACTGGAGGGCACATTCCCCTTCTTCTGGGGTACAAGGAAGGTGCCCGAGCACTGTAGGGAAGGAGCTGGCCCGCTGTGTTCCCCGGCCAGCAAACCACCCTGCACAGGCTTGCCGTGCCCCAGCCCATGTTAGCAACGCTCTGTCACCGCCAGCTCACAAACAATCAGCTGCAGCTCCTTCAGAATGCAATTCCAGAGGATCCTGCCCCTTGGGAAGTACCCAGACAGTGAGCCTCAGCAAGGCTTTTCCTGGGTCTCTCCTGGCAGGCTGGTATAGCTGCTCCAAGAAAACTTGGATTTCTCTCTGTTTTCAAACCATTGCTGTCTAACATTGACCACAAGGCATAGACATCAGAGGTCTCGGGTGTGTCCTGACTGGAAGCACGTGGCATTTAAATAATTTATGCCTGTGCCTAAAAATGGCAGAATGTGTTAGAGGCCATCCATGTGCTTGGCATCCATGGTGCTTGCCCCAGTGGGAACTTACTGCCACAGGCTGCCAACCTGAGGCCCTGCTCTGTCCTGAAGGGTTTGTTTGGGCACGCACTGGGAGCCCAGAAGGTGAGGGGTGAGTCCAGCCACAGCTGCCCATCTCCTCTTTTGAGCAGCAATGACCAGGCTCTGCTGCTCTCTGTCAGACCCCAACGGGACAACCTGAGCACTGGAACAGGCAGGCTTAAGAGCATTTCTGCAGCTCTGTAATAGAATTAATGTTATTTCAGCCAGGGAAAAGCAGCAGAAGAGCAGATTCCCCTCCCTCTTTGCGAGGTGCTGGCCCCAGACCTCAGCTCCCACAAGTAGATCCCAGCAGAGAGGCTGGGATGTGCACTGTACCCAGGATCCACATGGCTAAGAACAGGATTTTGCACCAGCTCCCTGACGCCAGCAGAATCTGCTGGGTCAGCTGGGACTGATGCCTGCCAGGGAGTGGATGGGAAAACAGCAGAAATGTCACAGCCCTTGTCCACATCCAGAGCAGCAGCTCCAGCCCCAAATCACTGCCACCCACACAGAAATCTCCCTTATCTCTTGAGCCAGGCCCTGTCCCTGCAGCACAAGTTTCCATTGTGGAGCTGCCACTCAGAGCTGCCCAGCAGCCCAAGAGCTCTTCCAGCCACACTGTGGAGTGTCCACCTGACTCCTGGCTTTTGTTAAGCAGAGATTTTCCCCATGATATCTCATGGTCAGACCCATGTGATGGAGAAGGAAGCCTGGTGCATGCCCAAGGTGGCAGGAGGAGGCCTCACCTGGGCACACCTTCAATGCACCAAACCTCGCAGGGCCTCACCAGCCCTGGCACCAGCCTGCAGGAGGTGGCCAGCCCTGCCTGCCAGGCTCCCTGGGCCATGCCCAGCCTGTCACCCACCCACACTGTTGGCTCAGAATTTCCACCCTTCTCAGTCATTCTTGGTCCCTCCTGGCTGTGCCCAGTCTCACCCAGGTCACCGTCCACTGAGACAAATCTGTGCAAAAGTTCCTGAGCTGCCCATGGGAGCTGGCAGCCCTTTCCTGGTGCTACTGCACAGGAATCCCCACAGCCCCCAGGCAGACTCAGCCAAGTGCTTTGCTGCTTTTGTCCCTGTGAATATTTGAAATCGAACAGGAATACAAACATTTGGATTCTAGACATTTCCCAATTCTGGCCTTATTTATCATACTTGGCTCTGCTCCTGGAGCTGGGGCCAGAAGAGGCTCTGAATGATTTAAGTGATTTAACATGCTGTGCATAGATCAATCTCACTCTCCCCTCCAGCCATAGGTTTCCCTTTGTGGTTTACTGCACACTTATTATATCCATCAATACCTAAGTAATTAAAATCCCCCATTATCTGGGTCCTGGCTCCCTTACAAACTCCTCATAAGCTATAAACTCATTCACGATCAACCTCCCTAAAGTGTCTGGGAGTTTGCAGCCCCATCTCAGGGTCCCCAGGCTGTCGTTACATCGTGAAGGTCTCACTGGAGCCATGGCCAACTCTAGTCTGAGCCACGGCTGTTGTTCCTCTCCCCGTGTTCCCAGTCTGTGCCAGGATTGCTCATTTCTATCTCCATCTTTCTCCACTCGCTGCTGAGTTGATCTCAGAGCAGCTCCCCCACCTTGTGCTGCTGGAGCAGAGCTTTAGACCTGCTGCCTTTGGTCCAGGGGCTGCCGGGCTGCCAGTGCCATGTCCCAAACTCTGCCCCACTGCAGAAGCCCCTGCTGCACCTTGGGAAGGCAGCAAGTCCCCAGGGCTGTCCCACCTGTGAACCAAATGTCCCTGCTCTGTGATCAGGGACCATCCCAGGGCTCTTCTGGGGGACACTTCCTTGTCATCTGCTTGGGCTCTGTTCCTGCACACCTCGGCCACAGGTCAATTTATTAATAACAACCATGTTTGCCTTGCAATTCCCCATTGGGAGGGATGTGAGAGCACAGGAAATAATTGCCTTCTCCTTTTTTCTGGTGCTGCCTCTTGCCCCAAACCTGAGGCTGTGCCTGGAGCACCGTGTCCCTTGGAACACTCAGCATGGCACAAGCAGAGGTTTATCTGTACCTGGGGAAGGGCTCGCCTCTGCAGAGTGACTGCAGGCCAGATTTGATTACAGGCCATGACTCAAGCCAAGAAGTGCTAATTACAGCATGGGGGTGGAGAGAGTAGCTGCTAAATTACACCAATATGGAGAGGGATTGGGGAACCACAGGGCTGGGAGATGGTCACGTCTTCATCAGATAAAAAATGCCAAGAGGGACCTTCAGGAAGGAATTTTATTTCCCTAAAATCCTTGGGCCAATGTTTGTAAAACATTCTACTATTAAAGCTGTTGGTAAATATAGAAACCAGGGACCCAAACATTGGCACTAGAATAAAAATAGCTTAGTGTGGGGCAAACAAAGGGTGGGAACAAGACATAGGCAGGTCCTGACAAAGGACTCACCATTTCCCTGCTGCCCGGGGTGCCCAGTCAGGCTGGAGCAGGCTTTAACCAGTGCCTGCATTGTGGCACCACCCGGAGGATGTGGCACAGCCTCTCAAACGCCTATTTGCCAACTTAGTCACCACAGCCCACAGCTGCCAGACTTGGTAAACGAGGGCAAACACAGATCCTGGTGTCCCAGGAGGCATGGCAAACCCCTGAGGCAATCACTACCCGGCATCCTAGAAGCTCTAGTCAATCCCATTTCTTAGAAAAGAGAAAAAAAAGGGAAAGAGACAAGGCGCTGCTGCTATTATTGCAGTAAGAGGCTGTGTCATGCTGGGCTCTACAGCTAAATATATTCAGTGTTTACTGTAAGCAAGGACAGTGGGAAGCCTTCCCAAACGGCACGGGGCTGCTCCCATTTTTTTTCAGCTATCAATCATGCCTGGCTTGAGCCATTTTTATCCTGAAACAAATGGAAAATATTTTCCTGCTTTAATTTCTACTGATCAAAGATACTTCCTCAACAGAGAGGAGCCCCATGGCCCCGGGAGGGGGGGAAGAAGTCCCTGAGGAAACGATTTGCCTGAGGTGATGTGGGAGACAGCTCCCGTGCAGAAGGGACGCATCAGCACATCAGGTCACAGTCCCTGGAGTCCAAACACAAGGCGGGACGCCATCCCACCAGCCCAGGGGCAGCTGACCAGGCTATTAGTCCTTCCTCTTCCCCAAGATGATGCCAAACAAGAAACTTGGTGTTCACCATGTGCCTGCCCAACACAAAGCCAGGAGCACCTTGACGCTGCCCCGAGGAGTGCGGACCCTCTTCCCCAGTGCTGCCCTGATGAGAGAGGCCAGCAGAGGGGCAGGGGTTTGGGGTCAGATATCTGTTTACTTTCTCTGTAAGATTTCCCTAAACAGCATTGGAAAATACTCCTTCCACAAAGCTCGTCATGGCCGGAACTGACTCAGATTTCTGCACAGTGGGTCCTGGATGTGAGCTCACCAGCCTCAGCAACTCCACGTCACACTCAGCACTGTTTACTGGCAGACCACGTCTTTTATTCCTGTTTGTGCCCATCAGACTGGTGAGAGCAGGGTTCCCGACGTGTCCCCTGACCCTGCAACCCCCTGGCTCCCTCAGTCTCACACAGACCCCTGTGATGGGCACATTCTCTCCACAAGGCAGACACAAAGTCAAATGGCATTTACTTCTCCCTGGCAGATGCCAACAACTCCAGAGCACAAACTGCCGGCTGGGCTTCTGGTTTGACCCTGAGCCCCTCAAGGCTCAGAGCCACAGCAGGAGCTGTCAGAGCCCAGGCTCCCCATCAGCACTTTGCTGCTCAGCCAGACCCTGCCAGAGGGGCTGCAAAGCTCTGCTTGCTATACTCACAGCATCACCCCTCTCCCCTTCCCTCCACTCCCCTCCCCTCCCCTCCCACACAGAACTAAAATCTACTGGCAGCTCTAAACTGGTTCTTTTTTTGTCTGAACTGCTGCATAAATAACCCAACAGACAGCCTGAAGCCCCCGCACAGTGACACCTGACAGCGAGTCAAGGGCACAATCTCGAGAACAAAGACAAGGCTCCCATGTAAACAAGGCATCAGCCTCTGAGGCTGTAACCGAGATGGCAGGGAAACATCTGAGCATTGCTGAGGGAGTTCAACACGGCTGGGAGCAGGGGCTGTCGGTTGTGCTGCTGGCTCTGGCCAGGGCCAGGATACAAGGGGAAGAACTCGGTGCTGTACAGGTCTGTGCACCGCAGATGATTCAGGGCTGGGAGCCTCCCTGCTCCAGTTCTGCCCAGCTCAGACCTGTGGCAGGCAACACTGCTCTGGCGTGTGAAGCAGCCTTGCCTGTCCCAGAGATAGGCTTTACAGCCCTACTGCTGCTCTTTGAGCAGGGCTGACGTGTGCAGCTGATGGCAGTTTTCTGGGGAAAACAACCCCTGGCAAAAGTTCAGTTACCTGCTGTAACCGACAAGCAGCTGCAGTGCCCTTGGGGACAGGCAGAGCCCAGGCAAAAACCTGTATGACACCCGTGGAGCAGCTCCCATCCCCCTAGAGCACACAGGCAGCCCCAGCTGAACCTGGCAAGGATCTGCAGCAGGGCCTCGGCATGCACAAAGTGCCCCCAAATTCCTGGATGCAGCCAGCAGTGCCAGTGGCTCAGGCACAGCCAGCAGTGCCAGTGGCTCAGGCACAGCCACAGGGATGGGAAGGGGATCACAGAAATTGCTTTTCTAGCAGCTACAAAGTGAAGTTGCTGGGCCACCAGAGACGGTGGTAGGAGCCAAACACCATCTGTTCTCTCCCAGGAACTCTTTTGTTCGTGGAGAAATGAGCTTAAAGGCTGATAGCTCCACAGTGCCAAGCTCATCTCCCAGACGATCAGAGCGGCTTTGAGCCCTGATAAATCTCCACGGATGCAGCGCTGCTGTTCGCCTCCTTCCCTTCCCAGCTTTCTTCTCCCAGTGTTACTCAGCTACACAGACCCAAACCTCAGCTGTTCCTCTGCAGACACAGCCAGGTGAGGAGCTCACTCTGCCACATCCCACTTTGCTTGGACACAAAATGAAGGCACTGAAAACTGAATTCTACCCCAGAAGCCACTCCCTCTGACTTGGACCTGGCTCAGCTCGGAACATGAAGCCAGTGGTTGCCAGCCAGGGCCACTCGCAGGCGCTCCCACCCTGCCCAGAGCTCACCCAGGCTGGCCCCTAGGCCGGCCCCAGATGGACCCACAGGCTGGAGCCTTGGCTGTCCCCAGCCCACCCAGGATCTGCTGTACGGCCACAGCCCAGCCCAGGGACCCAGGGCACCCTGAAGACAGCCCTGGAGCCCCGGGCTGCCATCCTGTCTGCATGGCTGCCATCCTGTCTGTATGGCCACCATCCTGGTCACATGGCCACCATTTTGTCTGCATGGCCACCATCCTGCTCACGTGGCCACTATTATGTCTGCATGACCACCCTCTTGTCTGCATGGACACCATTTTGTCTGCATGGCCACCATCCTGGTCACATGGCCACAATTGTGCCTGTATGGCCACAATCCTTGTCACCTGGCCACCATCCTGTATGCATGGCCACCATCCTGGTCACATGGCCACCATTCTGTCTGCATGGCCACCATCCTGTCGGCATGGTCACCATCCTGGTCACATGGCCACCATTCTGTCTGCATGGGCACCATTTTGTCTGCATGGCCACCATCCTGGTCACATGGCCACCATTCTGCCTGTATGGCTATCATCCTGGTCATATGGCCACCATCCTCTCTGTATGGCCACCATCGTGTCTGCATGGCCACAATTTTGTCTGCAGGGCCACCCTCCTGTTCACATGGCCACCATCCTGTGTGCACAGCCACCATCCTGGTCACATGGCAGCCATCCATGTCACATGGTCACTATTTTGTCTGCATGGTTACCATCCTGTCTGTACGGCCACCATCCTGGTCATATGGCTACCATCCTCTCTGTATGGCCACCATCGTGTCTGCATGGCCACAATTTTGTCTGCATGGCCACCATCCTGTCATCATGGCCACTATCCCGGACACATGGCCACCATCTTGGTCACATGGCCACCATCCTGTCTGCATGGCTACCATCCTGCTCACGTGGCTACTATTTTGTCTGCATGGCCACCATCCTGGTCATATGGCCACCATTCTGTCTGTATGGCCACCATCCTGGTCATATGGCCACCATCCTCTCCGNCCACATGGCCACCATTCTGTCTGTACGGCCACCATCCTGGTCATATGGCCACCATCCTCTCCGCATGGCCACCATCGTGTCTGCATGGCCTCCATTTTGTCTGCAGGGCCACCCTCCTGGTCACATGGCGACCATCCTGATCACATGACCACCATTTTCATCACCTGGCCACCATCTTGTCTGCATAGCCACCACTCTGCCTGCAGGGTCACCATCCATGTCACATGGTCACCATCCTAGACACATGGCCGCCATCCTATCGTCATGGCCACCATCCTGTCTGCAGGGTCATCATGCTGCTCACATGGCCACCACGCTGCTTGCATGGCCTCTATTTTATCTGCAAGGCCACCATCCTTATCACGGGGCCACCATCCTGTCTGCATGGCCACCGTCCAGATCACATGGCCATCATCCTGTCTGCGTGGTCACGATTGTGGTCACATGGCCACCATCCTCTCTGCATGGCCACCATCCTAGTCACACAGCCACCATTCTGCCTGCATGGCGACCATCTTGCTCACATGGCCACCATCCTGGTCACATGGCCACCATTTTTTCTGCATGGCCACCATTCTGCCTGCAGGGTCATCATCCATGTTACATGCCCACCATCCTCTCTGTGTGGCCACCATTTTGTCTGCATGGCCACCATCCTGCTCACATGACCACTCTTTTATCTGCATGGCCACCATCCTGCCTGCGTGTCCACCATCCTGCTCACATGGCCACCATTCTGCTCACATGGCCACCATGCTGCCCCTCTCCTGCCGCAGGGCTTGGGGCCCTCAGGGGGATCAGGGCCCACACGGATCGGGGCCTGCATGGCTCAGGTCCCCAGGACTGGGCCCAGTGTTCTCCTCTGCTGTGCCAGTGCCCGAGGTGCGCTCAGGCTGGCCCCAGCAGGATTTCCGTCAGCCCGTCCCTGGCTGGACAATGGGCCCGTCCCTGCAGCTCCTGATGGCCCGGCTGACAGCTGCAGACAGCTCTGCCCTCACCCCGCTCCGGCGGCGGCTCCTCGGGCCCTGCAGGAAGATCAAACAGGAAACTGGGCAGAGAAAGGAAAAGGTCCTTCATGCTCCAAAGTCCAAACTTTCATTCCTGACCCGGGTGGAAAATGCTGAAGTCAGGGGATTCAAATACTTTCCCCAGCTCTGTTGGAAATAGCAGGACATGGTGAGCGGGGCTGCACGAGCGACAGGCTGGTGCCGTGCCATCTCAAGGTGCCGGTGCCATTCCAGGGTGCCATCCCAGGGAGCTGGTCCTGCTGGCACATGCTCCCACCCAACTAAACTAAACTCCCACCCTGCCCCACTCCCCCGGGCATCGCTTGCCTGCATCCCCACTGGCGGGGCACTTCCTTTTGTGACAATGCTCTGGCTGCCAACCCACCATTGGATTTCAGGAATGATCTCCCATCACACTTGGGGAGCACCACAGCCAGAGTTTCTCTTTACAAGATGGATTTTGGAAGCCTCAGGCACCAAGAGAATGCATCTGAGGCTTCCTTACACAGAGCCCTTGCGTCCCCAGACCCTGCAGTCCCCTGTGGCAGCAAGCACCCACACCAGCTGTGTCCTCAGCTCTGCTCTGCTGCCTGCAGGGCTTCTTCCAAGGGGTTCTGCCTGGTAAAAGAGCCAGAAGTTTCTGTTTCTCTTCTGTTTCTTACCAGTCGTGATTTACTCACTGTAGCTGGCCATCCGTTATGTCCTGCTCTGCATTATTAACTTGGTGATCGTACATTTAGCAGAAAATTTATGAGAAATGAGGAGACATTCATTATCAGTAACACCACAGACTTTACTCTTATATGGTCTCCCTGCTCGGAGCTAAGCTTGGCTCAGCCAGCTCTCACCCAGCTCCAGCCACTCCCTGGGCCAGAGAAAGACAGGGCTGCTCTGCACAGTTCTGGGGCTGCATTCCCCTCACTTAGGCTGGTCCTTATTTTTCCCCCTGTTAAAATATTTTCTGATGGAATTTAACTGGCTTAATTGTGCCATCATGCCTTCTGTGGTCTGAAAACCAGTATGTTTCCCGTTTTCAGGCAGGGAGCTGTGTGAGGATTGTCTGAGACAAATTTGTGCTTCCCAGCAACTGGACTGCAACAGAAATGCCCTTAAAATACTTTCCTTATCCTGAATGTCTGATCTGGGGACAAATATTCCCTCCTTCCTGTATCTCTGACCTGGGGACAAGTACCTGCCCTGTCCTGTGACTCTGAACTGGGGACCACAGGAGACACAGGGAACACAGATTAGTTAAGTTCTTGGGGTTTTTGTGAGCAAAGGGTACAGCATCCTGCCGTGAGATTTGGACAAGTGTTACCAGATGTTTTATTAAAGAAACAACCACAGAAAAACCCAAGCAACAGCCAAACAAACAGAAATCTCAGGTGGAGTCCCAGAGGCATACAAGTCCCAGTGGAGAGAGGCTGCGGGCAGGTTGGAGCCAGGGCAGGCACTGCCATTCACACGACCTGGATGTCTGACAACCTCCAAGGAATTTGCATTCCAAGAGCAACACAATGAACCAGTTCCTCCTTGACCTTAGGGCCATGCCACAGCTGTCTCTGCAGAACACTCCATCTCAGAAGCCTTTCCATCTCGGAGACCTTTCCCAGCAGCCAGCAGCATTTCTGGCTCCTAAGAAGGGCTGAGGTTCCCCAGCTGCAGGCTGGTGGCAGCTGTGAAGGCTGTGAGGAGCCCGAGTTCCAGGCCATGTAAGCCAGGAAAAGGATGGGAAGAACAAGAGATGGGCCCAGAGGCTCCTGGACATTTCCCATACTTTTCACTGAATGACCTGAAGACAAAGCAACAATCTATCTATATCTATATCACCTATAGTTATGTATCTGTTACATCTCACAGGTATTACAGGATATTCTGAACCTCAGTTTTGGAATGTTCCAGGCCTGGCTGGGAAGGTCTGGGCAGCACCGATGCTCTGTGGGGGCTGTTGCATCCTCTGATCCCAAACGGGTGTTACAGACTGTGCAGGCTTTGGCAGCAGCTAGCGGAGAGAAAGCTATGCAAAACATGCCCCAGGAACTGCCAGGCATCCCGGATTGCCTTCTTTGGAGCGGTTCTGGAAGTTACACTACGGCAAAGCTAGTTCTCTGCAGGAGTTTGTGGTGCAGGCACTGCACCCAGGGCAGCCCCGGCCACCTCCACCTCCTGCCCTGGGCTGCCAGTGGCCGGCCCCCTGGCCAGCCCGGGGGCTTTCCCAGCAGCAGAAACCCTCACACCCGGAGCACCCCGAGCCCGTCACACGGGGAGAAGCAGAGCACAATTAGAGATGTGGCTGTGCCTCTCTGCAGATGGAGGGGATGGGAATTAATCCTCCCATTAACGGGTGAAATGGAGCGTTTGCGTCTCACAAAGCAATTACCCAATAATAGCAGGAGAACGATGATAGAAATCACATCTTCTCTGAAGTTGCTCTCCAACCCAACACATGAATAATTCCTCCTAGGCATTACTGGGGAAGCAGTATTAAAAGACCCATATAAACAAAAATTACTGGAAAAAAACAGACGAGGCATGCTTCATCGCTCTGTCAGAGCCAAACACAAATTTATACAAAGTGGGCAGAGAAGCTTGAAGGGGCAAAGACATTTGTTACTGCTCTGTGCGAGATGAGCTCACAGGGAACGCGTGCTTGATCTTGGCAGCTTTCTGATGTCTTACTCCTAAAGCATCAGCTTTAGTCTCGGTTTCCATGGCAGATACTTTTCTGAGCTTGTATCTTCCATAGATATTGCTAATTTATGCTGTCAGCCACAGCTCTGCAAATACCTGCAGAGTGATTCCATGTGCAGTGGGAGTGGTGAAAACAAGGCTCACGTGAACCTGCCTCAGCTCTTGTTTTTGACCAGGGGACACAAAAGGGTTTGTTTTCCTGAGCCACAAGATCTTATCTGATCTTCGGCACTGAATTTTGCCCCAAGTACCCTGACACTGTGTTGTGTATCCTGTGAAGCAGAGCACTTTCAGGATTTCATCTGAGCACAGGTTTTGGGCAGATTTTCCCCCCTGTGCTTGGGGCAGCTCTGAGCAGGAAGGGTTGGACAGCACATGTAGCCCTGCTTCCTTCTGCTCCCCCATCACATTTCATATTAGCAGAGTCTATAAACCATGAGATCTTTCCCAGGCAGAGATCCACCACACCAAAACCGTCCTTTTTTCAGGGTGGATTCATCAGCCCTGCAAATGATGAACAAGCAGCTGATGAATTAGTCTCACCAATTTGGCAAGACCATGGCAAGGTGAGAGGCTGCATGTCTGGCTGCTGGAAGAAGAACCCCAGGGATTTGCAAAGCTGTTGTTTATACACTAAAGCATGGAACATCCAGCACATACAAAAGATATTGTAAAAAAATTGTAAAAAGCAACTCAGGCAATGACAGAGCCACAGGAAGAGCTGGCACGTGCAGGGAGAGCTCATGCTGGAGCAAAGTCCCGGCAGCAGTGGGGAAACCCATGTCCTGGCAGGACACGGTGACTGCAGGGCTCAGAGCTCTTTCAGGATGTGCCCAGCAGCACCAACGGGTGAGTCCCCAGTCCCAGGTATGAAAGTGGCCAGGCACTGAAATGAGACCCCTCCCTCTCCTAAGAATAGAAACCTGGCAAGTCCTGGCCAGCTGGAATTTGATCTGAGCCCAGATGGAGCTGGGCTTGCCGGTCATTGTCGGGCCCAGGCAGCTGCCTGCCCTGCTCTCACTTCACCTGGTCAGCAACAGGTAATCCCTGTCTGAGTTCTGAGCCAGCACAAACACCTACGCATGGACTTCAGGTGTGTTCACCTCTTCACTGGCTCCCACTGGAGAGGGGTGCACGGCCTCAGACATATCCCCTCCCTCTATCCGAACAAACGGACGTTTTAAAGGGAATGGGGAATAAAAAGCATCTGGGTGATGTTTCTTTGGATCTGTTCTTCAGTGTGGTCAGAAGTAATTTCCGCAGCTCTCTGGTAAATAAGGGAAACCCCAGGTCCAAGTGAGATGGGGACAGAGGCTGTTCCTAGAGTCTTTCAGCAAGGGTGAGTAACAGGGTCAGCAACCACAGTAAACAAGCTTCTAGTTTTCCAAACAGAGCCTCTGCAGCATCCGGCTGCTTTAAAACATTAACCAAAATACACTTATCTCTGGCTCCTGGCCTTAAGTGACTTTTGAACCCACAGCTATTCTGGGCCAGATTTGATTGTGCTCAGTAACACCAGGTGTCCAGACCCAGCAGGAGCACCAGTGGTCAGAGCCAGCCCCTTGCTGGCAGCCGTGCCCCATCCACAAGTGAGAAGGGACCCAGAAGGGGCATTGAGTCCAGCTCCCTGCTCCTCGCAGGAGCCAAAACTAATATGACTAAGAGAGAGGCCTCCCAGCCCAAGGGCTTGTCATTGGCCAAGGGTGGGGGGGAGCACAGACTTTTTTGGAGCAGAGGTGAGTTTTCTTTCCAGTACTAATGAGCATGAAATTTAAGTAAAAGGACACCGGAGGCAGGAGCAGGGCAGCAAATTGAGTTTTCTCGCTCCCCCTGAGACCATTGCCACGTGCAGTTGAGGGTGTAGCACCCGGGGAAGTCACCTCCGGGGAAGAGGAGTTAGGGATCACCTGCCTTTGGGACAGCACTTGTCAGCAACTGTAGCTCTGCGTGCACCAAAGATGAGCTGCGTCTGCTGGGAGGCAGCAGCAAGGAGCCCATGCCCACCAGTAGCAGGTTTGCTCTGTGGAGACAGAGCCAAGGTCTTGGCTATTTGCACAGGCTCCGGCCTCTCGCTGGCATTGCTCGGGTCTCACCTGGAGTTTTACCTGTTCGTGGCATGGCACATTGAGCACACAGTGCTTTTCACAGGCAGCAAGGGCAGGCGCGGAGTTTGGGCTGTGCTGGCTCAGTCCCACGGCCATGGTTGAAGCCTGCTCTGTGGTGTGTCAAAAAAAAAAAAAAAAAAAAAAAAAAAAAAAGCCAATTCCGTCGCAGGAGCAGAGAGAATTTTTAATCTCGTCCGCACGGCAGGAAAGTTGGCAACTTAAATGTTAAACTTGCCTGTGACTGTTGGGTGTTGACATCACCGTGATCTCACCGCTGTAACCGGAGCCCTCCAGCTTTTCCTCCAGCCTGCCTTTAAATACCAGTCCTGGAGCCAGCACAGCACCCATTCCTCCGACGGGAGCCAGGGCAGCGGCGGCAGCAGCCACGTAGATGAAAGCAAAGAGGAGCTCCAGCCCTGCAGCCATGTCCACGTCGCTGCGAGTGAGCCCTTCGGTGCATGGCTACCGCTTCGACACGGCGCTGCGCAAGAAAGCCGCGGCCAACATCTTCGAGAGCATCAACGAGGCGTCCCTGCAGAAACTCTTCAGGAACTCCGGCGACAAGAAGGCGGAGGAGAGAGCCAAGATAATCCTCGCCACCAACCAGGACATGGAGGAAAAAACAAGAGCACTAATGGCACTAAAGCAGAGGAGGAAAGACAAACTGCTCCAGTTTCTGACATTTCGGAAATACTCCATTAAAGTTCACTGAACTGGAGGAGGGAGCAGAAATGGAGAACATTTGGTGACGGGACTTTTTGTGACCTCCTCCTACACTCAGCATGCTCTGCTGCTCTGTGGGGACCTGACAATCCATGCACGGGCTCCAGCCCCACAGTGAGCTGCGAGGGCCAGGATCGGTGCCCTGGCACATCAGTGTGGGCGCCAGGATCAGTGCCCTGGCACATCGGTGCCCATGGCACGCCGGTGGGGACAGCAGTCTGGTGGTCAGGGGCTCTCAGAGAGAGAGCAGCTCCCCGAGAGGCGGACGAGCCCCTCCAGGAAAACCCCCAGGCCTGGTGTCCTCGGGCCCTTGTGATGGACTCGGCGCTCACAGACTCCACTGGGTGCTTTCCCTCTCAGCCTGGTTTCCTCCGAGCCGCACTGGTCCTGAGACTCTGGAGACCCATGGACTGCTGGTCACGGCCACTTTGCCTTGGTTAAATGCGCCCAAACGCGTGGTGCAGAAAGTTCAGCCATCCGGGAACGCGTTTGCTCCAGAGACACTCTGCACAACTGTGCCTTTCCTTCCCACGCTGTACGTGCGCAGTAAAAGTCGTTTGCACAGAAGCAATAATAATGAGAGATTTCCCTGAATTTACTGTGAAGTTCCTTAATATTGTGTTCACTTACTACTAACACTAAAAATCTGAATATAATAACTACAGTTCTTCTCTGTGTAGGTTACAGTCACTATTAGATGAGTACTTACTTCATGGCAATATTTTATGACAATGTTATTATTATATCTACCATAATTTATTGCATACAGTGATGTGAAAACCAATAAATTATGAAGTAACTATAAATTATTTTGTCTGAAATGCTCAGTTTTCCTGGAGTGGTGGGGTTAGACTTTTTTTGTCATTTCATAGAGAGCTGGTTTAGGAGCAGACTACCTGCACCTCTCCTTCATTCCCCAGGTATGGCTTTGGCAGCCCCTGGCTCCCCCTCAGCACCACTTTCCCACCTGGCAGCACCAGGCTGGCCCACAATTGCTACGGTAACCATCCCCAGAAAGGCCTCACCAGTTTTATCAACTGCAATGTCAGTTTCCCCTCCCTAAGAAAGGAGAATAAAATCTTCTGCAATGAGGAAAGAAAGGTGTAGAAAATGATATTTTGGGGCCAGGGTGGGCAGTAGGGCTCTTCAGCCTTTGACATTTCTGCAGAACAGAGAAGGAGCCTGGGCTTGGCTCCTCATCACCCAAAGAAACAGAAGTATGTTATGAAGCTTTGGCAGCAGAATTAGACTGTTTTAGACTGTTTTTCTGCAGGTTGTGCTGTACTATCATGACAGACGATGCTGAAAGTACTTAAAAATAGCAAGGACTGGTTATTTATAAGTCTGTCCTCTAATAACCTGATGGTTTAGATAAAAACATTCCCATGGCTCTGCTTAGAGCAACAAATATAAAGCAGCTTGGAAGAGTGATAGTCCAGCTACAGTTTTTTTGGGGTTTTTTTTGCCTATAATAAGAACTCCAAATTGCCAATAAGTCAGAGGCACTGGAAATAATCTTTTAAGTCACCTAATAGAGTGGGCAATTATAATTATTTATAGCTGGAGCAGGATGCATGGTGGTGATTTCCCCTCCCAGGAAGACCAGAGAGTAAACTGTTTGGGATTAACCTGTTTGAAAGAGCTTCCAAAGGCTTTTCAGAACTGTCCTTGCTCAGAAAAATCTGTCTCAGAGCAGGTTCGCTCCAGAAGTTTGCTCCAGTTTTCCAGCAGTGACCTCTCCCAGAGCAGTGTCCTGCACTGATGGCACTGCTGCAGCCATTCGTGACACATCCCCACAAACCCCCCACAGTGACAAGAACTGCCTCAAACGGGCTGTTTCCAAAAAAGGCCAAGCAGGGCTCCTCAGTGCCTGCCCAGAGTCCAGCCCTGGGGATGCCACAGGGCTCCTCCTGCCCTGGTGGGTGCTCCCGCCAGGGCAGCTTCTTGCAACAAACACAACAGAACCTGCGGGGCAAGGAGCCCTGGTGTCCACCTGCCTCTGGGATGTGTTACCTGCCAGGACCCAGCCAGCCTGCTGCTAAGGATGCTCTGAGAACACCCCGCAGGGACCCGATCAGCTCTTCACCGTCCTGCTCCTTCCCTGGCCCTTCTCCCCTGCCCTGGACCACTGAGGTGTCCACAAGAAGGTGCCAGGACCAATGCTGGATTTGGCAGAGCCTTGTCACTCTCTGCCTCTGAAAACCAAATGCAGCTCCCCAGTGCTACCAAGGACCTGGGCAGTCTGGGTGACATTTGCCAACAGCCTTTCCTTGAAAGGAGGAAGCAAATCTGGCAAAAGCCATGCTTGTGGCAGACTGAAATCAACACCCACTGAACTGGTTGCTGCTGGTATGTCCTAGTCCTGTTCACAACATTTGCATAACGTGATTGATAACATCTGCTGACTTGGGGATTTTATAGCCCTTCTTGTCTCACCGTGTTGAAATCATTAGCCCAAGTGGTATTCCTGATAAATAAAGGCCACTTACTAAGAAGTTATGTGCTTATTGGATATTTACAGTGATAAAAGGCAATTTTTCTTAGTTGTAGCCTGTCTGCTGCTTTGGCAGGTTTGTGCTCCAGGAACATACCTTACAGTGGGCTCAACAAAAACTGCAGTGAATTCACAAAGAACGTGGGCCAAAGACAGCTTTGACATACAAATGTCCAACCATCCCAGAGCCTTGCACACATGGTGCTGCTGCTCTTTTTACCTCCAGGGCTGTACTTGGATTGCTCAGAGCACCTGCACCCCTCCCCGGTGGTGCCCATGTGTCAGGGAGGGCACAGCCAAGCCAAGCGCTGCCAATAACAGTGCCCAGGCTGTGCTGGTGTGCCAAGAGGCGTGGGAGGGCAGGGCACCCAGCTGTGCTGTCAGCCAGCTGTCACCCAGCTGGGCTGTCAGCCATCAGTGCTGTCAGCCAGCTGTGCTGTCACCCAGCTGGGCTGTCACCCATTGGTGCTGTCACCCATCCGCCCTGTCACCCATCAGCACTGTCACCATCAGTGCCTCACCCAGCTGTGCTGTCACCGAGTTGTGCTGTCACCCATCAGTACTGTCACCCAGCTGGGCTGTCAGCCATCAGTGCTGTCACCCAGCAGTGCTGTCACCCATCGGTGCTGCCACCCGTCAGCATTGTCACAATCAGTGCCTCACCCATCAGCACTGTCATCTGTCAGCATTGTCACAGCAGTCCCTCCCCGGTGGTGCCGGCCCTTCCTGAGCGCCCGGTGCCGCAGACTCGGCGCCTGTGGCCGGCGCACGCCGTGCTTGGGGCCAGCCCGGCCAGACGCAGGGCCCATTGTCAGCCTCCCCACACAACAAACAGAGGAAAAGGCTGTTAAAGGAATTTCCTCCCTCCCGGAGACGGGCGTTTCCATTAATTCTTCTCCATGAGTCAAGCTGGCTGTACTGGGTGTCCCCTGTCCCAGCATCCTGAGGAACGTGTATCTGAACAGCTAATTTTATCCAGCTTGTCTAACGGCCTGCTTAGCAGCTGTGCTGGTGGTTCCCCACCACCACTGCTGGCTGGGGAGAAGCAACAGAAAGGCAGGACAGAAACTAAGGAGAAGACTTCTGGCAGAAGCTCTGGCTTAACAGACTGGGGAAAGTGGGGAGCAACTCACAAGGTGCTGGAAAGAGAAAGCCCAGAGCAAAGGGGGTGTCAGTGACAGCAGACCACACAGAGGTCCCACCCTCTGTCCCCTCATCAAACACCTATCCACATCTCTCCAAAAAATGGAGGGTTACAAAACTAACGCTAACCCAACCCTAACCCTAACCCTGTCCATGAAAAGACTGGGTTGGAAGAAGTCAACAGCCCAGCTCAGCCTGACCACAATGTTCAGGAGGAGATGAGGATGTTCCCCCGTGTCTGAACACCCAGTACCATGACCTTCAGTTTCTGGTGAAATCCAGCACACAAGGCATGAGCAGAGTCCAAAGCTGGGCCGGCCCTCACCCGCTGTGTTTGTGTGTAGGGAGACAGGGTGCCAGTCAACAGCAACACCTCCCTGGCAGCTTCCCTTCCACACAAAGAGCAACAGCAAGTTAAAAATTAACCATCGAGCTGAGCTTCTGCTCTGTTTCACCCAGAGGGACAGACTCTGCTTTGCAAACCAGCAGAGCAGCAGCCTGGGTGCAGCTGGCAGCCCTGGCTTGGCACTGGCATAGGGGGTGCCTTGTGCTTGTGAAAACTGTCACACATGAGGCATATTTCATCTGCAGCTGCCGAGGGAAACCTCTGCTCTAAAGCAGGTTAAATGTGAGTGACAAGCTGTACAGCGTGAGATTTGTGGATGTGTTAGTGTGGTTTTCACAGAAAAGAGCTGGTCTGGGGTTTCAAAGCACCAATGCCTCACATGCAGTGAAACGATGCTCCAGTACCACTTTGAAGGGACAGACAAGGCTATTTATGGGGAGAAAAGCCTCTAAAATACTGCAGGCAACAGGAGATGGCACAGTTACCATTTATCTTTGCTAAAAACCGAAAGTCAGGCCGTGACCAGAATCTCAATACCCAGCCCTGAAAAAGCCCTTATTCCCCCTGAGCTGCGCCCTGAACAGGAGCATCTCTGCCGTGGGATTGCCAGCCGGCATTTTCTGGCTCTCGGCTCGCAGCGGGGGCCCGGGCAGTGAATCAGAGCTCAGGCATCGGCTCCTCCCGGGCTGCGGCTGCTCGGTGCCCACGCAGAGAGCGAGCATCACCGGCACAGTCACCGGCACAGTCACGGCAGAGCGCTCCCCGCTCCTCCCGCTGCTGAGCGCTGCCCCGGCCCGGCCGCGGCCCCTGATTCACTCCGCAGCCCTGGCTGCCCCAAACACGCCTGGGAACAGCTCCTGCGGAGCTCTCTGCCCGGAATTCCCCACTTGAATTGACCTATCACTCCGGGGGATGGAATCCCCAGGGCTAGCAGGCAGCCGTGTGAAAGCTGCTGCTCTCTCACATCACCAGAAAATTCTGGTTTTAAAACAACTCATGCACATGAAAAAGTGGATTTCCATTGCCTTTGAAAAGTAGAGATGCTTTAATGCCTCAAGGAATTAGGGAGAATCTGACTGAAAGTAGTTTCTCTGCCTGCTGTTGTTTCTGCTTGGACCATAATGGAAGGGGAAGAGAAAACTGCCATGTTGTGTTTCTCAGACTGGCTATATTCCAGCTAGGCTCTGTTTAAAATTCACCTGCCATCCCAAATGCTGAAAATATTCCAGACACGGGTTTTTTTGGTTTTTTTTTTCCCCCTCCCTATCTTCCTGAATGGTAAAATATGAGACACAATTTTTCATTTAGAAAACTTGGGAGCCATCAGATCCTTTCCTTCCACCAGACTTTCTGTAAGGCTCTGATTTGCACCCTCACCCCGGTGCCATTTTCTGAGCCAGTTTGCAGGATGGCAGCACAGGCTGCCAGAGAGGACAAGGACAAATGTACAACTCTAAGGCAAATTGAAACCTTGAGCAGAGTGCAGCCCATGGAAAAATTCCAGGTGACTTGAAGGATTTTATAAAGAAGCAGAAAACCTTTAATATATTATGCTGAAAGTGTTGTCAAATACACGCTGGTTTTATCATGATTCAAACAACAAACTTCTTCCTAAACACTGAATGTTTTAGCTACAATAAAAGTATGCAAAAACATGTTATGAGGTTGGAGAGACATTTACCAAAGTTGGGGAGCAAGCACATCTGAGCCCACGCCGGGGGTGGCCCGAGGGGACACCCCAGGTTTGCAGTTCTCAGTCCCTGTGTCCCCTTGGACCGAGGCTCTGCAAAGCCCCCAGTGCACTGCCAGGCACGTCCCCTGATTCCCAGGAGAGCTTGTCACATAACCCTGACTCACCTGATTACAGAGCTTACAGTTTGCCATAAGCAAATAAATTAGGTGTAATTTAGTATTTGATTGTGAGATTTACTGCACTATCCTTTACAGCTTCACAGGTGGGTACCCAGTAATTGAGCGAAAGGAAGAGCCACATTAATTCTCAGCTGCATGGACAGGCTGGGGAAACATTCCACCACCTACAGCCTGAGCCCAGCCCCTGCTGGGGAAGAGGAGGAAGCTCCTCCTGGCTTTAGGGGGGCAATTATTGTTCTTTGCCTGCAGTTGGTGCCCGGAGCCACACACCCATCACGGGGCAGAGCAGAGTCCAGAGTCTCCTCACCGGGCTTGGTTTGGTACAAAACCCAACAATGACCTGAGGCTGCTGTTACAGAGGGAAATTCAGTTTTGCTGTGACTTCGAAACATTTTCATTTTGAATAATGTAACTTAATTTTTATAAGGAATTAAAGCTCAGTTGGAACCTGAACCTGGATTAGTACCCCAATATATTTTAGCAACTTCCCAGTGCTAGCTTGCATCACACCCTTGTGGAAGCTAGAACTCACCTCCCTTCTTCCTTTCAGCTGTGTAGAGAAGGTTTTCCCTACTATAACATAAAAAAAAAAAAAAATCATCCTTTTGTGTAGTGTTTTAGATCAAGTACTCCTCAAAGTCCTCTAATCACGTTGTCAGTTGCAATGCTGTTCTCTGCAATCTGTTGTTTAGTCAGCATGTTTGAGTCCTTCTCCAGAATGGGTTCAAACACAGCCTGATTCCTCAAAGTCCCATCCTATGGGAATTACATTTGCAGTGTGAGCTCTTCCCACACAGCTGCAGATGAAAGTCTGCAGGTGTCAGTGCCAGGGACAAGCCAATAAAAAATTCCCTTTTGGACTCTTTTTTGGGGTTTAGCTAGTTCAGGTATTGAGTCCCAAATGCTGTCCCTTGTCACTTTATGCCAATTCTTACTTTAATCTTGAGCGGTCACAGGGATCTTTCTCAGGAAGACCTCGCTCCCACCAACAAAACGAGCCTTTTAGGAATGCCCTTACCCTGATGCAGGCTGAGGTCAGACCAAGAAATGATCTTCATCTGCAGAAAACATCAGGGAGGCAAGGCTGGGCTGGGCTGGCCTCACACACCCCTCAGGCAGGCAAATCCCTTTCACCTCTGTGGGGTTTCAGGTTAAACATCAGCCGAGTGCTGAGAGCTGCAGAGCATGGCAGAGGATCGACAGCAATTCCACATTTCAACATCATTCCTATAACTTCTCCCCCATTTAGCAAAGCAGGAGATTGAGCAGGAGCTTTATGCCCACCCTGGGGGCTTCTCTGTGGCTCTCAGGCTCCGCTGAGCCTTCTGACTCCACAAAAGCTGTACCCAGAGAGAGCCACTGCTGAGACATGCGGCTCACACCCTGGGACCTCAGCACCCACTCTCCACTCATTTTCCCTTTTAATTATTTTCCAGACCACTGCAAACACAATCAAAACAGCCACCAAAGTCAAATCTTTACCCTTTTAAAAGAGATTTTGAAATGGTAAATGATTTGTGAATAAATAATGCATTATGTCACTGTCCAAGTCTCTTGCAGTACATTTGGACCATGGAAAGGTGCCACAAAAGTCCTGCTGGCTTTATAGCCGCCCCCCCTCAGCTCTTAGAGGAAACGGGGTGCTTCTGCTAGATCACTTCATGGGGGTTTAACATTCTTTTGATACTTAAAAAATTAATTAGGGATAAATCTTTCTTTGAAAAGTAAATTTTCACAAGGGCTCAGCAGGGCTGGGTGATGCTTGAGGGTTTCCCCCTTCCTTCCTGTTAAACAGTCAACAGTTTTATATTTAACTTTTTTATTTATATATTTATATATATTTCATAATATACATACATACATACATATATACATACATATATATGCATACACACATACATACATACATACATACATACATACATATATATATATATGCTAATTATTTTTTTATTTTTATTTTTCTAACAAAACCAAGCTGTAACCAGCACTTTGGCAGCTTGTGCTGGTGCCGCCCTCCTGTGGCTGCAGAACCACTCAAGGTGGAACAAAACCAGCTTAAAAATCTGATCAAATGTCCCTGAGTCACCAAACAGATAACCCCTGATAACATCAGAGTAAGGTGGGCATGAACAGCCTGGGGACACTCGCTGCTCCCAGTAACTCCCACCAAGGGCTATTGGCTCTGTAAAGTTCATCCTTGCCAAAATTTTTCCTGGACAGGAGGTTTGGGATAAATGCTTCACCCCAGTGACTCACCAGCTTCCACCCCACGTTGTGTGCTATGGCAACAGCAAATGCTGCACATTTTGTGGGGTGTGTCATATGCCAGACCCCCTTCGCTAAAGCAACACTAAGGAGAAAAAATGGAAAAGCATCAGCAGCCGACACCAGCCCTGGGCAGAGCCCAGCAGCGGCCTGGGAGTGATGCCCAGCCCCATCAGACACTGCAAGGGCGCCAGCAAGGTGCCAGGGCTGCTCCACGCCCCGGTGTGGGGCCAAGGCCACGGCACTGGTGACGCAGCTCCTGCTGCACAACGGGAAATACAGGTGGAGGCACGGGGAGCACGGGGCACAGCAGGGCCAGGGCAGCAGGTGGCTGTGATACCACGCTGGGCAGTGCTGCTGGCAGTCCACCACCACCTGCCCCTCACCATGCCAGGGCCCTGCAACCACTGCAGCAGCACCTGTGGAGCAGAACCTGTGTGACATGGAACTCCTGTGACATAGGCTCTGTGTGACAGAGAGCCCATGTGCTACAGAACCCGGGTGCCATAGAGCCCCCTGTGCCACAGAATTTGTTCCTCTCTATCTCCTGTAACAGCCAAAAGTCGCACAGCAGAAAAGCAGTGACTGACGAGGGCAGTGACGCAAGTGTATTGTGACTCCAGAAAAGCCAAATATTATATAGGAAACTGCTTAATCAATCAACAGCCAAGACAAGAATCCTCTGTCTGCATTCCTGAGGAATTTCCAGAGCCAGCCTAGTGACAATTGTCAATGTACTGCACCAATCTTGGCAGCCCTCACTGCTGGGAGCAGCCAAAGCAAACCACTCCAACAACTGCCCAAAAATGTGTGTGCTTCTGAGTGCTCAAAACTGCAAGGGGCTGCCGCTGCACCAACAGAGCCCTGGGCGAATTCAGAATTAAAGCACCCTTAATTCACTTAAAGGGATATGTGAAGCCTCCCTTAATTGTGATAAATCCCATTCCTTCATTTGAGAAGGTGACATTTTATGTCCCAAGAAATTGAGTGGAACAAGGAAGAGTTTCCTGTTTTTTAAGTGATTTCCTGTGATGACAAAGCCCAGCATGGGAGCAGTTGGCTGCATGGCTGGTGCTCAGGGTTTTAAGTCTTTGTTGTTCCCAGGCAGACAGATGGAATCTGTCACAAGAAACTAATCAGGGACATGGAAACCTAGTTGCATTTACAGGGATAAAGTCTCATTTTGAGGAGTTTGAGAACCTGCCTCTCACAAGAGGTCAGTCACCGACCATTTCCCAGGTGAAGTATCTCAGAGCCAGGCGGGGTGACCATCAGGGCACTGGGATCACAGTGTCCCCAACCTGGGTCTGTGCCTGCTCCCAGAGCAGGGGGGAGCTTGTCACCTCAGCAGCCAGAGGGCTGGGATAGGGCCAAAAGGAACCTGACCTTTAAACCACCCAGATGCTGTCCCTCTGGTGTCCCCCAGCTCCTCCAGTTTGGAGGGCAGCTTGAAAAGCCCCTCTCTTCCCTAGGGAGAAAGGAACACCCAGCAGCCAAAATCACCTCCAGGGCCAGCACACCCTCCTGCTGCCCCTGTTCCAGTGCTGCCTGCTGGGATACACTTGGGAGCCTCCCCAAAGGGAAGGGTGCCCCTGCCACGCTCCGGTGGAGGGCTGCCAGTCCAGCACCCAGAGGCCTTCAGGGAGCTTTTTGGAGCTCTGATAGGTGGAAATGCAAACAGGAAAGTGCTGAGCCAGCAGGGAACAAGCTGTTCGCCTGCCCCTGAGTGTCTCTCTCCCAGCAATGTTTTAATTCCAGCTCAAACTGCCAAGAAAAGGAGCTCCTTAATCAGCAAAGCCTGAGGAAGGGCAGCTCCCGTTCCTGCCTGCCGTGGCAGGGTGTCCCTGTGCCTGTGCTGTCTCTGGCCACCGCCCTTCCTTCCCCTGCAGCTCCTCATGCTTGTGCCAGCCGTGCAAGAATCCCTTCCCGTGCCCTCGCAAAGGGCAGCGCACCCCAAATCTGCCAGATCCTGCTGCAGCTCTTGCTCACCCAGAAAGAGGGGCTGCTTTGGTGGACCAGCGAATGTCCCACAAGAGATGCAAATTTCCCTGACTTCTACTCTTCCAGAAAACTTGGCCCTCATGCCTCCAGTGCATTCCAGACAGAGGGTTGATCACCCCCAACTGTGCTTTGCCATTTCTCTGATGTTCCCATTATCCCTGCTGCAGCACCCAGGAAATTCTGCCTGGGTACCAAAAGCCACTTCTGTCAAATTGAGTTAAAAGGAAGTAGTGTAAAACTAAAAACTCTGTATCAAATCCTGCCACCTGGAAAATCAGCAGAAAAATATAATTTTGTGGTCTTTCAAATTAAATAGATTCTGGGCACTGTGCTGTTGAGTTTAAACAATGCTAAGTGGAATAGCTCTGCTCAACCATGACTAGGTTTACGCATGTTCAGTTTAAGGCAAAGCACTTCCAGTTCAGAGATACTGCTTTTAATTGTACCTTCATGCTATTTAAAAAAAAAATTTATAATTTGCCTCAGCTGTTCTCCGTGGATGAGGTCTCAGCAGAAGGTGCCTTTCAATGGCAGAGCAGCTCATGCTGGAAGGGAGCTCAGGGACCTGCACGCTGGCTACGATGTCTGGCTGTGTTTGGTGTAGCCTTTCCCTTCCCTGGGCTTCCACCACCATGGCTGAGCCCACGCTGGACCTAGCACCCCCAGCCCAGGCTCTGCCAGCTCAGGAGCAGCTCTGCTCCCTGGCCCTGCTCAGGTTCCTCTCACACACTGAGGACAGGTGAACTCTCTTGCTGGTTTTGCTGGGTTCCCTGGGTGGCTGTGCTCTGAACCCTCTCCTGGCTGCTGCTCTCCCATGCTGGCCATACCCAGGAGCAGTCCCTCCCATCTGGCTTTGATGCTTTGTATACAACTGACCTGCACATAAGTTTGTGTCTCCCTATTCTCCTTTCAGCATATCAAGTACAACCATGAGTATCTCTGTACTTTGCTTTGTTCTATTTTTTCCCTGCTTGCTTTTCACAGGCGAAGTCCAGAATGTCACGTCTGATCTTCCCTCATTTTCCTGCAGGTTTTCTGGGTAAGCTCGGACCAGTTGCATGAGAAGTAGTGAGAGAGATGGGAAGTGGAGCAGTGCTGAGCCCCCACTCAGGGCTCCTTCTCCCTGCAGCCTCAGCCTCTGAAGGCAGAGCTGTCTGGGGGCAGTCGGCTTGGGCAGCCAGGGACAGAACCGTGTCCCACCTGTGCTGCCTGCACCACCCAACACTCACCTCCCCCTTTTCAGGCCTTCTTTGCACATCCCTCTATAACAGTTCCAAAAGGGCAAACACCTGGAATTCTCTCCTTTCAGAGCCTGAGTGCTCTCCAGTGAACTGCTGCTGTTTCCTGAAGGAATTCCACTGGAATTCATTGATCATGGGCTGGATTCATCCCTCCTTAACTGGCTTTCACTGCAGAGAAATAACAAAGCTGGCTGAAGAAAATGTGCCTGTGGCTGCTGAGATTTCAGTGTGAGACTTTTCAAGCTGTACATTTAACAAGTTAAAGGATCATGAAATGTTTCTCTTCTTTTCCTGACCCCAAGGAGCAGGGCTGCTTACATTCCACCAGGGCTCTGGCTCTGCTGACCTCTGCAGGCAGTGATGCAAGGCTACAAAGGTGACATCGATGACAGCAGCTATTTTTATAGAAAAAGAGAAATGACATATTTTTCATTTCTTCAAATGAAAAACCCCAAACAAACAAGAGTAAACATGAACGAGGTGGTTCATTCAGAGAAGCTTTTCTGGTATCAAGAGATATGATCTTACACAATATGGTGTTTTGGTTTGGTTTCTCTCTTGTTTTCCTAATTTACGATGTGTTTTAGCATCTCTGAAAAATATCCCTCAGGCTGCCAATGGCAACAGGACCTAGAGTGGTGACTTAACACAAGAGAATATGTTCTCTTACCTCATTTTCTCACACTCTTCCCTTGGTACTGTGATGTCATTTAAGCACTTAAAGCTTAAATGACAGATGCAGGATCTCCATCCTCTCCCTCTGCTGGTGGCCATGGAGTTGTCCTGTCACAGAGCAGGGCTGTCATTCCGCATTCTGCCTCTTCTGGCACCTTACAGAGATCCAGTCCCTCCTGGGCACCTGGCCAGGAGTGATCCCAGGAGCTGGCCCTGCGAAGAGGAGGAGGAGGAGGAGGTCATGTCCCTGGGAAGCACTGCCCTGGAACCGACACAAGCCTGTGCTTACCTGAAAGCATTTTGCATTTGGGGACAGTGGCTGAGCCAGGCTTGTGTCAGCATGGGCACGCCGGTGTCACCTGAGTGGATCCTCACTGCTGCTCCGGAGACCCAGCAGCCACTGTCAGCAAAACTCTAAAGCCAAGGCTGTGGAAAAACCAGCATCAACTCCTGCCAAGCAGCACAGCTGTCTGGGCATGAGGGAGCAGAGCTGCTCGGAGAGCAGCTGGGCCCAAACAGACCATGGGAGGCGGGGAAGGAGAAACTGAAAAGTGCTCCTTTGACCTGAAGGAGCTCTGGTGCTTTTCCACGTGCGGGGAAGGCAGCTTGCACTGCTGCTCCAGAAGATTAATCCATTGCTCCTCTCTAGGCAGGTGTTGATGGATTGTTTGTGAAACTGCAGGATTTCCCCAGACCTGAGATGAAATCCAATCTCCAGGAAATGTTTCCCTCCTCATATGCAGGGCTATGTAGAAAAGGCAGCTCCTCAGGAGCATGGCTTTGCCTGCAGTCATCTGCAGCAGTTTGCTTTGTTTCCTTTAAGGAGACTCGAGAGTGCAGTGAGGCCATTTCAGGGACCCAAAGGAGAGGGCAGGATCTGAACTCTCTCCATGGCCTTGTGTGTAATTATTGGCAGGAGGGAAGGAGGCAGTACATGCACAGAGACTCAGAGAGATTACAAGGAGTTATCCAAAGCCAGCAGACAAAGCCATCTCTGCTTGGATTTGGGGGAGACGTGGGAAGTGCTACACTTGGAGGCAGGACGAGGCCACCCAACAGCCAGCCCTGCTGGGGCACATTCCCTTGCCCTCAGGACAGAGAGAGGAGGAGCACAGCTGGAGGATCAGCTCCATCCATGAGTTGCTCTCAGTGTCCTCCATCCCTCTCCCATCCCCACAGGCAGACAGGGGCAGCTCTCAGCAGTATCAAGCTCACCTGTCTTTAACTCCAGAGTTTGAAAGCCAGACTCCACAACACTGCCACTTGGAGAATTTCTTACATGTCGTCTAGTTTTAGTGCTATTCTATTTCATTTGCTACCTTACCTTAATAATTTTTTAGCACTCATTCAGTTTGCAGTCTTCTCTCTTTTCATCTGTTCCTGATATTTTATTTTTCCAATAACCTAAGTAATTTAATGGTCTTAATCCCAAGCCTCCTATTTAGAGCATGGATATGGAGGCTGCAGAAAGAAGCCCCAGTTTAAATCTGTCAGTCAAACATAACTTAATCTATCATCTTCTTTATATCTAAAACTCTCCATGGGAAAGAAATCACGACTGGGATTTGGTTTAACTTTAAAATACCCAACTTTACACCTTTCTAATGCTTACTCCTCTTATGCACAGCCTGTTAAAAAATGGGAAAATTATACAGGCCTTGTGACACAAAGTCACAACAGTTTAAGTCCAGAGGTGCTTGCAGAGACTTTGAAGGGCCCAAAGCCACAGCCCCAGTGCCATCATCATGGCACAGGCACCACTATGCAGCTGTGATGCTTTTCTATTGTTATTCTATTTCTGGACCTCCAAAAAAAAGTCAGGGAAATTAAAGACACTGGAGATAACTGCTTGTCTTTGCTACCTCTCCTGCCTGCTGTCAGAGAGCCCACCCCAGAGGCTGTGGCTCAGGGCTGAAGTCCCAGGCATAGGTAGGTGGGACAGAGCCAAGGAGCTCTGCAGTGAGGACAGGGAATGTTCCTCCCTGCACTTTCTGTGGCTCCATCTCCTTTGCTGCCCCATATGAACAATGCTCACCTGTAAAGGCCGTCCCCAGGACATGTGCAGCACCTGCAGATCCATGCACGGGGACAGCAGCTCTGGCTGATCCCCCTCCCTGCTCGGCGCAGGGCTATCAGGCAGGAGCAGAAAATGTTCAACAAGACGGGCAGCCCGAGCAAAGAGCGCCTGAAATCAATCAAACGAGCCAGCAGCTAATTCCCAGCCATCATGCTTTCCCATCCCTGCTCACGAGCTCTGGCTGCTACAGACGTGGGAAGGGTTTCTCAGAGGCTCGAGCCCCCGTGTCACCAGGCTGCTGCCAGCATGGCCAGGGCTCCTCCACGGCACCAGTTTGATTGAGATTCACTTGAGTCTGATTGAGATTTTCTCCATTTCATTGCAATCAGGACCTGGACAAACAAACCCTTGTGTCTTCTTCCAAGGTGGGATCAGAGGTTGGGGAGATGCTCCTGGTGTAAGCAGCCACTGTCCTGAATCATCAAGTACTGAACAATTGTGCTCCACAGGGTGATGGGCTGTGCTAGATGCTACTCTTCATCAATCATTAAGGAACTTTCATCGAAGTTTCAGCTCTAGCTGGATGCTGAGGGGTGGCTGAGGGGTCCCTGTACCTCCAGAGCTGCAGCAGAGCAGAGCAGGGCACGTCCAGCAAGGCACTGCAGGTGCCAGAGCTCCAGAGCCTCAGAATTGGGGACGTGTCACAGCCCTCTGCTCATCTGAGTGCATCTTGGGCTAAATCTGCAACGCTGAACCAAACTGCTTCTCCTCTTGGAAGTTCTCATGGGTGTTTATTTGTGTCTGGTCCCTCACTGATGGCTCTCAGACCCAGCTCTGTCAAAGTCCAGAGAAATCACTGTGCAATTCTGCCCTGAGCTGGAGCATCCGAAAGCTGCCACAGCAATATATTCAGGGCTGCAGCAAACAGCCTGACAGCTGGGTGCAGCAACCATTTAGCAGATAACCACATTTTATTCTGACCCTTATTTCATCCTGCAGCAATTAGCCAGGAAAAAAGGGCCTCATCACACATTTCAGCCTTGTGCTCCAGCGTGTTTAGGGAGGCAGAACCCAGACATACCTTCTGGATCCTGGGTAAAAACACCCTTGATGTATGCTAGCTCACATCAGTTTTCACAACAACAGCATGAGAGAAAAGCTATTGCTGGGTTTAGCCACCCCAGAGGATGATTTTGAACAAATCTGAAGCAATCTGTTGAGCCCTGTGAGGAGGCAGCTGTACTCTTGGCAGAGCAATGTAGCCACCCTGGCCTGGGGATGAGCCCCCCGCCAGCACTCAGACATTCATTGCATGTTAGATCCTTCCCTTTGCTCCACCTTAAAATAAAAACATAAATTTGATGTCCATATTCTAGTTTTCTGAAATTATATCTTCCCCATAAATATCTTCTCAATAGTCCCAACCCCAAGCCCAGCTCTAATAAAAGTGCTCTTTATGGTTATTAGACAAGTGAGATGTCCTGGACTGAACAATTACCTTCAAATATCTGTCCAGAACTGGCTGGGAGTGGAAATCATCTTCTTCCTCCCCAGGTACAAGTCCATAATGAGGATTTATTTCTGAGGCAGTGGAAATGAAGTAATCCCTCTCCTTGAGGTGAGATAAGGAGAAAGGAAAAAAAAAAAAAAAAAGGACAAGTTAATAGTGAAGCTTGTGGAAAAGCAAATGATTTGCAGGAGGTAGGGACAGGAGGTCAGTGGCATAGAACAGCTTTGAGTAATAAGGAAAAATGATGGATTTGCCTAATGCTGACCTGTGGGGGGCACAGGCAGGGGCTGGCACAGGCAGGGGTCCTTCCCTGTGTGCAGCCTCTTCAGGGCTCCTGCACACACCAGCCCTTGGGACAGCCACCCCCAGTCACTGCCCCCATTATTCCTGATTGCTCTAACACCCACCAAAAATAAACCAGGTACTGAAGTTATCTAAGGAAGCTCTGATGAGCATTGTGCTGCTCCTGGCAGCTGACAGACAAATGCTCGGGACAGACAGACCCCAAAGGGACTGGGATGAAATGGGGTTATTTTGGTGCAGGATAAATCTGCATTTGGGGGGATGGCCCTTTTCTGCCTGTTTTGTTTCAGCAATAATATTGTTTTTACAATAACAACCCTATTTCTCTAAAGAACATAAAATTGCCATGAAATGAAGAAAGTGAGGAGAAATTCTATCACTGTGGAAATCAAACTGATGTCCAGTCTCTGCTTCAGCAAAGCCACAGTGGATCTGTATTGCCCCTGCAAATGTAGTGACTTGAGAAACTCTGCAAATTATGATAAAGGTGTGTATTTATGGAAGAAATTGAGGAAAACCACCTTAGGTCTCTCCTGGGATCCATACTCCAGGTTTGCTATTGGCTTTGCTCTGTGCCAAGCCCCAACAGCTCAGAGGCAGAATCTGTTGATGCCACAGAAAGCAAAGTCATGCAGAGCAGTCAATGGGAAATAATGGATATCAATTACACAGCTTGAACTGCCGACTGGATTAGGTTTTGTAACTCTTTACTCTTGTGGTCTTCTTAATAAATCCATTGGGAGAGATGTCATATCCTTTATAGCAATATGTTTCAATGTTTTATTTCCTATGGAGGAGCAACTGGGCACTTTACAAAATGTTCCTTGGAGTTTCCCACCGCCTGATGAAGGAATCAAAACTGGTGTGAGAGGAACAGGAGCTATTTGCTCTCTAACACAGGGACCAGTTTGCCATAAGATTCAGATATTGCTGCTAGAAACTGGATGAATTCCTTCCCTTCTGCTTCAATCCTGTTTATAACACAGGGGCACCTTCTGAAGGATGTGGGAACCTTACAGTGAGGTGCTCAGAGCTCAGGTCACCTCAAAGAAAATTACACGTTGAGGAGAACCTACATTTTTGTGGCAGGCAGAAAACACCATCAGCCTGTGGGGGTGTGAGATTTTCCAGCCCTACAAGTGCAGGGAAAGAGCAGACACATGACTCAAGTGAAGGTAAAAAATTATACTGAACAGGGGTACAAACCCCCCTCATCTTTATCTATCACTTGCAGTCTTTTATCTGCATTTTTATTTAATCCAGCACTAGAAGCAGAAGTGCAGCCTTCTTCCGTGGCACGTTCCCTATGGTAAATCTAATTAAACAGCCATTAAAATGTGTCTTAGCTCGATTGTATCAAGGTGACCTGGAGCTCCTGCTAAATGCTAGCAGCAGCCCTCCCCACAAACTGGCATCCGAGAGGGAACAGGCAGTACTGTTTCTCCTGATGTGGCCTTTAGATGAATGTGGTTATTAAAGTGCTTTGTGTACAACAGATTTCCAAATAAATGAGTCTAATTTTCTGGCAGCTGAAGTGCTCTGTGTGCCCCCCCAGCGCTCTCAGCCAAGGCTGGCATCCCCACGAGCAGCCCGGCTGGGGTCTGGCTCTGCAGCACTCCGAGCAGGATGCCAGCAACTGGGGGGCCTGGCACACGTGGGCAAAAATGCACAGGCAGCACTGCCAAGACCTGGCCAGAAAGTGCTAAAATGTCACAAGGGAGAGGAGAGAGGGCAGAGCCTTACGTGCAACAGCCAGAGCAGCTTCCACTTCTGTGGAAGGACCCTCCACCTGCAGACAAGAAGGCTGATTGTTTCCTAGCCCAAGAAAACACCTGCCTAGCAGTTTAAATATCTTTAAATCCCTAGGTCTCAATCCAGATTAAAATCTGGAAACATTTCTTTGATTCACACTGACCCGACCTCCAGTGTCAGAACCACACACGTATTCATGATGCAAAACTCTGTAGACCAAATCCCACATCTCTCCTCACAACTAGAACTGCAAATGCCCAACAAAGAAATATCTGCTTTAAAAGCAATTTATCACGCTCAGGTTAATGATAGCAAAATGCTAATGATGAGACTGAAAACCGAGAACAGGATCTGTTGATTACTGCAGGTTTTTATCATGCACCCGAAGAAGTATCATTATGCTAAAGAAAATGTTCACCAGATACTAAATCAAACAGATCTGCAGCTAAAAAACTGCTTCCTTTGGTTGTTACCTTATGCTTGACTTCACAAATGTATTCCTTTAACTGCAGCTATGGTTAAAAATAGGGAATATCCCACCAGGCTGCAAACGAGCTGAACAGGTGGGAAATGTCTCACTTCCCTCTTGCACATGTCAGCAGCCACCGTTTGGGCACTGGGGCTCCATGACTGTCGAAAATTCCCCCTACGCTGTGTGCAGGGGGCTGGAGAAGCTGCAGAGGCAGGGATGATGAATTCCCAGGTGCAGTGATAAAGGAATGAACTCCGTTTAAAAACAAAATAGAACCAGGGGAGATGGAGCCAGGCACTGGCACAGAACTCTGGTTCCCTGGGTTTTGGAAGCCTTGGAAAGCCTTGGAAGGGCAAACACCCTTCCTGGGCAGCCCACACGGGTTTGCTCAGGGCACCTTGACAGTGGTCACATATTAAACTCTGGCTCAGCCCAGGGCATGACAAACGTGATCCAACAAAAGACAAGTTCATCTTAATTTGGGACCAGCTTTCCACAGTCACTGTGAGCCTTTGGAGAACCCTGGCCCATGCCCTTCCCAACATCACCATGCCTCCAGAGGATCCACTGTGCCATCCAGCGTGAGCTGGGTCAGAGCTGGGGCTTCTGGCTGATAAGAGCAGCTCTCTGGTTTTCCTTCTAACAGCAGCATCATGTGCCTGTGGCACTGAGTCTCATCTGGGCATTTTTTTTAATTCTGCTTTTATTTTCAGATCTTTGTTGTTCTGTCTTGGTTTGCATTTGAATTTCTGATTAAAACATTTTTTTTATGAATCCTTCAGCTATTATGATACATCTCTGCCGAGTAGGGAAGGCACAGTAAAACTAATTAAACACCACCCAAGAACTTGTCTCTGCCATTTACAGAAACACACTAAACTGAGGAAGGGCTCTTTCAGAATCATTGCAAAGAGTGCACAAGCAGCTGAATTTTCCCATGATGGACAGTCTGGCACCAGGGCAGTCAGGAGGGAGCAGGCTCATGGGCACAGACCAGCACAGCACCTGTGGCGCCCTGCTTGGCAGGTGGGAGAGGAGACAGATCTGCAAGTGCTGGTTTTGAGCAAAGATTCAGCAAGGGAAGGGGATAACGTGCACAGCAGAGAAAGGGGTGATGAACACAGCAGAGAAAGGGATGATGTCCATGAGGGAAGGGGTGATGTACACAATCCAGGGTCGTCATCAGCTGCAGCACAGGGCAGGTTCACAGGCTGTCCCTGCAGGGTGAGAGAGGACCAAACTGGGCACAGCCCTGCTCTGCCCACCCCTTCACCTGGGGCAGAGCAAGTCCCAGGCTGCTCCCACCAAACCTCTTTTTCACTGCCACCAGGAACACTGAGAGGAAGGAGAGCAAAAGCAAGCAAAGGGCCAACATAGCGGATTGCACTTGGAAGGGACATGGGTATAAAAGGAGCAGTTCTGTGCAGAAATCTACTGTCACAGGGGGTAATGAATTAAATGAAGTGGAAAGCATAGCATGAACGGGAGATTTGCTGTAGTGACTAATGTAATTAACCTCTATTGAAATAATTAAGCCTCCTAATTTGTGCTGCATGAGCAGAACAACTGCAAGGGCAGGTGTGGGCAGCACCCACCATGCTGAGGGGCTTGGGATCTCTTCTGCTCTCTGGTGCTGCTTGGCTTGTGCTGCAAATAAACCTCACAGGTTCAGGAAGAACAAGTCGTGATCACAAATATCCCACAAAATGCTATGGCCCGTTCCTCTTGGACTTGACCTGCCTCCTCATAAATTGTGACATTTTTTCTTCTTTCAGCACAGGATTGCTTCATGCCAGTCAGAGAAGCAGGGTTTGTTGTCTCTAGTTATTAATTTACTTTTATTGACTGCAGTGCCTTTCTTGGTTTTATTACCCAATAGCTCATGCCAGCAGAACAGCTTTTCTTTTAGGTTACACATAAACATTTGACTTTCCCAAGAAGGCACCAAGGAGAGGCGAAACCGCTGCAGCTCCTGCTGGGTGCATCTGCTGCCCTGGCCCCCGCTGACCCCAGGGACACCTTCCACTAGACCACGTCTCTCACAGCCCTATCCAACCAGCAAAAATGCTGATCCCTTTTTCCCTCTTTTCACTGCTCAAGGCATATGATGAAAAAGCATAAGATTTAGATTGATTTTTTTTCTGTCCTAAAAATATGCTCTGAAATGCTTCCATTGTCCATGTGCTGCTCCCTGTGATAAGGCACATTTTCCCTCTATAGCAATTATTTTGAACACCACTATTAGACTGGCTGTGAAAACCCAAGAGCGCCACAGAAGGCTCTGGGGATGTGAAACCACCAGGTTCCCTGCTGCTGATGGACACATCCTGCTGCGGCGGCCGCGCTCCGGCCGCCGTCCTGCTGCAGCCAGGACAGCAGGGAGCTGGACAGATTGCTGGGTTTTTTTGAGAAAACAGACAGCTGGAATGAGTCCTCCACTCAAACAACTATTTGTGCTAAAGCTAAAAAATAAAAATAAAAGTAGCTCAGGTGCTTGGCTGACTTTGAAGCCCAGCAGAAGAAATTCCCTGCTTTGCTGGAGCTCTCAGGAATGGGCAACACAAGGTGACTGCTCAGTAGGGCACGGCAGCCCAGCAGGGGCAGGATTCCTAGGAGCTCTGTCCCACTTCCTACCACCTTTTGGGATGTGCAGGACCCAGCTGGGAGGATCAGCAGTGGGCAAGAGCCAGGGTGAGGGGCAGAGCAGACTGGTGATGGCCCCATGCGGCTGGTGGTGTGTGGAGCAGGGACAAGGCTGGGTGAACACATCCCCACTGGGGCCATCGGGCTGCTGCTGGATTAACAAGAGGCAGCATCAATTCTAATTCACTGCATCCCTGTCAGCAGTGCTGAGTAACACAGCTGCTCTCTAAATTTGATTATAGCGATTTCACCGATGAAGATAATTGGGGGACGTGTCATCAGTCTTACATCAAGTACAGCATGTATTTTGTCTTTCAGTCATATTTACATTAACTTCACAAAAGGATTAAATGAAATTTACAGTGATATGTAACAACTGTTGTGAGAAGGTGAGAATTCAACTGAGAAATAAGAAAAAAAACCCCACAAATAGGAAAAAAATAGCTCAGCAGTGTGTTTTCCTCCCTCTCTCATTCTGCTCTGATTTTCCCAATTCTGCTCATGACCGCAGAGGAATTCCCAAGAAAAGTTTAGGAGAAACACCTCCAGAAGTGCCCTGGTCCATGTGTAGGAACAGAAGATGCACTGCAGCCCTGGGCACATGTGGTGTGGAGATTCAGGGGCACAGGGCACTGCCCTGCTCCCACAGACTGACAGAATGCCCCTGCCTGACCCCCAGTGTGCTGCAGGAGCTGGCCAGGGCCCAGGGGGGCTCCTCTGCCTCTCGATGCCATTTGCACATCCCTGGCTTCCAACATGCCAACGTGCGGTGCACCTTGCAGGAGAAACTCTCTCCTGTGCAGGAGATGCTCACCTTTGAGACAGCCTCCTTTGCTCAGTTGGGCATGCAGCATCTTCCCCCACCTCTTTTTGGTTCATCTTTTGGGTTTTTTTGGTTCTTTTCNTTCTACAGGTGAAGGACCAGGGCAGGGAGATCCAGGTTCTGTAAAGCAGCCCTCGCTCCTGCACCTCCAGCAGCTGCTGAAGGAAAAAGCAGGGACATGAGGAATTCCTGGTGGGTGTAACTGAGTGCCAAGCCCAGCATTTCCATCTGCTGGCATTCAAATCCATGTTCTGACCAGTGGGTTTGTGGGTCTGTGCTGCAGCATGAAGGTATGGACAGCATAAGGTAGGAGGAGTTGTCCCTCTGCCCTCCAGACTAACAGCTACGGCATCGCTCCTGGAAATGTGCCCTTGGATGCTTTTCCAGAGCCCCCAGCTCTGCTCTTGAAAGAGGCAGAGCTGAAGATATTAGAGGTTTGTTCATTTGTTTGGGGGTTCATTTGCCGGGAAGATTGACAGGCTCCCACAGAGTGTTTATATGAATCCATTGAATCTCTCCATTTAATTACACTTGACTGAGTGAGTGCATTAACACAACCGTGAATTTTTAAAAGGTATCCGTTTTATTCTGTTTGACTCCAAACCTGACAGTGTGAGTTGCTTTCCAGCATATCCTTTCCTCCAAGCCCTTTTCCCAGGTGTCTGCAGCTGAGCTCTGGCAGCTTCTGAACCTCCAACACCCCCTCCAGCAAAGCTACACCAGCAGCAGGAAAACACCAATTCCAGCCCCCAGGCTCTGTGGGGGATAACACATGTGCCCTGAGTCATGGCAGGAAAGGCTAATTATGAGGGAAGAAATACATTAGCAAGACTGAACTGGCTGAAAGATGAGCCCCGTGCACTGGGTCAGTAGCACTTCCCTCTCCAAAGCACTGGCTCCACTAGAAATGGCCTTAATTCAGGAACAGATGAATTTAATTCCCAGCTGCTAATGCAGAGCATGGGACAGCACACAACTACCCCCAGAGAGCCCAGATCACTTGCACAGCCAGGTTGCCCCAAGGGCAAGCATTCACTACCACAAACACAGAGGATCGGCTTAAAACTGAGTTTAGAGCAGGGTCTCACTCACCAGTTTGTATCCCAGCCAAGCCCCTGGACAATGGTGCTGGGGACGTTTAACCAACGTTTGTTTGTGCCTGTATAATTTGCTGCTCTCTGGCTCACACACACCTGTCATTTTCCTGCAGTTTGTTACCAATAAGTATTCACATATTTCATTCCTGTAGGGCCAAAGCAGAGCGTTACTAATGTTTTGTTTCCCTTCACAAACACATCAGGCATTTACTGAATACAAACCTGAATAAGTAGGTGCCACCAAAAGCTGCAAAGCAGCATTTCACAGGGAACAATGGGCAGGTGCTGCCACATTTGGAGCAGCTGTGCAGTATTAAACCCCATCAGTTGCATGGAAATCATGAAGCAGAGGAACACCAGTGCAGGGTCAGAGAGGTAAGTCCTAGTCCCCATGCTGGGATGCATCTGCCTGCACAGACCATCCTCACACAATGCCGGACAGTCGCTTTCTGCAAAAACTTCTGCTGACCCTGCAAGGTCTGGGCTCTTAACATGAGTCACAGGACATCATCACACTCCTCCACCAAGTCCTTCTGCTATAAGACATAACAGGATGGAATGGAAAAGTTTCCACTGCCTCTGACCAGCCTTTTTCTTTGTCCAGGATATTTTTTAATACCCTCCTACTTAGCACACACACACACCCCTGGCTGTAGAGCCTCTTGCCCTACACATATCCTAAGGAGACTGTAGTCTCCTAAGGAGACTGTAGAGCGCTGGGACCATTTATTTTTAACAGCTCCTCCAGTGTATTCAGGAGGGCACACAGGAAATGCCAGGGATAAATACATTTTTTTTCTGATGGTGAACAACAGACTGGCAGCCCACAATGAGAAGTCATTTATTAGACAATGCAGGAGGAACTGCTCTGCCTGTAAGAGTCTGTATTTTTTGTTCTTCCACCTTGCAAGGTAAGTGTGGGTCCCTTAAGATTTTAATTTAGGTCATAAAGACAACTCCCCCATAGAAGGCAGCACAGTTCCAACTTTAAAGCATCTCTTTGGAGATAATTTTGTTTACTACAAAATTGTAAACTACCCCAGAATGCTGCTCTGGGTGACTTCTAAGGGTTTTTATGTGTAAAGCAGGTTTCTTGGAAAGATTTCACTATGTGGACAAAAGACTCTTTCATCCACCTATTATTTGGAATTTATCCCTGTGCTTGCCCCGTGGAGAACTAGCAGATTTCCAAAAAGTGAACAGCTTAAATACTACTGACTACACACACAAACACAATAATTTAATTTCAATAAGCTGCCAATTTAAAAAATGAAGTGGCATGAAGTACAGCAGGAGAGGAGTCTGGCATCAGCAGGGTGGACAGGAAGATTTTTCTGTTAACTGGAGTCTTTCCCACAGCCTGGAGAGAGGTGGCATCTTGTGTTATTTTTAATCTGCTCAAACACATTATTTAAATGCTGTGAACTTTAAGTAAAACAGGAACATCTTATAAACATTAGAAAAACATGCAAAAGGCAGCTGCTGCAGGCAGATGAAACCATACTCTGGAGATTACCAGCACCTGAACTTTTGTAAAGCTGCAGTCAGAATGGAGCAGTAGTTCCAGGCTGTACTACCTTGTACCTTGTTTTCTGCTGCCTGAGCGGCCAAGTCAGGCTTTAAATAGGCATTTAATCGGTTGGTAAATGGGGCAGTTTATTACCATCCTGCAATTCTGCCTTTCACCTGCACTGCAGCAAAGCAGCACTGCTGTAGCACAGCCCCTCTGCACCTACAGAGACCTCCTGGAGCAATCCCAGGAGAACGGGAGAGGTGAGGGACCACCCTGGACACCTTTAGAAAGAGCCTGGATGGTGGCTTGAATGGTCTCAAGGTTTTACAGCTATGAAAGCTTTTTTGACCATAAGGGCTCCCAAAGTAGCTGCCCTTAAACCTTTTCACAACTTAATGGCATTAGAAGGTAGCTTAGTTAACCAGAGAATCCCCAAATGGTTTGGGTTGGAAGGGACCTTAAAGCTCCTCTAATTCCATCTCCCTGCCATGGCCAGGGTCTCCTCCCACTGGAGCAGGTTGCTCCACAGCATTGGCAGGGATCTCGGGCACAGAGCAGGAGGCAGGTGTTGCAGGTGGAGGTGTGATCCAGAGAGCATCCCCTGTCCTGGGGACAGCCTGCTCTGCATCCCCAGCCTGCACTGCATCCCCTGCCTGCTGTGCATCCCCTGCCTGCTCTGCATCCCCAGCCTGTGCTGCATCAACTGCCTGCCTCCACACAGCCCTGCCACATCTCTCCAGCCTCAACAGTGAGAGATTTCCATCTGTTCCCTGGGCACTGCACCAGCTCCTGCCTTGCACATAACAGAAATTATCAGCGTGGACTGATAAGCATCATTAGAGCTGGGGAAGTAATGAGGTATTGCAAGCGACTCCTTATTGAACTAGTGCACTTAAGCCTTTGATGTGGACAGTTTTCTAGAACTGATAATTAACTTTGTCTAAACACGCCAGAGTTTGACTGGTCCAACACGACACCTCTGGCAATTATCAGGGACAAACCCCCCTGGACCAGCACATCCTGGTCTCCTCATCCATAAGGTATGAGCCGGCAAGACAAATAATGGACAAGACATCTCTCTGACTCCCTGTTTTGTGCCTCTCCACGGCCCAAAGCCATCTCCCCAGGGAACAAACTCACTTGCAAGCAGATGAGAACAATGGGGAGACATAAAGGGCTGCAAGAATCTGTCCCTGAAGAGGTTTTGCAGCAGAAGAAAATTAAAGCAGGGGAAAAGTTGCAGCTAATAAAAGAGTTGAAGCTCCCGGTGTCAAAATCCCACAACCATACAGCTGAGTGACCGGAAGTTTTCGCCCTATTTAGGAGAACCAAGACAAATTTGTTTTCCTGCCATAAAGTATGTTGACTTTACAAAAACACTTTTCCCTTTAGTAACTATAAAGGTGTTAAATTCAGTGAGGCAGAAGGTGAGGAGGGCTCGGGCAGCAGCAGGACAATCACATCAGGCTGGAGGGCATAGCTAAACTCTGTTTTCCATTGTGTATGTCCGTGGGTTCTGTCAGTTTGGAGGGCTTGTACCCTCCTGCTGAGCCCCTGGAGGCCAAATGAGATACAGAGCAAGCTGGGTCTCCGGTTTTAGTCCCTGTCAGACACACCCAGAGCCCTGACTCCCATAAGGAACTTGCCCAAAAGATACCGGATATTCTGCTGAGCAAGGGCCCAATGCACTAACTTAAACAGATACTCTTTTCCTAGCACTTTTATACCTCAATAACTATTTTTTAATAATAATTTCACACTTCTCAATGGAAATGCACTGTTTCAGTGAAGCAGCCGTACCTTCCTCACTGTCTGCAGCAACCAGCCTGAGTCATCATGATGTAGTTTGTGGGATAAATCACCAATGCAGTCGATGACCTTAAGGAATAATTTCAGAGGAGAAGGCACTCTGAGGTTACCGAGCCCAAGATGTGATCAGCAGCACTGATGTGTGGCCCATGTTTTACATGGCAGGAAGATAAGGTTGGCTGTAGATCAGGAGGAGTGAGTGATCCCAGATGGGCACAACCTTAAGCAGTGACGAGAAACTGGGGAAGGACCTTTGATGTCACTGATCAATGACATCAAATTTGCTGTTAGCAATAATGGCAGGGCACTCCACCCTGCCCAGCTGCCTTCTTGCCCATGGCATGGGCTCACGGGGTCAGCAGCCTCAGCATCCTCCAGCCACAAGGGACCACAATCCACCTTTGGCCACAAGGGACTTGAGGTGATGATAACACATTCATCTTTATAACCCTCGGTGCCAGATGCAAGGGGAGCAGGTCCACATTCACACACAGCTGGGCTCCCCCTCAAAACACCCCGTGACATCAGGAGGGATCCTGGTGCTGCCTTGTCATCCTCTCCCAACCCTGGCACAGCTGGAGCCCGGAGCTCCTTCATTAACACAATCTACTTCGCCCCAGATCCTCTGTGATCTGCTCTCACTGGGTCTGATCACAAGAACTGAAACCTGGACTCGGAGCCCAGATTAGAAAGCCAGTCCTCTGCAAGTGATAAGGTGACGTTTGGGTTTTTTAAAAAAAATCTATTTCAAGTTACAGTTCATGCACTGTGGTTTAATTGCATTTGCCCTCCAGCCTTTCCATTAAAAATAGAACAGAAACCAGCACTTCCAGGATGGAAATGAGAATGAGAGAAAGCCCTTTTAAAGAGGAAAATGCTATGTTTGGAGAGGAAGAATAATTATTGCCACAGGTATAATAAAGAGGGAAGGAGTCGGATTCTGTGTCATATCCAGGGGCCAAATGGAAGTTATTCAGACCTTTCAAAAATGAGGTCACACTGTTGTTGGAGGCAAAATGAGAACCACAGGTTATGGTAGAGCTCATAGATTGATCTGTCTTACCTGAAATGCTGAGATGCGATGGTAAAAACCCTGAGCTGGAAGAATTCAATTAAGGATTTTAGGGAGCTTTCGCTGAAATTCTGCTCCATGGCATCACTGACACTAAACATCAGGAGTACTCAGGGAAAGCTGGGCCCCAAGGCAAGAGCCACAGGGGGACTTCAGGAGGACACAGCAGTGAAACTCACCCCAACACCTTCCCAGGTTTCAGAGGGAGGAGGAATAAGGGAGAACATGAGAAGGAGAGGTGGCAGTGCTGAGCAAGCTCAGCCCAGAGGTTCTGCAGCTCAAATGGTCAAGCCCCACCACCTCCACCAGGAAGCCCAGCGCAGGAGGACACTTCCTAGCCCAGCTGGGGTGCCTCGAGGCAGTCAGGAGCTGTGCCTGCCACTCACTCTTCCCTCAGGTCTTCTTCTCTTGCCTCATACACGAAGAAATAGTTGTGACTCAAAATCTTCAAGGCTTGTGGCCCTGAATATTAACCACCACATTCCCTGCTGACTACAACTCTGGAATATTTTAAAAAATCTGATTGTACCTTCAGATAAATTATATCACACTTTCGGCAGTGCTATGAATAGAAGATATCTTTATAAGCAAACCAGGAGGGAAGACACCCATTCTCTCTATATGAATAATATATGTCATCCCAAACCCAGACCTTGGAGAGAAGTAAGTCACCCTGCACAGGCACAGAACAGCCTCACACAAATGATCTTCTCTTCACTCTCAGTCTCTTGCTGCACATCCAGTTGCTCTCTCATTAATTTGGGACTTCTCCACATTGCTGCAGCAATCCCCCAGAGGGATGTCCCATCCCACCACAGGGTTCTGCCCACACTCCGGTCTGGCTGATCCACACGGGACCCCCCAGCTGCTCTGGGAGAAGCTCTCTACAGCAAAGGGAAGGCTCCCAAGCCTCCAGGTCCCATCACAGTGGGATACAGACACATCCTCCTACCCAGGCCTTCCTCGCTGCTGCTGCTGCTGACAAGGGCAGTGCCTGGAGAACAGGCAGCTGCTCTCTAAACTGGATTCTCATCAGGAAAGTGTGGTTAATTAACGCAGGAGGTTTAATTAGCTGATATTTCTACAGAGCTCTAAGAGCCTGGGGTGAAAGGCTCCAGATAACTGCAAAATGTTCTTGCACTTCTCCGGCAGAGGTTCATGACCTCTCGCACTGCTGCTCCCCTGGCACCCTCCTGCCCCGAAAGACATCTGCAGGGAGAGTGCCAGGGGCTGGCACACCCCAGGGCAGGGCTGGGACTGCTCTGGGGTCCAGGCTGAGCTCTGGGGGCTCAGGGGGACACGCTGACACGTGCACCAGATCTGATACTCTGGTAACAGATCTCCAGGCTGGGCTGGTTTTGGGTTGGATTTTTGTGCTGCCATTAATATGTGCTGAAGCCACAGGGAGCTTTTAAGGCAAACTCACCAAGTTTATCTCACCATGTGAAGCATTTGTTCCTCCCACGCTTCCCCTCACTCCCAGCTCCCACCCAGATGGGCTTTGCCTCAGCCCACTCGTCTGTTAAGGAGGCACGGGGCTTGGCAAGAGGAAAACAAAACACAGCAGCTTTCCACACAGCAGGCTGGAGGCTCTTGGGAGCAAGGGGGAACGGGGAGCGTGAGTTTTAATGGATTGAAGGGGCACAGAACAAATCAGGCTGCAGAACCTCATTTTGCTGTGTGGACAAGTTTTAGACTGTAGAGTTACCAACTAAGATGCCTAAAAACTAGTAAGCATTAATGTTACTTTCTCACACCTCAGCTCACCTCAGTGAAAAAGCAGCAGCTACTCTTTTTTTTTTTTTTTTNAAAAAACCACATTCTTTTTTTTTTTTTTTTTTTTTTTTTTCTGAGTAAAAGCTTTCCTGCCTCTATTCAAACACTATCCCCAAGTCCACAGGCAGCAGAGACATGACCCCTGGGCAGGGAATATTGCTGGGAATCCACTTGAGTGAAAACCCAAACATCTGTGAAATAAACATGCCAATAGCAGGACCCCCTGCTGCTGTGCAGCAATAAACAGTGTGTGTTGGCAAACAGATACTGACAGAAGGAAAACAAATGGGATAATTAATTTACTAAACATTAAAGACATCTCAGCAAAGCACTTTCACCAGAAAGGGACAGAAACAGAGAACCGGCTGCAAGGGCAGTCTAAAACCTGCAGGTTTGCCGTTTAAAATGCTACCGCAAAATGCTCGTGAGGACATACACAGACCTTTTCAGCTCGTCATGTCACCTGCTTGTCACCCCAGGGAACACAGCAATTCCTGTGAGCTGACAGTTACTGCCACTGCAACCTTGTAAATCTGCTGCATCACTCTCGCCCGGCTCCTCACACAAATCCCACTAGTTCAATTTACTGTGATTAACAGCAGGGGACTGGGCTGCGAAGTAGTGTGGAGTGCTGCCACCCTACAGCCCGGAGACAAGCACTGCTCCCCGCTAGGGCAGGAGCCAGCCCAGGTACAGCATCACCCACAGAAGGCACCAACCTGCAGGAGTTGGGCGAGATGACAGGGACTGCTGTTGTGCTTCTGCTGCAGTAGGACTGCCCTAGCCATTCCCTAATTCCCTGATTGATTAACTCCAGGTGTTGTCTCCTGACTGAGGCAGAGTGCCTGGCTGCAGTTCCGTGGCAGTGACTTACGGTGAGGACACACAAGAAATTCTCCACAGAGGAGTTTCCAGAGGGCAGGTTCTGTGTCCTAGCAAAAGCCCAGCAGAATTGCCCGTGCCAACGGGAGCCTCCAAGTGCCTGGCAGGCACACTGTGCTGCCCATTCAGGGAGGTAAGCCAGTTAATGAGCATTTCTTTGTACAGCCCTGACCAGCGTGGCAACCCCTGAGAGCGCTGTGTTCTCACTCCTGAGTGAAAGCAGAGACTGACTTCACAAGGCCACCTCACACAACAGTTCTGGCTGAGATTTTGGCTGATTGGGATTGTAAATACTATCACAGCTATTACAGCAGTGTTAAACATGCAAAATAATATTCACAGTTTTAAAGCAGAAGCTGCTGGGGTGGCTTATATGAGTGGTTTGTGCTTGGAGGCTGCAGGCCTGAGTCATTTGTGCTGTGTGATGCCCCTGGCCCAGCCTGGGACACTCTGGTGGGTACATCCCACCCAGGACAGGTGTGCAGGGCAAGTAAAGCCCCCCCGAGAGGCAGGAGAGGAGCCCTGCTCTGCCCATGCATCCCCTGCAGCTGGCAGAAGCTGCTCTGCAGCCCAGACAGTCTCTGCTACACAACGGGAACATGAATGTTAGGAGCTGATGAGCAGGAGTCTACTGACTGTCCCCAAAGTCTGCTATTTTTGGCTGAGGCATGGCTAAACACTAGCACAGGCAGCACATAAGAACCAGCACATTTTGCACTCTGGATTCATTCTCTGGCTAATGTTTTCTCTGCACAAGTCACCCAAACTAGTATGCAGGAGCCCAAAAAAATGAGGAAAAGTTTGTGGGGAGAAGACCCAGAAGATATTTAAAGAGGCAGGCTGACAGCACGATCCAGCAGCAGAGATAACAGCACCTCCAGCCTCAGGGCTGCCCTGCTGGGGTGAGAGGCTCAGCAATAGTAGAACCGCTCATCCATCACAGCAATGCATCTCCCCAAGGGCCAATGGCTTAATGAGCCCTGGGTCCTCCTCAGCAGGAAAGGGGAGGGAGCAGCTCTGGGACCAGCATCATCCCGAGGGCACTGCTGCAGCCCTTGCCAGCTCCCTGCCCTGCCAGGAGCCAGCAGTACCTTGGGGACACGCTGAGGGGCAGAGGAGCCACGGAGCATCCCTCTGCACACTGCAGCTATTCTTTAACTGCCTGTTTAATTAAACAGAATACTCGTGCTTTATATTAAACTCACACAGCATCTGACTATTTAAAACACACATATTGAAGCCTGCCAACAGGGAATGGCTCCAGAGCTGATCTCTAGATTGACTTCCAAGAGAAAATTCTGCTAAATGTCCCTGAGGCCTTTCTAAATGCCCCTCCTGGGACAGGAGCTTGGTGTTGCTATGCAGAGAAATGGGGCTGAACCATTGGGTTTGAATTTGAAATATTGTATTATTAATCACCACGAGCGCACTGAGGCAAGTGGCAGAGAGGGGAGGCAGGGCCAGGTGGGCTGTCAGCCCCTCGCTGCTCTCGGCGCTGAGAGGGTGATGGATTGGTCCCCGAGCTCCATTTGCTGCTCCCAGCGCTGCCCCTGCCCCTGGCTGCCCCTGCTGCAGCCACCCTCCCATGGCTGGCAGGGAGCAGGTGCTTTGGGCTCCTGCTCTGAGAGGGAACCCCAGAGAGGAGCAGGGGAGAGTGACAGACTGGCCTGACCCAACAAGCATCTGCTGTGCCAGAGCCTCTCTGAGGTGAACAGGGTTTGGCTGGGGGAAAGAGACACAACTGAAATAAATCCTCAAAACCCCCAAATTAATCCAACTATATCACAGAGTTCAAAAAAATTTATTTTTAACATTCCTTTTGCAATGCACGTCTATGTTTGTGCTTGCTTTAGAACTGGCACACACACAAATACCCTGTTCTCAGAACAGAAATCACCACATTGGGCATTTTCACATACAAGTACATGATGCTGAATGGCAACGGAGGGTTGAACAAGCCCCCAAACACAACCCTCAACATGTGCAATCTCAGCTGACAACTGGCAGTTCCAACTTTCTGTCTGATGCAAAAAACCACATTTATTTCTACCCCTGCGAAATTAGGTGATGACTGTAACACTATTTAAACCTCCCGAATTTGAGATAATAAATTAGGTTTATACAACTTAATTTTACAGGGACTTACTACCTTTACCCCCACACTGTCTGATTTGTTGCCATAATTACATTAAATTTAAGCTGGTTTTTTTTCTAATCTAGATCTAGCTGGAAGCTTGTTATTCCTATTTCATATCCAAAGAAGAATCTGTTGCCCTAAAGCTTGTCTCTGAATCTACTGGATACTCTAATTTCACTATAAACCCTATTATCCTACAGCCTTAGATCCTCACTACTACAACACTGATAGTACATTACATAGAATTAATTATAAGGGTGAAATAACCACCTGAGTGTGCCAGGGAGAGGCTGCAGATGGGGTATTTGGAGAGGAAAACAACCTTTGGGCACAAGAGCAGAGACTGATTTTGCCTTTCTGTTTCCAGAGCCTGTAGGCACTTACTGGTCAGTGGCTCAGGACAAGAGAGCAGGGGGGAATTATTTGGGTCTTTTATAATTAGCTTTGCCTTTTTACTGAGATCCATTTTAATGCATCACTGCATTACTGAGCTAAATATCTGCATTAGAAAGTGAGTCAGGGTGGGACCATGACCAGCACTCCCCTGTTTTAGGGGTGCATGATGTGAGCTGGACTTCGGCCAGACCTTTCCAAATTTGCAGCTGCCTAAACCTGCAGGAACAGCCAAAGGCACCGCCTGAGCAGCCTGCTCCTCATGCCCCTTCTGAGGGCAGAATGGTCTGAGGAAGAATCCACAGTGGTTCCTGTTCCAAGCAGAGCCCTGCTCTTGGCAGCCCCAGCCAAAATGCCCAGTGGCACAAACCTCTCCATCTCTGTGCTCCACAAGGCCAAACACAAAGGCAGCATCCTCATAGCTGCACCCACCTGAGGTCCCCACCCATCCCTGACACTGCACCCTCGTGTTTCTGGCACTATCAAAGATGCTTTTCCACTATTTAATCCTGTGCACCTGCTGGGTTCCACATTCCCTAACGCAGTTACTTTCCTCATTTAGGAGAAGCTACTGAATGAGTAGCACTGAGCAGTGGGTGACCTGAGCTTGTCTGTCTGCTAAGCCCAGCACTGTTCTCAAGAAATGTGCGTGTGCAGCACTCACCTTGCTGCAGCAGGAGGAAAAGAGCCTCCAGCTCTTTTCGTGCAGCTAGGCTGGAGGGCAGTGCTTCTTCCTTGGGATTTTTTCTTTGAGTTTTTTATTTCCATAGTTCCCCTTTATCATGGTTTGCTCTGAGCCATTCCATGAGCTCTCCCTGGTCCCATTCCTCCTGTGCAACCTCTGTGGAGCAGCGGCCGTGCCCCGTCTGCCTCCTGTGCCATCAGCACCACCACAGCCTCTGGCACTGAGATGGATGGTGAAGCCAACACCTGTGGAGCTGTGAAAGGCTGGAACCTGGAGAGAAGTGCCTTAATTCGTTATAGCATGTTTATTATTCTTCTGGATCAGCTGCAAAAAATGGCTCCCAGAGCAGGGCCACCTTTTGCCATTTTGTAAGTCAAAAACACTGAACAAGACTGTTGTATTTAGCTTGGAGCTGTCACAACAGACACAAAATCCTATCCCAATCTCTTGTAAAATGATCCTTGTTCTAAGGGGAAAAAAGAAGTTTAATGAATGCATCCATATGAGCCATTAAGAGCAAAATAAAGGCAGAGATAAATGAAGATAGAGACAAAGAATGGACAATACTCAGGCATGTTTTCTGCCAATGTCATTCTTTATATAATAGATGCAGTTTCTTTCTTTCCTCAGATGGGAAGATGGGCTTGACACCATCTCATCAGCCACAGCTGTAATAACAGCTCCTTGCTATTAATATGCAAATTGAAATGCACACACTGATTAAAAACATGTTAGACAAAGGCTTTTGTCAGAGATCTACAAGTGGGTGACAGGGCTCAATTAGGGACCAGTGGCCCACTAAAAAATTTCTCACCAAGTGTCACACGAGCCCAGTGCAGTAACTTCAGGAACACACTGCAGCGTTAATGGACATTTGCCTCTCTCTCTTCAGCTCCCAAACGTTCAACCCCCTGAGGAGTGGGTCCTGCTGTCTCCAGAGCTGCCCCATCCCTGGGCACTCCCCACAGCCCCTTGCTGTGGGAGCAGGCTGGCAGCTGGTCAGGACAATGACCTCAGGCAGGTACAGGAAGCTGCCAGCACAGCCCAGAGGAAGAATCGGACTTCCACATACTTAATTTGAGTATTACAGAAGGTGATTTTAAAGGTCAGGACTTGCTAATTAAGTTGATGTAATAGGAACTTAACAAAGGAAGCACCAGGAGCATTCTTCTCCCATGATTAATCTCCATATGAAGCTGCATGTCTCAGGGCAGCCTCATGTTACACCCTGTTGCCATAGAGCTCCATTGCCTCCACATAAGGAACCAGATAAAACCTCGTATTATTTGTGTTGAGCTATGTCTGAGCATAAAACACCAGTGAAAGTCACTGTCCTGACACACCCGTGCCAGAATCTGGAGAGCTGTGTTAGGATGGGCTACAAACCCTAATGAAACACATCTAAAACATTACAGTTTCAGTGCTGGCAGTCACATTTGCAGCTGTTTCCCAGAGCCATCTGTATTCCAGTTAGCACTGACTGTAAAGTGAGTCTGGGGAGAGACCCAACCAGACTAATGATAAATTATTTACTGTCTTTACAGACTATCTTTAACAGACTTTTAAACTAGTAAAACACTTGGCCAGAACAGACAAAATCAAATTGTTACATATAGATGTTCACCATGAAAAATGCTGAGTGTGGTTTTGGTTTTTTAATGAAGAAAATATACACAAATGTTTTCACCCTTCAGTTTAAAGTAACCTAGAGGGATGCAGTGGTTGCACTGAACCATTTTCAAAGCTCTCTAATACATCCTCTCATACATTTCAGCCTGAGGCCATTGGACCAGGCTTGACATCAGAGAGCTGGCAGCACTTCTACAGGGATCACTGATTTACCATGAGGAGATTTGTCTTTTTACATCTTGCTTTGAAAGCCTAATGAACTTAGGAAAAGCAAGAGATTAAAAGGATTTAGGGACCACAGCCTCATTGACTGGACAATACTGGCAACAAATGGAAATGCTGCACTGCTCTGTCACTGCAGGTACCAGCTGGAGGGACAGGGCTGTGATGGGACACCTCACCTGCCTCCCACTCAGCTGGGCCGGGCTCTGTGGGGTGGGAATCCATCAGCAGGGCTGACCCTCCTGCCCTGCAGTGCCACCAGACACAGCCCCTGCCCAAGAGCTGCCAGAGTGACCCAGCTGCAGGCCAGGCTGGACACCAGTGGAGAACAGCCAGCGCAGCACAGGCTGGGAGCAGAGGCAGGGTCCAACCCAGCTCGCTGCAGAGCTGTCTCCACACCTGCCTGGGGAAAGAAATTGTGTTTGTGCTGTAATTAATTTGCTGCAATTAGCTTTTAGTGATTACTAGAGCACACAGATTTTTGGGTTTGTCTCCTGACAAAAACGCCTCTGCAGCAGCCTGGATGCTGCTTGGGGAAAGGCTTGGAAAAGCCAGGCCTGAACCCACATGTCTGATGTGCCCTATTTCTGTAAATCATTCTCTCTGTAAAGAGGCAGTTTAGCTTCAGGAACACTGGCGGCTTGTGTTATTACCCAAAACACAATAAATGAAACCGCCCCACAGCTATGAAACCCAAGGAGATGTTTACTCATCTGTGAAAAACCCATTCTCCTCCACACATGAAAGGCATCGATGCAAGAGCACAAATTAATCACACAGAGCTTCTGCAGTGGCTCTGAGTGTCCCCACAGAGCGAGGGAGGTGATGCTGCAGTGCACCCCACACGTCCCTTCACAGCACTGGAGGCTTAAGTACAACCTGGGGTCTGAGGCTCCTGGCCAGGAGGGCTCTGGGCAGCCCCCGGGATGCAGGACAGGGCAGGTTCCTCTCTGCTCAGACACCCGACCCAGGCAGAGGGAGTGAGCTGCTGCTGGCCAGTGCACGGCAGGGCCAGAGCTGGGGGATGCAGGGATAACTCTGCGTCTCCTCTGCATCCCCGCAGTGCACGGGTGATCCTGCAGGTGCACGGGTGACCCCGCAGTGCACGGGTCACTCTGCAGTGCACAGGTGACATCCTCACCTGGGACAGCCTGGCCAGCTCAGCCTCTGGCCAGGCTCCTGCAGCTCCCAGCGCCGGGCTGCAGCAAAGTCAGTAAAGGAAACAGCTTCTGCTTGGCCTGCACGAATCCTACCAGCAGGAAAAAGGATTCACACTTTCTTTTCAGTGTTCTTTACTCAGGGAACCATTTGTTTCTCTAGAGACAAAGAGGGAAGGAAGAAACTCATCCATTACACAATCCCCATGATTCACTGCTGTTGCTCTGTATGTGTTGACACAAACCATGCTGGAGAAGGTGAAGAAAGTGTGTTTATTTCTGATTGAAGACTGATTACATCACTATCATGGATAATGTAGTAGAATAATCTTATACTCTTGGGAGAAATCTAGGAATAAATATGAAAAAGTAAAATAATTTGTTTCCACTGTCCCTGAAGATGACTGATGAGTAAGTGCTGTATTTACAGGATAGTTATAATACTCTAGACTCTGTGCTGAATAAATATTGTCTTGAAAGGGTAAAAAAATCCATCGAAATATTTTAACTCACCACAAAATTAAAAAAAAAAAAAATCCATGTATTTATCCAAAGCGAAGGTTAGTTACATGTTAATTATTGAATCCACATAGGATCACTGTCCAAGAAAGCCTCCTCTCCTGCTGGCCTGCTCCCCTCCACAGAAGCAGCATTAGTGCTTGTCCTCTTCGCCACTGACGAGCTACTATTGGTTCTTCAGGCTGCAAGAGAGAAACAACACCCAAGTCACACTCCATCCTGGTGTATTTTATGAAAGAAAACCACCACAGCAAATTGGAAAATGTCACCTTTCTTTAGGTCCTAAATTTGAATTTAAGAGCCTCACAAATCCTGCCTAACTCGCTTCCTCCATGGCCCAGCACAGTCAGCTGATGAGGAATTTCTCATTGGAATTGGCCTTGGCAAGCTCAGGTTTGTGCTTTGAGCAATTAACCCAGTGTTTGGGATTTGCATTAAAATAATTCATCTGTACACCCAACACCACAACACAGACGGGCCGTTCTGGGGCTTTCAAATGATGATCAAAACAGAAGACATCAGAGATATCTTCATTTTCACTTACATTAAAAGGGAAGGGAGACAAGTTAGATCTATAATGAGGGGAAGTATTACATTCTCTTTCTTCACAGAGAGTGTGTAATTATTCAGCTGCTCCCTGGAACTGAAACTATGACAAACTAAAATGCCTATCAATTCTATCTACCTTTTGTAACTATTCATCTTCTGGAGTTGTCACTGCTCTAAAGGCTTCTTTACACTACTGGCTTCTTCACACAAGCCACTATATATTACTAGAAGCACACAGAAATGCTACTATTAACAAATGTTACTGTCGCTGTAGCCACCAAGGTAAGAACAAAATCATCTGGCTTGGGTGTGAAGTGCACAATACAATTAATTTACTCTAATTTCTAGAAATTTACTGAAAGTCTTCTATCAGAGAACACCTTCATTCTGAGTGAGGATGTGCAGAAGAAGCCCAAACTTCTGGCATCAGGTACAGGGCTGGAAAGATCCAGGAGAAACAGAAATACCATTAGGCACTAAACCTGACCCAAGGCAGCCCCAGAGCTCCCCACTGTTGGCTGTGCCAGACACACAGAGCCTGGGACATGCTTCAGCCACAACAGGCTGTCAATATTTGTTCACGCCTTCTTAAATAGATGGGAAAAGTGATGTAAATGAAACCATGGGAAAGGGTGACATTTCTCCAGGCATGATATTAACAATATTTTGATTAGCTCATTCGTGAATAGCCAAGCAGCTTATGTCGATAAATACCCTCTTCCAATTAGACATATGTGTTCTCAGCCTGAAAAGAAAAAAGAGGAAAGAGCCACCCAGGCCCAAGCCTGCTGTCTCTGCTCCTCAAGCAGGCCATCAACCATCTGGGCTTCCACAGGCTGCAGCCCTGGCTAAGGGCTGTGCAGGAAGGGCTGCAGAGCCACCTCCCCTACTGGACATGACCATTCTTAACTCCTCAGGATTGAACCATTGAATTGGTTTCACCCCAATGATGGCTGCAGGATTGGGTCCCCTCTCTGCAGAACTCCTGAAATTAGCCAGGAAGCCTGAACCTGAAAGGAAACCCTCACATGTATTAGCATCTATGAAAGTGTAAATGAGTGATTATAAAACCCTGGAATACATTTGTGAGCTCTAGATGTGGCAGAGAGGTCTGGCTGATCAAAGAGACAAAATGAAGGCGAGAAGACAAAATTCTCCTTTATGGGAGTGGCAATCGTTATCACCACACATTCAGACTGTTAATTACTAGGCTGGATGTCAGCCTGAGCAGGAGAGCACAGCTCTCAGCTCTCGCTCCCAGTGTGGGACAGAGCCACAGCTGGGCCAGGGTGACACCTACCCCACATGGGGGTCTGGGCTCTCTGCTCTGCAGAAAGCACCTCTGCTCCTTCCACCTTGCCCAGATCCAGCCCTCTGGAGCACCTTCCCTAGAGGCAGCTCTTTTCTCCAGCCCAATCCAAACCCCTCCCCAAGAAGCTCTTTTTGCCAAGCCCCAGCATAACAGTCTGCACAAGCATCATTTTGACTCCAGACACTGTCTCCCCCTTCAGAACTCTCTGGGACTTCAATCCCTGTTGTTTGTTGCAAAGCACTTTGAGCAGTGGTTTTTCATCTTCACAGTTTGCATGAAGCAGAAAAGAGGGAGGTTTTGTTTCCGCCAGCCCATGGTGAACAGCGAGGAGCGAGGCTGGCAGGTGCCTCCCTCCCAGTCTCTCAGAAGTTGCATTCACAACTGGGATTCTGGCTGCTGCTGGTCCCCACAGGAAGGAGCTGGTGGTGCCCATCACGCTTCAGCCAAAGCAGGCACTGGCCCCTGCCTGGCACCCTGCCCAGCCCTGCTCCTCTGTGTTTCACAGGGGGAGGAGGGAAGGAGATTAAAAAAAACACCATCTATTTCTGGAAAGCAAGTCAAACAATGACTCAATCATCTCTACACAGTTCATAAATCCTTAATTAAAGGTTTAGTGCTCCTCCCCGCTGCAGATGTTCCAGAGTCCATCCACATTCCAAAACTTGCTCCATGCCAGCACCTGCCCACAGCCAGTGGCATCACCCATCAGAACCTGAGTTGAGCCCTGCACTCCCTGCACATCCAATGTTAGCATTTAACTTTAATTTTTAAATTGAGCTCAAGTACCTGCACCCTGGAGAAAAAAAACGGGAGCTGGCAGATGTATCTGCTTTGTGTATGCATGGGCTAAAGGGATATGGACCAGCTCAGTGTTAGCTCCCTCTTTCTGCATCTTTTATTCAACATCAAAATACCAGCCAAGACACTTCCAGCTGCCTTCCTAAGCCCTATTTCCCCCTTCTTTTGGTCAAACAAATGCAGTCAGGAGCACTCGGGGTAGCCCCTGAAGTTCCCATGAATGGTTCCCCTCTCCTGGCCAGACCACTCACGGAAGAGCAGCTCAGCTGCAGGGTACCAGCCTCAAATTGTGTGCTGCCCATGGAGCCCCAGGACCCCCAGCCCTGCACAGGGCAGTGCCAGGGCTCTGGTTAACACAGCTGCCAAGCTCATGGTGTGTGTGGTGGGTTATTTAAGGCAGCTCTAACTGGGACTCAGCCTGCTGCTCTCTGCAGAGCTCTCAGGAACAGTAATAAATAACCACAACACAGCTCACTCCTCATAAAAGTTCTTCCCTCCTGAAACAGCTTTTCAGGAAACTCCTCTGCCTGGTATTTTTTGGGTGGCATTAGCTTCCATCCTGCAATCACTGTTCCCTGTTTTGCTCTTTGTCCCAGAGCAAAACCCCTGTATCCCTTCACCTCTGTCCTTCACAAACTGCCCCGTTCTTCAGGTTTGTTTAGTCTTTAACTATATGAAGTATGACAGCTACATAAAATGTTTTGTTTCCTTGGTAACTGCAGTCCAGTGGCTTCAGCCTGAGTTACGAGGCAGAGGACAGCCTTGACATTAACCAGCAATAATGAGAACAGCAGAAACCAGTGGGGGAACACTGGCTGAGGAAGGAGTAGGGAATGATCCTCACCTGCCCCCAGCACGGAGCACACCTGGGAGCTGTGGTGGTGCAACGACCCAGTGTCTGTGGAAACTCGGCAAAGGACCAGCTCCGGATTTCCAAAATCCCTTTCTTTGTACAGAAGAGGTAATTGCTTGGAAAAGCTGAAGAGACATAGATGCAGCCCTGCCAAAAGCTGTTGTTTGTGCTGCCCAGCACATTCCTGTGCACTGAGAATGGGCTGAGCCCAGGGCACGTGCATCAGCCGTCACTCCTACCACAAATAACTTCCCAAGGTGTTCATTCACAGCACTAGAAATAAAGATTTCTTAATCTCTGCTAATTGCAGGAGACTGCACAAGAGAGCCGAAGATGTAGGGATAACCCAGAGGACCAGGCACCCTTCTAGTGTGGGGAATTGGTGACACATCTTTCTGTACATCTCTATCTCCTATCCCTGAGGCTGCTCTGGTTTGAGATAAATTCCTTTATTCTTCACAACAATACCAACAGCAACCACAGCAATAATCATACAGACTTGGTAGGAGTGGCAAGGGACAGATAAATTACAGCTCTGGACCAGGGCAGCACAGCACAGATGCTGTCATTCCAGGTTTCCAAGAGGAAGAGCTCTCAGCTCTATTTTCCAGCAGTGGGAATGGATCCCTCCCCTGTCCCAGCTGTTCCCACATAACCTGTCTGGGCAGGGATCCCCCATCAGGGGGATATGCTGAAGAACAGGAGATGGAGGCAGCGAAGGGCACAGACTGCTCGTGGCACAGCCCAAAACCACAGCTGGCTCACTCAGCTGGCCCCAGCCCACTGCTCCACAGCACACTGTGCTGGACCCCTGCATTTGGAAGACATTCAAATGCTCCCTGAATAAACAGAGTAGAGCTAACATTAATAATACCAGGAACCTGTGATGGTCTGACATCAGCTGGGGAAGGGCTGGGTTAATCCTTTGCTGGCTTAAGCAGAATGAGCCATTAGTAGTCAGTGCTAGATCTGCTCATCCTGCTCACTTTTCAGACTACCCTCAAAGTACCTGAAGCACTTCAGGTATATCCCTTTATACTCTTCTCCTAATCTGGGCAGTTCCAAGTGATTCAGCCTGAAATGGTTCCCAAAGCTCACATGTAAGTGCATTAAGAGCAATTAGCTCATTAATCTAGTCTCTGGTATCACGTATCTCCATCACTTCATTTTAATAATTTGTAGTAATTGACACAGCAGACTCCCCCCAGTTCTCATAGCTAGGTAATGCATAATGACTCTAAATCACAGCAAAAAGTATTTCACTGGGAAACACCTAATCCCCTTAGGTTCATGGTGTCTCTTCTGAGGTTTCACATATGAAAGAAGCTGCAAACTCAGTATCATCATCCCCCAGTCAGTGGGACCCCACGTGGGTCCAGCCCCACATTCCTCGACATGGGGGTGCCTCTGGTACCTGTGTTTCCACAGCACCCAGAGCACAGCTGGGTCCTGGAGCACAGCCCCAGTGCTGACAGGGAGCTGGAGTGCAGAGCACTCTCACAGACCTCTCCACCTGGGCAGGCACACACTGACTGGAGTGGACTGGGAGAATGATACTCACTTGGTCTGGTGTTTGGAGCCCTTCAGATGTGCATGGTACTGCTCTATGGAGTTCAGGGTGACATTGCAGATGTTGCAGGTGTAGCTGCGCTTCAGGCCTGTGAAGAAAACCCACTGTTAATTAACCCTTGGCTCCAGCTGTGCTGCACGGGGAGCCCGAGGGAAGCACGGGGCTGCAGAGGGAAAGGCTCTTGTGCCTGGGCATAGACTATCCAGAATCCAAATGGTAGCTAGAAAGTACAAATAAATAAAAATTACTGAAGAAAGGAGGAGAAATACAAAAAGAAAGCAGTAACCTATGCTCTAAGCAAACTTCTAGTTAATTAGAAGGTACTTGGATCCCACATTTAATTCCCAGTTTCACAGACATTTCTCTTTACAGTGACCCATCTATTTACTTTTCCGGGCCAGGCTATCCAAGCATTAGAGAAACTTAAAGGAATATTTTTAGAACTGAGCAGAAGAAAGCCAGGTTCAAAGGTTAATCCCTCCTGAGAGCGTGGTGCATCTCTCCTGTGCCCACCTCGGGGCATCACTGCTGGGCTCACACTAACAAGCATTCGAGGCTCTATTTATCCCTCTAGTTTTTGGCAGTGATCACAATTCCCTGTTAGTACATTCAGCAGCCAGATCACTTAGGAACTCTCTTTTTCCCCAGAGGGATCCACTCTAATTTACCCACCAAAGTGAAGCAGCCAAGCTCAGATGCTGGAGTCCCCGAGCCCAGCCTCTGGCTGAAGGTCGAGGCTGGCAGACTGCAGGGGCACCAGGCAGCCACCCAAAGCCAGAGCAGGAGCTCTCTCACCTGTTGGGCTGTCTCTTGGCTGCAGCACAGACCGTCTCCAGCAGAACTAAGGGCTCTGCTTAAAAACACTGGAGCCATGGGATTCCTAGCAGGGACTGCTCTGCTCCTTAGAAACAGTTCTAATGTTCCTTGTAATAGTCTCTTCTGGATTTCTACTGTGTTATTTCGTTGCCAAAATTGTTAAAACAACTCATTTAGAACAAATAACATGTGGCATTCTCAAATTTGATCAGTCCATGCTCACCATAATTAACTGCACAGGTAATAAACACAGTGACTCCTCCCCAGCTGGACCTACGGGCTCTCAAAAAATCCCTCATCTTGTTTTGCACTCTAGACACCAGCTACATCAACAACCCACTTTTCTCAAACACTTCATAATATCTCTCACCCAGGAATTTGGCACAACATGAAAATAATCTTTAAATAATATTTCATAATCATTCAGATGAGTGCTTGAAAACAACAAGCCAGCAACTGCACGGTATTTAAGTGGTTTCTGCATTTCTATGTCAAGATGTGGCACAGAACAAAAATCAATTTGCAAATGTGCATATGGATTTCCTCCTTACAGAATTTATTCTTGATGGAGCAGTGATGATTTTACAGTCATGCCCTTTGTCCATTGCTGGCAGCTCCTGCTTCCTTTATTAAACCAAGAGGCATCAGGAGTGACATAAATCTACCAGAACGCAGGTGAAGGACTGGGAAGGGCAGGAATAGGAAGGGCAGTGCATGGCTGGCATGGTGTGTCAGCACACTGCAGCAGACTGAGAACCTGGACCCCACCAGGATCCCCACATGGCAGAGCAGGACTGGGGAACTAAGAAAAAGGTAATACTTTAATTTAAGGTAATAAGGTTCTGCTGCTCAGCCAATTTAGCAGCAAGTTAACAGCAGCCTCAGTGAATCTTAATTACTGGTGTAGGTGGAAACGCCTTCAGCAAATGCAGCTCCTAACTGGGAATGATGATTTTCTCCCTCAGCATGTCAAGGCTACTCACAGTGATGAACCAGGGGGAACCCTGCTCCCCCTCTCTGTGCTCTGTGCGGGGAGCTCAGTGCTGTTCCCTAATGCAGCTCCTTCCCACAGGCTGGAACAGCCACAGACTGGGCTGATGCCATGAACTGGGATGGAGATGGAGAGAGGAAACTAGCCTCAAACAAACAGCAGGATGAGACCACAGGCAATAATCACTTCCAGGATACAAAAATTACCAGAATTTGACCTCACTGGAGCTCATCAAAGCTCCTACTTGGCTGAAACTGATTTCATAAAACTCCCCAACCAGTGTGCTGGGGCTGAGCTCAACCCTACAAGCCATCTGTGATGGGAAGGTGGTCCCAGCCTCAGCAGTCCATACTGGCAGCTGCTGGGCTCTGGCTGTATTCACATCCCCTTTTGCATCCTCAAGACACATCAGCACTATCTCCCCTGCAGCGTGACATGTATTCATGTAAAATTGAATGTCCTCCTATCCCCATTAAATAAAATATTAACAAGTCAAGTTATTAATGTCATCCTGCATAAAATGCATTAAAACCCATTCCAGGGGAGTTCTTGTTAAACTGCTTCTTACTAACCACAAGTGACAGCACAGAATGAGAAGTATTTATAAGGCACACAAAGAAATTATGAGCGGAGATGAAAAAGGAAGCGCAGGTCTTTGCCTGATTCTGGAAGAAAGCATCTGCAGCACCACCAATTTACCCAAGAACACAAAGGCTCCACGTGACATCATCTCTGTGCTCTTGTCCATCTGTAGTGCAGAGGCTGCTGTGCTTCATTTTAGGGACTCAGAGCACCTGTTGCAGGGGCTGGTGCAGCCCCAGCACCACTGCAGAGCCCACCTGCCTCGAAGAGCGAACTGGAGAGCTGGGCCACGGAAGACACCAGACATGAACTGGAGCTGGTGAGGCCAAGAGCTGTGAGATGGAGCCCCAGCACTGCCTCCAGCAGAGCCACGGCCACCCCGTGCTGCTGAACAGGCACAAGCCGCCAGAGCAGAGCCTGCAATCTGGGGGTTTGGTACCCACCAGGTTTTGTCTTCCTATGAACTGTACCAGGGTGCAGGGGCAGCCAGGGGAGGAGCTCTGCAGGAAGAAAATCCCTGATTTCTTCCTCTTTCAGGGTATGCTCCCATGCCTCCCTGCCCAGCAGGAGCAGCAGGGATTCCAGGTCAGCCACAGAGCGGGGTGGGTCCCAAACCAGCTCTGTGCCACAGCTGGAAAGCCCCACAGAACTGCTCTGAGAGTGGGCTAGACCCTGCACTCCATTCAGCCAAAGAAAAGGGATATGTGTGCCCTGTGCTGCAGCTTTAACTCAACACAGACTGCAGAAACAATGCTCATTTCTCCTTTTTTTCCCCCCCCACTCCTGATTCTGGTTTCTGAGAAGAAAATAAGACTTCAAAATCACAGAATGAGCACTTGGTGAAAAAAATCAATGTTTTTGTTTCCTATAAATATCAATTTCCAAAAATATATCTCTATTCTTATTTCTCCAAATATACATTCATATTTATTAATAAATATTTTATTACAGCCATTATCAAAACTTCAAAGGCTGCTGAAATGTTGTACTTCAACTGACACTATCTGTTCCAGGCTCACACAATACATCAAATGTTCATCTCCCATACTAGTCAAAATAGAATTAATATTTAAGCTGTGATGGGAGAAACCACCGGGGATGAAGAGGAAGGAGATGACTTTGCAATCCAGGGAAAACTGAGGCAGCCAAGACTGTGGAACAGGGAGAGTATGAAGATGTTGTCTCCACCACAGCCATGTCCTGCTGCCACTGTTACCCTGCAGGCAGACACAGTGTGATGTGCCAAGGGGAGGCTGTTTGCTCGGGCACAAGCTGAATGCCATCCCGTGCTGGCCACTGCAGAGACATCTTTTAGCACCTGTAAAGATCTGATCTAATCTTGCAGCTAAATGCATCCAGGAGAGCACCTCTAGATGGACATGGATGGACAGCTGCTCACGACCTAAAAACTGAAAAAGGTTTTGCAGCTTGGCAGGCTCAGGGCCTGACTGTGCACCTGGCTGGTGCTGTGGAGCACTGGGCACTGCACCACCACAGAGGTAAAAACCAGCAGTGATGAGGCTGAGAAGGCCTCCAATTTCAACTCTCCCAGGAGCTAAATGAATAAAACACTTCCCAATTGATTTATTTACAGTTAATGACATCCTCAGCCACTCCTGAGCTTGGCACAGTTCAAAGTACTGAGCACTTCCATGTTATTGTCCCAGGTTTTATTCCCGTGTACTTCCAGCAGCAGGCAGTGACTCAGCCACCATGAATCATTGATGGCACCGTGAGTCACACTAGGTAGCACAGGAGGATCAAGATAACCATTACAAGGTTTATGGGAGATCAAGAAATGCACAATATACTGTACAGTCATTAATATCTAAAGAAAAATGATTTCATTTAGCAAGGAAGAAAACCCCAGGTGTATCAAAATGTTATTGGAAAGCCTCACTGGCAGCCCAAAGCTTTCCCACATAGCTCTGCATCAAACTTGTCCTTCTTCCTTAGCAGCCTCAGCCAGGTCCCTGTGTGCACACGGGATTGTAACCCAGACCGTGCTCGTGTCTCTCCTGTGCCTACACCTCAGGGTAAACAGGTACTTGTCAAGATTGGACACATCCTCAGCTGACACAAACTGCACCTGTCCATCACAAGCTCAGGAGGGATGCTGGGGATCTCCAGCTGCTGGCACTGCTGGTCTGGCTGTGGCTCTGCTCTGCTCCAGGGTGGCTCCCAGAGGGATGCAAGCCCAGAGCACAGGTCCCACAGGGACCCCGCAGGTGCCAGAGCCCCTCTCCATGGGGCCATCATGGATGATGGACTGACAGACAGAGGAAGAAAGGCTGCTCTCCCTTCAGCAGGAACACAAAAAACTTGTGTTTAACATCCCTGCAGCAAATGCTCAGCTCCTGTTGCTGCTGCAGACCCAGGGCCATGGCAGCATTTTACAAACACTAATTAAATCATAGAAGATAGTTGTCCCGTTCTCCATCAGAGAGATGTAGGGTGTGTACTGCCTCCAGCAACAGCCTGTCTGCACTTCTGCATGGAGCTGAGCTGTAACATGCTCTCCTCTCCCAGGGACAGGCCACACTTGCTCCAGGACAGGTTTAGGCACTAACGGAAAGGACTATTTTAGGAGGACGCAAAAGAGATACCTAGGAAACAACTTTGAAAGGATGCTGCTAAAACTGCAGACTTGCATTCCAGAAGAGGGGATTTTTTTACAGAACTCAGAACCTCATGAAGCAGTGACAGCATCTCGGGCTCCCTGCACCACTGGTAACTGCAGTGGGCAAGGGCCACTGGGTGCCACAGGGAGCAGGTCCCTGCTCTCCACGTGCAGGTCTCTCACCTCGCAGCTCCCCCAGGTCCAGGGTCTTCCCCAGCTGCTCCAGGAGGTCGGCCCTGGCCGCATTCTTCTTGTGCTTTTTGCCGTCATAGTGCTGCTGGGCCATCAGGGGGTTGTTGAACCAGGCTGTGCAGAGCTGGCAGTACCGGTCAGAGTCCCTGCGCTGAGGCGGCGGCACCGCCGGGGCACTGTCCGTGTGCGGCGGCTTCAGCGAGCCCAGGGCAGCTTCTGCAAAAGGGAACGTGCATACATCAGCTTTCCTAGGCTGCCTGAAGAACGTCACAGCCTGAGGCAGATCCCACATTAGACACAGGAATAATTAGCTGCAGTTATAGGGTCCCGGTGGATATTTTGGATGGTGCTGCTTGGAAAGCTACCATTTCTCATTAAAAAAAGCATCATGAAAGGACAGCCCAAGACTGTTCCTCAGCTTTCTGTGTTTCACTAACTGGAGAAGGAGGATGCTCTCGGTGCAGTTACATGTCTTATCACTGTTCTGACTAAATTTGCTAAACTTATCCTGCTTGAATTGCTACTCCCAGGAAAAATCGTCAGTGGAGAATAAATACACCATGCAGAGCCATCTCTTTTCAGGACAGAGAGACATAGTTATCATTACCTCGGGATTCTTATTTTTCAATTTATTTGGTCTCAGAAAGAATGGGGAAAGCCATAGTCATTGCAAAATGTCACAGATGAAAAAAAATACTCAATAGTCCCAGCCTTCAAAGATCTTCACATTGAGAATTATCAAGTATCAGCAACACACTACCTTAATTTAATTCTATTTTCCTTCAGATTCATCAAAAGCCCATCCAGGAACACAAACATGACCCCCAAATAATTCCAAAGAAAAGTGACTGATTAGTCGCTATATAATGGAATGCACTTTTTTCAAAAGAGTTTCTCAAGTTTGTACAATACAAGTCACAAATCCACGGAAAAAAAGAGTCTGAAGTAAAATAAAGTTCAGGTAACACTGGGATACAAAAATATACAATGACTAGCACTTAATTATCATACCTCATTCAAAAATTCCCTTTTATGTGGCTTTCCTTTTCTTTTCCAGATGAAATGTCTGCTCTTTAAATAATTAACAACCTGCTCTCTCCATGGTACTGGAATAGGCACATTTGGAGGTGGCAAGAGGTGTGTGGTGGCTGTTTTTGATCAGAAGATGATCCAGCTGAGCCCTGATGAGCGCACAGGGCAGCAAATGCCAAGCCCACCTCAGTGTCTGACACCAGGAACAGCAAAACAGGGATATATTTAGACATATAATTATGCCTAAAGCCCACTGTGATTGACTCCATGTCTTGAGAAAGTTAATATTGTTATAAATCTTCTGCTGACCTGCTCAGTAAGGGACACCCTTTGAGGAAATTCTATCTTACATATAACATTACTTACAACCTTATCAATTTCCAGGGGTTTATAACCTTGTATTGTTTTTGATGATGACTGCCAAGGTATCAGAGTTCCAGCAGTGATGACGCTGCCTCTGAAGAGCTGCTCCAGGCAGGGTCAGGCAGGGTCTGGCTGGATTTTGCTCCTAAAAAAAAGTCTTTTCTATGGTTCCAGCAGGAGAGACACAGCCCAGCCCCTCCAAGGTGCATGCAGAACTGCCAGTGTGAGCAAAGAGCAAAGCCAGCAGCCAGCACAGTCATTAGGAAGAAAATGTGGGAATTGCAATATTTCCTGTTCAAACGAGGATTACACAGACTTTGCATGTGCTTGACTCATGAAAAGCAAGCACAGCTTGCTTCTTGCAAACATCTTCCTGCACTCCCCAAGGAGCCTCCCTGCAGGAAGGGGTCCCTGCCCAGAGCCCAGTGAATCCACATGAACTTGGAACAGCCCTGGTGATGTCAGGAGCACCCAGCCCTCTGCAGCACCCCAGGACAGGGCTGAGTCCAGGGAACCAGACTGAGCTGCAGAGATGTTTGGAGCATTATAAACAACCAGAATTTCGGCAGCCCAGGAGCTCTGCGACAGATCTAACTTGCTGCTCCATGAGCCCCAGGCTATAAAGTTAAATTTACCCAGTCTTTTGGCCAGCTTTCTCCTTGTTTCTATGCACACTGCTGCCGGAGGGGGACCAGGGAGGCTGAAGCTCATGGAGCTGGTGATGTCCACAGGAGTTAAATCTCCTGCTCACTAAGGAAACCTGACAGAAGCATCTTTGCTCTCAGCCACTGGCCGGCCCAGCAGCCCTATGGCTGTGCCTCTGAGCCCCCCGGCTGAGGCTGGTGGCTTGTGCTCCCCCAAATGCCGTGCAGGAGGGAGGCAACCAGGGGGACTGGCACTCCTGCTGCAGGGGATGGCACCAGAGCCCTGCTCTAAGCCCACATCCACACCTGGCTCCCATGGGACCATGGGCTACACCACAGGGGCTGCCATGGGCAAGGATTTCCTCTTAGCACTCACAGTACAAAGTCTTTTCTTTAAATTCACATTCCACAGGTCCCACTGGCAGCCCTCACCAGTCCTAAGGTGTGCTGAGCCCAGCCTGGCAATTAATTAAAGCATCCCAAGCCTACCAAATTCTCCCAAAGAAAAACAGATGAAAGCTGGCTTCTCCACAAATGTGAATTTATCATTTTGATATGCACTACATAACTGCTACAGAACAGCAAATGCCATCATTCCCTGAGCAGCGACATGAAAATTAATAATAAACACTCGGGAAACGTCAAAAGTTAAAAATGTTTCTCCATCTAAAACACAAACATAAAAGCTGCGAGTTTGACTATTTCAAGTATTTCAAAATGCTAAATAACTCATGACAGTCTGCCTTACGTTCCCTTTCGCTGTGGGAGGGAAGTGAGAAAGTCTTACTTTGCTGCAAGAGGCAAAATACAAAGTTAGAAACACTTTAGCACTCCAGCAATGAACTAATGTTTGACTTCTTTCTCACATCCAAAGCTTTTTAATCCAAGCTGGATTTAAATGGCACCCAACTTTTTCCATTGGCAGACTCCAGAAGCTCAGCGTGAGGACGAGAAAGTTAAGTGAGCCACAACAAGGGGGCACTGGGAAACTCTGTTTTCTTCAGAAGAAATCTAGGACTAAGACTCCAGCCACTGCTGGACAGATCCTTGCACCCAAACCAAAAAGCCATTTACTCAGGTCCTTCTGATGTCACAAAGCCAGAGCCATTGCCACACCTGGAATGATGCCTGCAGGTCCTCTCACTTGGTCTGACGAAGACAGCAGCTATTTCCCCCACAATTCTTTGGTTTATAACTCGTGGTGATGATGGGATGCAAGCTGACAGAGGATGTTGGAAATTACTAGAGGAATTCATCAGCAACAGTGATGACATAAAGGCTCTGAGGGCTACAGCCTTGTACAGCAGAGCAAGAGGAAAGATCACAACGATTCCCCTGTCATGATGAGACATTGCTTCTGTGAGAAACACGACGGCTGGGCCACTTTTTCTCCTGAAAGCACCGGCAGAGAATGGGACATCTGTGCTCTATCTGGATGGTAACCATGAAGGAGAACATAGATCTCTGTAAGGGGTCTAAGAATAGATGTGATTTTCTTTAGGACTGATGAGACAGAAACCCCAGAATATCAAGCAGCAGAATATCCTCCCCAGCACGCTCAGGGCTGGGCTTGGTTGGCTCTCAGGACTTATGAGCAGTGGAGTCTCTGAAGCTCCCTCTGAGAGACTTAATGCTCCCTGGTGGCAGCCACAGAGGACTGGGACAAAAATCCAGTGAAAATTGCTGGGTGACTGTAGGAAGCCCAGAAATATTCTGTGTCCAAAGGGTGTACTTCTGAGAACTCCTGGATAGCAAGGAGGTGCTTATTAATGTATTCCTGAGCTTAGCTTCATCTTTCAGATCAAGTGCCTGTAAGAGCTGATGAGTCCTTGCGTTGCTCCTTCCTAGTGATTAGGGTGGCTGAAGAGCCCGTTACTCCAGAGCACGCAGCATGGCTCATTTAGAGCCTTGTGAGGCTGATCTAGGTGATTAAAAAGTGAGACAAAAACCATAATGCAAGGCTGCGACTCTTAGCAAGCCCTGCCTTGGCCAGGCCGTGCAGCTGAAGGATGAATCCAAATTGTCACTTACACAGGAATCAGTCTGTGCACTATTCTGAGATCCAGCACTCCTGTGAACATCAGCTCACCTGGACTTCACCAGGAATACCAGGGTTTGAGGCAGAGGAGAAGCTGCTGGCAGGCTGCACACAAGGGATGGGGTTCAGGCTCTAACACAAGCCCTGGACAAATAAACACCAAGCCTGAGCCCCTGCTGCTCTCTGTGCCCTTGCAGCTGTGTGCCAGCTGCAGAGAACAGCCTGAAGAGCCCACATGAGTGAGGTGGGAATGACAGCTCATGTAAGAGTCTCCCTCCTGGTTCCCCAGGCTGCTGCAGCTTCACCTTCACCTCCCCCAGGACACATTGGTGCCCAAGCACAGCCACTGAGCAAACCACCACCTAACAAAATTCCCCACATCCCCTCAGGCAGAGGGCCCAACAGCTCCCAAGTTCACCCTGGCAAAGGACAAATAATATTCTCTGTATCAGCATCTACAATCTGCGAAGTTAAAAAGGTAACAAAACCACACACACAGAGTGCCAACCCCCATTATCTAATCACATCTAGGATTTACATGCTAGGCAGAGTCCAGTACACACAGCTCCATTTGTACTTTGTGCTGAAGGAAATGCCCCTGGCAGCAATTCTGGGTCACCTCTGTCTGCAGGACCTCAGCCCAGCAATCCTTCCTGGAAAAAGGTGAGTGCTTTGTTCAAGCATTTTCTGCTTCCACAACCATAGAGGAATTTTTTTTTCCACAGATTATTAGTGGTTTTCAGGGACCTTATGGTTAAGCAAACAATAAGACGGGTAAATTGTCCAATTTCAACATTTGACTTTTTAAATGTGAAAGTTAATAGGCTGCATTACTAGAATCACTGTGGAGGAAAGCACGAAACCCATCTGGGTAAAAATCAAGAGACCATCAATCCAAGGTTTTTAAAGCCTGAATTTCCCTCCGTGGTAAGAGCAGATGATGCCCTGTACTGTACAGTAACACCCAAGATTTATTAAACATATCAGCTGAGCTGATAATTAAACTGCTGATAATTAAAGCCAGGCTTGGCTATCTGCACCCAGTGGACACATTGTCTTCCACTGAGAAAACACTTTGGAACTGTGGAACCAGAGATAGGGCTCTTGCACCAGGACCAGTCCCAGCTGATAAACCCCTAATCTATATAAACAAAGCAGACAATAATGAGCATCAGGAATTTTTAAAGGTTGTTATGACAGCAACACAAATGAATAGCTGCTTCTGCCAGCTGCCACTGCTCAGCTTTCCATGTTGTTCCCATTTTCTGCCTGCACACACCCAGCCAGCACCTTGGCCAAGCCCCTCCACCGTGAGCCCACACCTCTGCACCCGCCCCTCCTGCTCCGCCCGCTGCCTCTGCACCTACCTGTGCCCTTTAATGCTGGTTGTTCCCCTAGCAACAGTTTTAACCTTTTGGCATGGATTTTCCCTTGGTAGTGCGATTCTGCCACCACTGCTGAGGTAAAGGACATGTTACATAGTGTGCAGCATTTGTTCTTATCCACTGAGTCACCATCACTGCCCTGGGTGGAGACAAAAACACAGACATAAAAAAGAGGTGTATAAAGCCCGCTAAGCAGTCAGAGAGAGAGGAGAGAAGAACAGGAGGAAGGAATCTAGGTTGTTATGCCCGGGCTACGGCTGCCAAGGGGTTTCCCCTCCTCATCTCTCCCAGCCTTGCTCCTGCTTCATCCCAGCGCTGTCCAGTTTGGGGACACCTCCACCCTGCTCTGCACTGGGAGCTCGGCCTGTCACTGTGGCCGAGGAGCTCCTGGCACATCTCTGAGCCTCCCTTCCCTCAGCCTTTATTCCTGTGCTCTGGTTGAGGGAGCCACACGGACCCAGAGCTTTCCCTGCCATCCAACACCAATGCACTTTTTTAAGAGACCCCAAAACATCTGGGGGGACACGACTGGGGGGCACAGCCTTCTCTGCAGGTGGAAGAAAAATGAATTGTCCAAAATCACACAGATCCCTCTATCAGGATCCAACACAGAGTGGACACCTGACCTGCCACTGAAGGTCATTTTTATCCCCAAAAAAGCACTTTTAGAAAAATGACCAATTTTCATCACTTTTTTGTTGTTGATAACTGTAAATCAAACCTTAGGGAGGAATCTCAAGAGGTGATTAGTACTGTTCTGAGTGTAATTTGCACTTCTTTTAAATAGCTTTCTCTCAAGATATTTTATGTCTTCAAAGGGAAATCACTTGAAAGTTAAGAGCAGAGTAGAAAATTTCCAGTATCTATTGATCATCACTGGCAACATATAAAGAGCCTCCAACAGAGCTCATTTGAAAAGCTGATACACTTCGGTGTTAATGCACCAGGGTCTCTTCCTCTGCCAGGGCTGCTCTTCAGTGACATTTTTTCCTTTTCAACCTACTTTCTCAGCTAGATTGCAGCTAAAAATAAAAAATTAAAACCCCCTCAAAGAGCCCTCGAACACCTCATGCAGAGTTCAGGGTCCCATTTACACTGAGTCTGGGCTCACCCAAGCCTCTGGGCAAGTACCTCGATGCGTGGGTAGGAGCTCAGCCACCAGGAGGGAAGGAGAGGGGAGTCCCCAAATTCCTGGTGGGTCTACAAGCCCCTCTGCACATGCAAGACAGACCTCTGCTCCCTAACAGCCAGTTTTATACACCAAGTGCCATTAGCTATAAGTGGAATGCACAAGGTACTCGGGCTCTGCATTTACCCAGGTCTGGATCAACCCTTAGCAGCATCACCTCCCCTCCCTCCTGCACGGAGCCAGAGGTGTTCTAGGTTGATCCAGCCCTGAAGGGTAATTATGCCTTCTCATTTGTCAGGGGCTGTTTTACCTGAAACCAGAGAGGCTGGGGGAAGCTGATTGGGGTGTCCTTTGTCACTGCTGAATGACACTTCGCTGACAGCACTGTGCAGATGGGGGGATCACAGGGCTGGGCACGGGGGCTGGGGCACAGGGCTCTACACAGGGCAGGTGGCTGCTCCCTGGGCATGTTCTGCACCCACCCATCCCTCCTTCCCCACAGTCCAGCTCCTGGGGCTGAAACAGTGAATGGGCACTTACAGCTCTGTTGAGCTCCTGTAAATCCACTGGCAGCTCCTTAACCCCGTGCTGCCAGACCCAGCCAAGGAGTGTTTCTATATTCTGTAGAAATCTTTTGCAGAAATAATTTTTCAGCTTTCTCCAGCCAATCCCACCTCGCAAACCTTCACTACAATGCAGCAGAAAAGCCAATGGCTTCACACAAACTGAAGCACAACAGAACACACCACTGGCTTGGAGTTAAAGCATCCATCTCCCAGCACTGACATCCCCACTCTTCCCCCACTCTGGAGCTGTACCTAGCCAGTCTAATTTATAGGGCTTCTTTTTGTAATATTAGAGACTTCAGTCTCATATATTAACAGAATTAACTTCAGTCATCTGGCTGCCTGTTAACAAGCTGCTAAAAGGCATAATCCTCACACACGGCCAGGCACTTGCAGTCCTTTGCTGGATGTTCCTTAAGCAATCCACAGGAAAAATAAATATTTTTATTCCAAAGATACAAATTTGCAGTCTTCATTTCCCAAGTTTTACTAAGAAGAAAAGATTATACAAACTCGAGAAGACAGCAGAATAAACCACAGCATTAAGGTGCTGCAAAGTAACTTTTAAATTTGAATTAATTCTTGGAGCATGAAGGTGCTGCTGTTAAAGAGCTGCTTTCTCTGCTGCTCCATAGGAAATTCAGGCCATTTCCATTCTGGAGTCTGTTTTTGTCATGGTACCAGCAAAGAGCAAGTACCAGTTCATGGAAGGTCAAGGTTTTTCCCCTCCTCCAAACCAAACCAATAATGAAGAGCACAACAATCGAGTTGTTATCCATTGGAAGACTACTTGTATAAGCCTTCTACTCCTCTCTCCAAAGGGCTAACAAGTGTTTTGGAAATGCACTGTTTTGCAATCCTCAAACAACAGCCGACCCCTCCCTTTCCCTCACAGAAAATAAAGGTCAGGAGGCAAATGCTGTTTCCAATCCCACGGCACCAAGGATCCACAGCTGCAGCCACCTCTCCCCTCCTGCTACCACCTGGCAGAAGGACAAGGTGTTCTGTGGTCAGCAGAACCAAATGGCATACAGCCAAGGAACAGTTTTGATGAAAAAAAGATTAATATTCCCTTTTTAGTTGCAGATACTTCTACACAAATTTAAATGGTCTTCACAGATTGTTCCTAGCACTCATTAAAGTCACTGTGCCATGGCCTGAGTGACACTGCTAGGATTGGGCACTGCACAAGTGCATGGTAGGGATGTTATTGTGTAGCATTAGAGATGTCATAAATAGTTCTGTTCTCTCTAAAGGCAAAGGCTTGTATAATATCTGATCAGCAACAGGCCTACTCTGAGCTGTAAATGTTGGCAGATTTTCCCTGCTATATTTTTATACCACAAATAATTTTAGAATTTAGGTCTGGCCTAGCCTAGCATTCACCTAGAACATGAGGACGCGTTAATCCACCCCCACTAGGGCTGCCCTTGGCAAAAGCATCAGCAAACACAGAATTACACTCCTTCTCCGTGGTGCCTTCCACAAAAGCAGTGGGAAATAGTTCCAACTTTGACTTAATTTGAGGTCTGATTGGTTCTCTGTCCTCCATACCCCATGCCGAGGTGCACATGCAGTATGTGGCCCCTTGTTAGATGTACTCAAACTCCTTAGAGGACCCTGCTCCCTGTCTCTAGGTACCTATCCATTGCACTGCCCACACTGTCATTAATAACTCAATAAAATCACTGCAAGATCCTGCTGTTGTGGAGGGGCAGATTGTGTCTGCAATTGGCCTGTGTGCAATAGAAAAGTTCACTAGGGTTTTAATTACTACATAAATGAGCCTTCAGATTCCTTGGGCAAAACTCATGTGCTTCTCTCTTTAATTACAAGACATCACTCTGAATATCAATCGCACTCAGCCCCAGTGACACTGAACTGGTCCGGGTGCTGGGAACCTCGCCACAGCTCTTGCATAGCCCCAGAACGTGGGAAGAAGCCAAATGAATAATTCCCCATGAAGCCATCTCTTAAAAAATCCGTCTACTTTCTATCTATTGCCTGACAAATGGCTGTGAGCTGGTCTAATTCCTCACCTTTATTTTGTTTATTTGGACACAGCTGAGGAAGCCAATGGCCAATCTTTGAATTGGCAGGCCGAGAGCTAACATGGGTAAAGAGCCTTTGGATAAAGCTCACCAACTCCCAGAACGAGTCCACAGAGCCCTGGGGAGGTGACACTACTCTTGGGGCTCACCCCAGGGGTTTTCAGCCATGGCCCTGCAGTAGCATCCCCTGACCTCCTGCCAGCAGGAGGGCATGGCCCTGCATGGATGGCAGGTGTGCCTAGAGCAGCTCTGTACATGCTCAGCTCCACAGTCAACACTGCCACCCCCCACTGCTCCCCAGACACTGCCCAGCTGAGTCCTCCCACCTGCCCAGTGACCCTCACACCTGAGAGGGGTGTCACACACTGGAAGCTGGGTGAAGGGGTCTGGAGGTCACCCCAGTGCTGCTCCACTGCCAGCAGCAGCCCAGAGTGGCCATCACCCCATGCCTGAAGGCACAAGCTTCCTGCAGGCACTGCCCCTATCACCTGCCCCAGCTGCTCACCAGCAGACCCAGCCATCACACTGAAATGGAGCAAGCCCTGAGTACTTGCTACCAACATATTTTTCCTATAAAAGAACATTCAAATAACTAAAAATACAATTACTGTTGCTGATGCACATAATAATTCTTGTGTAGTTTATTGAAAATTATTTCCAGTTACTTTGCATTTCAGCTAACCTAAATGTTATCTCCCAGGCACCTGATCATCTGTGGCTGTGAGAGAGTGAATGTTGCAGCCCAGAGTCAGTGATTAACAAAGCAGCTGGATAAACAGGGTTTGGATTATACCCACATTTTCTGACCGGAGCTTTTTTGCCGGGCAGCCTCCATCGATGGGGTGAAGCATGTAGTAGAGGCGGACTTTGCTGGCATGCTTCCGACTCTGGAAGGCAAAAAGAAAAGAAAGGAAGAGAAGTGAAGTTAGAAGGAGCAAGAGGCTCTGTTGCTGCACTCACTACACCAATCCATAGTCAGATTTCACATTCCCTTGAAATATATATATCCACCACAGGAGGAAAAAAGGGTGAAGGATCCAGGTGAGGAGCATTTGCACTTCTCAGAATTTTCACAGAGCTCTGCACCCAGCTGAAATGAGCTGCGGGTGCATTAGCAGAAGAAATGATCCACTCTGGCCCCTCTCCAAGTCCGGCTGCCTGCAGGCTCTCCAAGACACAGCAGGGATCAGACAGTGAGGAAGGATAGCATTTGTTATGAGACCATTTCCATGGTGGGGCAGATTGGAAGATGGGGGTTTCTGAGCTTCTGCCAGACACAACAGCATCCTGAGGTGTCAGAGACACACACACAAACCAAATCCACAGCTCCTATGCATCCAGAATGATAAAACTTAAGAGGGGTAAAGGATCTCCCATGAGGGAGACCGGAGCAGGTTCCCCACTGCCTTTGGGCACAGCTGAAGCTCACGAACAGGTGAGGGTCAGAAGAGACAGGAGAACCCCTGGTGACCCCAGCAGCAGCAGCCAAAGCAAATCCTTGGGACTTGCAAGACTTAAAGGAAGTTTAGGAAGTTTCTACAGGAGCAGCACAGACATAAACCTTCAAAACCCTGCTTACATCAGGTCTTGTCTTCCACCAGATGCAGGAGGGAAAAGCCTGCAGCCACAAAATACCTGCACCGAGCATATGGGCAGCAGACACAAGGGGAGCTGTTACCATGCAAATGTTTCCTTTTAGTCACCCCTTCCAACTGGCCCCAGAGAATGACAGCACCATAATGTTATAATTTCAGATCACAGAGCCACAATTTAAAAATATTAAATTATCATTAGCATGTTCTGGAACATTCTTTTTCCTGTGGTATAAGCTTGTGGCTAAATTTGTAGGGAGCTATATTTGTATTCGCATGCAGAAATGTGACTATGCAATAATTTTTTCCACAGAGCAAATCAGTCAAGATAAATAATGTCAAATATCTGTCCCCAGCTTGTCATCCTGCTGCATTTAGCAAATGTGACCTTCCATGGTCAGCGAGAAGTGCAGGAAACCCCAAAGCTACAGCTATCAGATGAGCAACCCAGACAGCGACTGCATAATGAGAAAACAACAAAAGAGAACTTTGAAATGCACAGGACAGAGATGGAACGCCACTCCTGGTGTTTGGCTGCAGTCCCAACTTCCTGCCAGGAACGATGCTTAGCAGGTCCCTTGCACCACACAGGGCCACTCAAACACACTGTTAAGGCAATGTGGCCAGAGTTTTTCAGCTGAATTTCTTCCCTGAGCATTGACACCCTGCAGAGCAGTCAGCCTCCCTCGAGTCATCCTCCCTAGAGTCACGAGGCTCTTCCCTCGGTTGACTTCATCCAGCACATCATGATGCCCACGCGCACACAGCCACAGCCTGCTCAGTTTAGAGGGCAAAAAATTTGGGAGGGGTTTCTGGGTGTGTGCAAGCTGCAAAGATGTTAAGAGGAATCATTTTTACGATTCTGCTCTGTGGCACAGAGCTGGACCATAAATGGTGCCCAGACATCAGCGTTGAAAGACAGCAAAGCTTCAGCCTTCTGTAAAACACCTCTCACCTTTCTTGGTGCATTTGTTTGGATTTGTGAAAGCCAAGGCAGAGAATTACTTATGTTTGGCATAATTTAAAACTACACAGCTCCTTATGCAACCTTATTATCTTAAGATCATAAAAGCGGGGCTTAAAATCATCTCTGGCCTTGGCGTGTATGTAGTGAGCATCTCCTTCCCTCTGTGGAGCAGGGGAAGCACAGCCCATTTGTCATCCATTTTATCTCTGGCATTTTCTACATTTACATGTGTATTTATCATCCCAACACCCCAGCAGGAGCACGGCAGGAGCACAGTGATTATTCTTAGTGTGCTGCTTGCAAACAGCTCTGCGGGTTATCCTCTCCTTACTGAAAACCTGCAAGGCGCAAGGAGGACAAGGGCCAGACACATGGGGTGGGGGGGCAAAGGAAGAACAACGAACAGGAGACAGAAAACTGGGGTGAACTGGGATTAGGGCATCTCCAGCTCCCATTTTGACCCATCTCACCACATGCACAAGCTTTAGGAAAGACAAAACCTTGCCCCATCTGTAAACCCATAGTGCAGGATGAGCACACTGCGTTGTGGAGGGACCTCTAAAGCCACCACAACCTCATTTTGGGTGCAATAAGGGTGGTACTGTGCCCATGAATATTTCTGTTGTAGCTGGACAAAATGTTACACCAAAGGCATTTTCACTTTCCTGTCTCTAGTGGGAACAGCACCTTTTAAAGGCACTAAGTCTGGTTTAATACTGCAGGCTTGAAAACCAGCCCTGACTATGCAGGGAACTCAGAGTCTGTTTTCAGACAGCTGCTGCAGAGTTCTGCATTGCAAGCTCATTTGCTACTGTAAAGCTCATCAATAAAAGTAAATAAATGGATCATTTCTATCTCCATCAAATCTACTCTAATACAGAAGATCATAGCACAGACGGCAAAGTTCTGGCAATTCAACCCTAAAACATAAAAGGGCAAAACAGAGCTAAATTGTGCTATGAAATGCAATTTGATTTTGCATAAATTGGGTTTTGCAGCACACTCTGCCTGGAGCAAGCAGCGAGAGCGGGCAGCAAGGTCTCTGTGGGAGCAGTGGAGGCTGGCAGGGCCCCCGGAGTTCACCCTCTTTGACGGAGGGGCTTCTCATCCCTTTCTTCTCCAAGAATGTACCAGCGGCTCTGGGGAGGACTGAGCCATCACCTTCTCACGGCCAGAAGCTGCCAGGTGAGGCACTGTAGCCTGGGGGTCACCAGGTCACACAGACACACTCACACCTTCCCTTCTCTGCGCTTGCCAAGCAGTCTGCGAGAGGAGTCACCTCAGCAGCTGCCTGAGCTCAGCACCCACCATGGCCCCAGAACTGCTCCCACCTCCCTGATCCAAGCTAAAACACTTTGCCTGTGAGGGCCTTCCTCCTGTCTCCTGTCATCAGGCTCAAATCAACTATCTCTGCAGCTTCCCTCAGGCTGTGCTAGCATGTAATCTCATTTCCCTATTCCCTATATATCCCTTCATCAATCCTTGCTGCCTCCTGTGCTGGCAGCTTTATGGGTTTGGGCAGTTAGCTTTCCTCTCCTGCTCCTCCACCTCCTCTGTGACCTCTTCTCAGCCAAAGGCCAGGGACTCCCACGCTGAGGAGCACATGGCTGCACCAAGCACCAGCAGAGACACAGGTGTGAGACAAAGGAAAGAACCACCATGGCAGCACAAATGGTAGCAGCTTCTCTTAGTCTGTAATAAATTCTTTTTCAGAAGGCCACTGGTTGGGTTCCAATCCTTTTAGTGTACATTGTGTTGATTTTTTTATGTGCTGGCAGTTTCTTAATTAAATTGCCATGCAACACAGAGTCACGTGATTATACAAATTTTATTATCTGTATTGTAATATCAACAAAAGAGGGAAAGTTATTTTGGCTGGCCCAGCTCACCACACTATGCAGAAGTGCAGAAACCCAGAAACCCTGAGCTACCTTGTCCTGCAGCCCCATTGCCCAGCATGCTGTGCCTGGCAGCTGGGCCAAGCCGGACGGCTCCGGCTCCCGGCACTGCCCTGCCTGGCCCTGTGCTTGCTTCCTCCTGGAGACGTCCTCCACTTTCCCACACCCGCAGAGGGTCAGCAGCAACAGCGCACAGCATGTGGCCAGAAGCACTCACTGGTGAATTACTGGACCTGCTGACCTAAAAGACACGGAATTTGTAATCGCTGCCTAACAACCTTCCCAATTCCTACTGGAATGGAACCAATCTATTTCTTCCTCTATGAAATAACAACATCCTCTGCGTTTTTTAAATAGACAGGAGAAGTATTTTCAGCAAATGCCTTCCCTTTTCTGACTCTACTACCCACACAACAAACACTGTCAAGATCCCTGTGGTTCACTGCAGAGCTGAACTCCCCGGCTGTTATTCCAGACACTGCTGGATGCCAATGTCCTTTTTCTCCCTTTGTAATTTTTGAAAAGCCTCATTTATAATTTATGGTCATTTCTATCAACTTACCCTTTTTCCTCCATGAGTTAATTTTTTAAAAAGTGTCCACTCATGCTTTTGCCTTCCTGGGCACACAGATATATGCCTGCAATTTCCGAGTGTTCAGATGAATCCGCGCCCCCATCAAACTGGCTGTTCCAAAGCAAAGCAAGGCACATTACTAGTTTGGACATTGATTTGTTTACACATTAAGGAACTGCTGAGGATCTATTCAGCCAAGCAACCACTAGCTCCACTTCCTTACATCTGTGATCATCCCACCTGGCTCGCCAGGCTGATCCTAAGTGGGGAGGGGGATCCTGAGCATGAATTTTCTGTCTCAGGAATCACCATTTCAGCTGTGATCTTTAGCTTTACTGCTTTCTATATTGGTTTTGACTGTAGTCAAAGCATCTCTTGTCCAACACACTGCTGGGGAGCCCGTGGAAAGGCAGTAACTCTCCTTAGAGGCTGCTGCCAGAGCAGCATGGCAGGACCAGCTGGGCTCAGCCTCTGGCTCACACTGTGCTGCCAGCCACAGACTGGCCCACACCTGGGGCCACCACGGGCACCTGCTCCTCCCAAAATTCACTGGCAGTCCCTTCTTACACCACTCCCCCACATCCCTTCTGGGATGGATCTTACATCTACTCCAATGCAACCATCCATTTACTTCTCCAAGTATATTATGGGATTTTTCCAGGCAATGTTCCTTTCCTGAGCAACTAGGTTGAGCTGAAGGTGTCCTTGCTCTTGGCAGGGATTGGTTGGACTAGACCTTTAAAGGTCTCTTCCAACCTAACCCATTCTATGATTCTGTAAAGATGCCAAGGGAAAGGGGATGCAGGGACAGAGTGAGCAGGCTGGGAACTCCTGAAATGTGCTCCACACACCAAGCTAAATCGGGTCACACTGCTGTTGGGTACTGATGTTCAAGGCGTAGGTGGACTCCTTTGCTGGTACAGCCCCCCCATCCCAGTACCAGGGAGGCAGCAGAAGAGTTAACACAAATACAGCGCCTGCTGTGCACACCACCAGCTCCACAGCACGGCAGCAGCAGCAGCGCTGCTGTTCCCATTCCATCCTCCCAGTGTGAAACAAATCCCTGCTCCAGCGCCTCGGTGCCAGTCACTCCTGAGAGCCCGTCAGCCCCGAGCACACGGGGGCGGGTCTGTCACAACACACCACGAGAACTAAAGACTGCTTTCAAACACGGAGAACCCCAATCCAAACACGGGTTGCAAGTTTAAAATATTGAAGACAAGCAAGAGTGAATACCTGGAGTAAAGAGGTGCCCTCAGGAATGCTGCAGAAGGGCAAGAGCTGCAGGAACTTGGCTCCCAGGGACACTGGCCGGGATGAGCCGGTGCAACCTTTCTTTGCTTTCATTCCATGTAGCTTTAATGCGACATCCCTTATGCCTCTCCATTACTGCTAACCCTGGGGTCCCATTTACCCAGCATGTTTTACTGCTACTCTGAAGGACCTTTTAACTTCAGCTATTTTTAGACAGCAATAGCCCCTGTGCACAGGTACCTGGGAAGGAAGCTGTGCACAAGGCTTCATCTGCTCTGCTGTTGCTGCTGTTTAGCAATAGATTTTGACACTGGGAGTGCATTAAAAATAATGTTCAGCCATTAACGTTGACAACACAGCAGTAATACAGAGCCTTGTAAAGTCCCATCCCGTCTCCACTGGTTCCCGCAGCCCACTGTGATGCAGAGAGGAAGCACTAGACTTGTGCCTAAAAACCCTGGCACCCACCTATCTCCCTCATATGCAATGGGTGGCCACATTTACCTCAACATATTTTAACTGGGGCTGTTACCACAACACAAACTGCCAAGGAATATCCACAACAGGCCTGCATGTGCACACAAAAAGAACAGAGCAGCATCATCTCTGCAACACAAATATGCTCTCTTTAGCTTTTCCTCCTCAAGCCAAGGTTCTTCTATCAAACACCAGCACGATCTGCAGGATAAAAGCAATGTTTGAGCAGCCACCAAAAACCGTGAATACCACAGCAGAGCAGATTCCAGCAGTGGTGGGGAAGGACATGGCAACAATGGGCAGGGTGTCCCCTCCTCCTTCATCCTCTGAAGGATTTACACATCACTGCCACCAAAGCAAGACACAAAATGGCAGGTGAGCAGCAACAGTGGCAGAACATAGGAGAGAGATCACGGCCAGCAAATGTCACGTTCCCTTCCATGATCACTGACATCAGCAGAACCTGACACACGACAGCCCTGTGCAGCCTTTATTTTCAGCTGAAGCACATCCTTTCCACTCCTCCATCCTGGAAATGATTGCAGCATCTCACACAGGGAGCCGGGAGTAGAAACATAACATTCCAGCTCCTTGCTTTCTAGCACAGCATTTATTTTGTTAAATAGAGTATGTGCTCTTACAGCACATTAATATTTCAGACACAGGATTGCCTTTCTGAGCACACATCTTGATCCTTAAGGCACTAATGTGCCAATAGTAAACAATGTTTATTATTCCTTCAGACAAGCCATTGCTTCACACTGTTTCCAGCCAAGGACAGCCCAACTGGAAGCAGATTAACCCCAGCACCACTCCAGCCCGTGCTCACAAGCAGTATTGATGAGGCTGTCGATATTGCTCACCTGCTTCGCACCGGACAGAGTGAGAAATTCCACAGTGTACATCTCCGGAGAGGAGCCAGAGGGCATGCCACTTGATTTGTTCTCCCCACTTGCTTCTGCATTTGAATTTTAATACATTTTGCCTCTGCCCTCCCCTGCTGCTCCACCACAAACATTCAAGCAGCATTCCCTCATCCCATAAGATGAGCCGACACTTGCACGACCCCCTCCTGGGCTGCTCTTCCTCCAGACCTGGCGTCTTCCCTCATTTTAAATGGAAAAACAAAGCACTCTCTGAACACCTGAAGCAATAAAGATTATGGAGAAAATGGAGAAGAGCATTACAGCAGTTTGAGGAGCAAATGTGGTGATGAATGTGCAGCTCAGGGTGAAATCTGAGAGCAACGTTGTATATGAGGTAATTTTCCTGCAGGATTTTCAAGGGGAAACATGAAAATAAATGGTGACATCTTCCTAATGGCTGTGAACACGTCTACATAGAGATGAGGACTCAGAGCTAACTAAGAAACCTTAGTTCTCTTTGTTTCAGCTTTTTAATTTACAGAGCAGCTCACCAAAGTGATTAATACGACCTCTCTCAAAGACAGAGCTGGAAGTGTTAAATTATAGGCAATCCAGAGAGAATCCAACACCAAAGAGGCTTCTGGCTCCAGAGGAAGGAAAGATGCGGAGACACAGAAAAGAAGAAACTCCTTTCTGGGGCACAGAGTTCAAACGGCATCGCAGCAAGTGCAGCAAGTTGTTGCCCCCTGCAACCAACAGTGGAACACGAAGTGTGAAATACCCTCCGGGCACTGGCCACCACCCCGTGTCTGGCCACCTCCTGCCTGGCACAGCCAGCCAGCACCTGCAGCTCTGGGTTCTTCACCTAAACTCCACCCTGTTCTCTTCTATTCCTCCAGAGGAGGAAAGGGGAGCCAGGGTACCTCAGGGATACTTGGCATGGCACAGCAGCACAGTGAGTGTCACCCGGGGACTGCCTCAGGCATCTGTACTTTGCTGCTTTGTTCCCGAAGTGGGAAGAGAGTTTTCTGATACTTCAGGGGACAAATTAAGATATGAATTTGCTTTAAGAATGAAAATATGCAAATGCACGCTCTTTCGGGCGTTGACACCAAGCACGAAGATTTGCCTCATCTCTTTCTCACGGCTGCGCAAAAGCTGCCCAGCATCAACCCCTCGAGACGCTCGGCACCGCAGTGTGCACCGAGCTCGTTAAGGCATTTCCTCATTTGGGAACATCACTGCAAGTCAGTATCCCAAGCTCTGTCCTGGGGTGAACCCTGGAGAGCAGGACAGGACCTGGCAGCATGGAAAGGAGAGCCAGGGTGCATCAGACACTTCAGACAAAGCCAGAAACACAGTTGCATGAAGCACATGTAATAAAGGCAGTATTTGCTGCATGTCAAGCTGGAAGCAAAAAATGCTGCAAACACTCTGATCCTTTTGTCATTTTTCCACTACACTTGCCCTTGGAAAGAATATCGCTTAATACTGCGTGACTGACATAAAATCGTTTTTTATTCCTGGCAAAGTAGCACAGAAGAAAAGTTATTGGTTGGTGATTTGGAGAAGGAGATGAGACAGCGATTGGAACCGACTATTCCTGTTTGGCAAGATAAAAACGTACCCCTTTCATAGGCTGTTTCCCTCTATTTTCTTACAGAGAAATGTCTTATTTTGCATGCACAGAGAGCCAAGATTCCAGTCCCTGGCACAAGGGCTGCAGAGCTCCCTTGACTGTGCTAGCAAGGCAGTGGACCAAGTCCCTTTCTCTCTAGGCTCGCTCAGGAAGGATAAAAGCACAGGTCAGTGTGCTGCTGACCAAAAAAAACCCAGAGAGCTCTGACACCCTGCACCCCTTGCTGCACCATCACCAAGGATCCTCAGCGCCCAGGGGTAGCCAGGGTAGCCACCCCCAGGGCTCCTGAAAATGGATTTGCAGAAAATGTAGTCTTCTGAAGTTGTTATTTCCCTATTAAAATAATCAGTTTTTAACTTTACAGCATTTTCTAAAAGCTAGACAGGAAAAAAGAAAAGTGGGAAAATTGTGACCAGCTACTTTGACGACTAGAAAGAAACAGTGAATTTTACATTCCTGCTATTAACTAATGGCTTGCAGCAAGGGCTGGCAGCCTCAGGCAGGATGGAACCCCCAATTCCACCTCCCTGGAAAACCTCAGGGCAGGTTTTCAGCCTCTCACTGTGGCTGTGGGCTCTTGGGACCAGAAGTCACCAGGAGAATGAGCACCACACTCGGGAGTGGTGACCAGAACAGATGCTCCAAAGGGACACTGCTCCCTGCGGAGAGCAGCAAAGTGTGGCACAGCCATGGGGGCAGGGGCACTCCCGGCCTCTGGCCACTGGAGGGGATCCTAACTGTTCTTTACAGCTCACTCACTCCAAGCCTCTGCTCTGTGTTATGCAACCCACCAGCAAGGTTTGGGAATGACATTATTGTGCCGAACGTCTACAGCGTCTGCTGGGATTTCACAGCGGATGACAAACGAGCACAACACCTCGCACTAAAATATACAACAGAAAACAGTGTTGTTTTCCACATTTCAAAAACATCTGCTATGAATTAATGATTCAGCTCATACCTACACTGACAGGCACAGAGGAGACGAGACTGGCTGAGCACCCTGTGGCTCACAAGGCACTGCTCCTGTTTCTGCAGCAGTGTTCCTGCCTCCTGTAGGCAAAATATGGCATCTGCGGTGCCCAGTACCAAGATCTGGAAAGCGTCCCTAAAACTGCAGCCTTTGACTTCAAGAGTTGCCAGGGATCTATGCTGCACACAGAGGGCAGCCAGAGGAACAGTTACAGAAGAGCTCCTAAGAAATTCACCCAAACAGACACGTAAAGTGCCCTACAAGCAAATGTACACTCTTGTTCCCATTGTTAATTAATGCAACACAGCATCCTCACATCATGTACACTAAACTTCCCGCACATTCTCCACTGGCCACACAATTGTCTCCCTCATATATCAATTGCAAAACACTCAAGCAAAAGCTTGGGATAACTTAATCTTCCAGGTCCCTGTCCACAAACTCTGTATGCGCTGGAACTTTGAAGACACTGGTAGCCTCCATGTAACCAAAACCAGAAGCAAAACACACCTCCCATGAGTGCAGAAGTCCCTCACCCCCTGGCTCATCACACAGAACCATGTAGGCTGGAGAAGACCTCCAAAACCACCAAATCAAAATAAATTATTCTATATTATCCAAATATCTATATTATCTCTATATTATATATGATGAATACATAGAGTTATATAGTTTATTCTCTAGATACAAACCATGTGGTATAGATAATGCAGACATGCACCACTTCTAGAGTCCTCCAGGACAGGCTGGACCATCTCAGATGTCCCCAGGGGAGGATGGTCCCTCGTGCACAGCCACCACACAGTGACCCTGCGCCTCTTTTGCATCTGAACCTGAGAGTCTCTGCTCTCCCATCAGGTGAACTCCAAGAGCCCCTCACTGTGGCAGGATCTACACCCAGGCAATGGGTTTCTTTCCGTGAAGAATTTTACAGCATCCTATCCCTCCATAATTTCCTCCTTGTTTAAAAGGAATGTATTTAAGTTTGCTTTGAAGATATGCAGTGGTGTTAATTGCTGTTCTAACATGTCTCTAATAATCCATCCTTTCTAATTATTCATTGCTCACTACCTCTTAAGTGCTTAAATACATTCACAAATTCTAATCTATTCTCTGCACAATCAGTGATTCCTACTCAGCAAGCCACAGTGCAGCACATTTAATACAACCTGAGCTTGTTTTGCTGCACCCTTAATTGCTCTCCTTGCTAACTGCGTTTCCTTCAGTCCTGATCAAATTGCAGGCTGACTTGGCAAAAACAGAAGAAAAAGCCAGACACGCAGCAGACACCGCTGCAGTGACATCACTGGCAGGGTAAGATACCACCAGGAAAAACAGTTCTTGAAATGCTGAGTCTTCCAAGCAGAACTGCAATGGTGGAGTAACAGACCAAGAACATCTTACCTCATAATGGGCCACACGCTGGGACTCAGAGATCAGCTGTGCACTGCACACCTTGCAGTAACTTTCAGTGAACAATTCCTGGTCGATGTCAGAGGATTTCATCTGTGCAGGACAGAGAGAAGAGAGAAGAAGCAGAATCAGTTACAGAAAGCAGGCAGAGGTGTCTGACAAGGCTCCTAGAGAGCCAAGGGCAAGGCAACACTTGAGCCCAGCAGTTCTTGTCACGATGAGGGAAAGATGTTATACATGTAATTCAATGTATACTAATGTTATCCATGTGTAAACGTGACAGTCCTCAGCACATCCCCAGTCCCTCCCATTTAGATTCCCCAGGTTTATGCACCAACAACCCATGTCAAAGGGTCCTTCCTTGCCCTGAGCAGCCCTTGGGCGCTGCTGGGACCACAGCCTGCCCCCTTCCCTGCTGCAGGGAGCAGCTGGACACAAGAGGCCGGGTGTGCCCAAGCCCGCCCATCCTCCGAGTGCCACCGACACTGCACAGGTTCCATGGCACGGCTGTCCTGCCACGGCATCCACGGGTGAGCTACCTGGGAACGGCTGCTCCTCATCACCTTTCCTGTCTAGAAACCATGCACAGAACCAGCTCTGGAGAGATTGCTCATGGCTTAAACATGCTTGACCATTTGTTATGCAGCAATAAAAGAGCGTATAAGGACTTTTATAGAGAAGGCAAACAGCATCACAACCTGGAGGAAGGCAATTTTAAGGTGGAAGAGCACTCTGTTGTACTTCTCAATTTAGATGTGGAAAAGAACTGTTTGTATGATTTACAGGGCTATGCTGTTTATCAGCAGCTGCTTAAATATTTATGTGCTCCCCAGAACTTTCTACCAGGACACTTGCACCTTTAAAACCAGCTTGCTGAGTGCTCTGATTCCCAGAAACACACTGCTCCTCTGTCCATAGCCTTCTCCTTGTGCCACTGCAGGTATACAGATCTGAACTCAAAATCAAGGGTTTTATCAGGAAGGTTTAGGTTTAAAACAGACTGAACCCAAGCAGAGCTAGAAAATAACAGAAGCAGCTACACAGAGAGAATATTTAAAATCAACCCCTATGCAAAGTAATAGGGAAAAGAGAGGCTGGTGACTTCTCATTATTGCCAAGATAAAATCTATTAATTCACAATCATAACAAACCTGAGCATCATGAAGAGTGATAATACAGGTTTTATAGAGTACATTCCACTGACTAGGAAGAAAAATAACATGGACATGGACTATGAGGCTGTGAGACCTCATTAGCAGACAGTCAGGTGGAGAAAGGCCAGGCACTGCTGGGCTGTGCAGCGGAGCTGGAGGTGGCTCTGCCAAATCCCCAGCGTCCTGCCATCCCACAGTTATTGTGGCCCCTGAATATTTTATGAAAAACAAGCAGCTGAGCTGACACCAGAGACTGCCAGTTTGGAGAGACCAGTTGGCTCTGAGTTCCAGGAAAAGGTTTGCTCAGGTGTTCTGGTTTACCAGACAAAAACACAGAGCTCCTCTGCTGCTGAGCTTGCTCTTTGATTCTGCAAAGACATTTGCTTGTTTTCTCTTGCTATCTATCTAGTTTTAATCTTCATTTACTCTGTCCAGAGAGATGTTGCATTGAGAAACTTTCAAAGACACCAAAAGACCCTTTTAGGAATACAAGAAGTGTTGCAAAATTGCATCAAAGGCAAAACAAAGTGGGAGGAAGAAATCTCACTTAACTCCAACAGATTGACACAAAGTAAACCAAAAAAATCTCATTAAACCTCAATCCAGCAACCAAGCCAGAGACAGGTAACACCACCTTCATTTGCATGCAGCCTGCAATGCTAGTACAAACCCTCATTGTGAAAATCAGAGTAAATCAAAAGCTCCTCAGTATTAGTTCAGCATTCTGTGCTCTGATAACAGAGCCCAAGTCTATTTTCCTCAAATGGAATCGTCTGTCCTCCTTTATAGCAGCAGGGGCTGAACAGGCTTATCCAGGAACTCGATCTCAGGTATTTTCTCCAAAGCAGTAAATTCTGATACAGGTGTGTTCCCCTCGATATCACAGGTTCAGCACCAGGAGAACACGGTGGTTCTGCGGCCGATGTGACTGTGCACCATGATTCACATGTAAATATTTGAGATACCTAATAAAAGTCTCTGTGGAATAGGAGACCCTCACATAACGCACCCAGAGCACAGTTATGTGTGACACAAGCTCCCACTCTCCTGCCCTGCTCCCGAATCCTGGTGTGTCTTCCCCACCAACAGAACCACGCTGCCGTGCCTGGCATCACTCGGGCACCTCAGTGACGCCCAGCTCCCGGCTGCCTTTGTCCCACTCTGTGCAGAGGACAGCCTGGAACCGGGCTCCTCTGACCTCCCCAAGCAGCTCCTCGAATCCCAGCGCTTTCCCCAAACTGCCACACTCCATGGAACTCCCATGGGGGAAGGATGGGGGGACCCTTCTCTCCCGGGCAGTTCAGGGACCAGCTCTCTTTGCCTGAGTGCACAGCAGCAGATCGTGGTCACCTGAGAGCTCTCTGTGCCTCAGGAAGCACAGCAAGCCCAAGATTGCCAAAGCCGGCAGGATGACAGGGTCCCCCTGCCCAGGCACAGAAATGTAACTGAGTGTCCTCACACCTGGGATTCTGGCAGAGGGGATTCACTGTTGCTTTTTCAGGCATTGCTTTTTCATGGTGATGGAAAGTACAGCAAGGCAGAGCAGAGAGAAATGGGGATTAGGAAGAACAAAAGAACAAATAGAAGCAATACCTCCTTCATGCTTTTGCATGAATATATTAGGCTAAACTGCTATGAGGATTCAAGCATATGTAAGCTTGGCTACTTAAAATAATTAGAAAGCTCTGGTAACAATAAATGCTCTAGGCAAAATTAAATTTTGACAAAAAATTACAGATTCACCTTAGCAAGGAAGATTTCCACACAAGCAATCCTCTACCAGCACCTATTTATATAAATCACCCTTGCAAAGTTGCCACTGAAACCAAGACATCCCCAGAACAAGTTTAAATTCAAGCACCAGTCATTGACTTGAGAAAATGGACAATCACCTATTCCACAGAAATGCAACAGAGGAGCAAAAGCCTCTTCCCCTCCTCAGCAGCAGCCAAAGAATGTCTAGCTAACACGCAGTGAAATGAAGGCATAAATGTGCATGAACTGCACGAACGTGCAGTGAAACTAATGCCCCTCTCCACCACAGGTTTTTAAGCTGCCACAGCCCAGGGTGGCACCGGCTGGTCTTGCATACAGATTTCAGGAAGGTCCAGGGCTGGTATTCCCCTGGGGGTCTGCGCAGGAACCCTGGCACATGCAAGAACAAATGCCTGCTCCTACAAAGGGATGGGTGTGGATGGCTTCTCTGCTCAACTGCAAGGGCCCCCCTCTGCAGCAAGAGGCAGCCTCCAGACATGAAACCCTGAAAAAGAACACAGCTCTGTGCTGTGGGTGCCCAGCCTAAAACCAGAATTTCCTCCCCTCCAGAAAAGCTCCCTCCCCATTTCTGTCTCATGTCAGATACACTTTGCATTACCCTTCTTTGGGTTAATCCGAGCAGTGATTTATTAACTTCTTCTGCCTGCAAGTATGATAAAGGGAGTTCATAAGCAATTAATATTTATGTATTTCTAATCACTTAATACCACTGTGACTCTCTCCCTGCCCACACATGCATAACTACTCCAGGACTGACCAGGCCACAGCTGATCTCACCTCACAGCCCATCTGTCAAAACGCAGCACAGAAAGGAGAGGTTTTCCTGCCACCAGCCATCAGCATGTCCTCGGCTGTGAGGGACACTCAAGGGCACCTGCAGGTGCTGAGCAGGGTGGGACACAACCCTAAATACTCTCAGAGACTTTTCTTGCTGAGAATTGAATAATTAACATGGGGCTCAAAACCTTGTTGCCCAGACACAAGCTGTCATGCTGAGCAGAAGCACTTGGTCTGCACATCGAGGGGTAAATACCTGAAACTCCTAGTGCCCTCTCCTCCGGCAGGGACATGACAGGGCCTCTGCCCAAAACGACCCTTTGTGTCCTTCAGTGGGGTTTATTACAGCCTCCTGTGCCACATTCCAGTGCAAAGCCCCCTCCCTGCTCCAGATCCATGGCCTCTGCACAAGTCAGCTCAGCACCTCCAGGAATGCTCACTGTGGCACAGGAGACCTCAGCTGCAATACCTTGTGTCCTACAGCTGCGATTCTCCTCAGCAGTATTAGAGACTGGAACAGCTCAATGAAAAACCAATTTGATCATGCTGATGCCAGGTTTTGGCAATGTCCAGAAAGGTGCTAACTAAGCTGCACTAAATTTTAGAGGAGAACAACCCACAATTGACATCAGAGACATATGCAAAGCCAAATTCCTTTCAAAGGAAATGCTTTGCACCAACTGAATCCCTCCAAGTGGGGTCACGTGTTGAATGTGTCCCTGTCACACAGGAGAGTGGCAGAAGTGCCTTGGAATTCCTGTACACATTCATTTTTTCTACTGTCCAATCAAGGACAAGGAGTGCCACAAGAAACACAAGGTTCAGCAACTTGGTTTTTTCCAGTCAAGAGGAGAGAAAAAAATTGTCATCTCTTGTCTGGCTTACTCTTGAAGGTCTATAACCACTTTTTCCAAAATTAACAGCCTCCAAAATCTCCACACTGGAGCACAAGAGAAGCGGCAACTGAGCATGTGCACAACTGCCAAATGCACACAACAAGTCAAAAATTAAATGTCCTGATTTTCATGTTATGAATTATTTGTGGCTTTTGCTGCTGTCACTCTCCCATGGATTAACATCTCGTGTAACACCTCCTGTTTTTGTCTGTTGTTTAATTTGTCTTGCAATAAAAAGAAAAAAAGCCTTTACTAATAATTAATGTGCTTTGAGCAACTCTGTCACTGCACTTACATCGAGGCATCTGAAGAAATGCAAAACTGCCTTTTGAAGTGCCTGATTTCCCAGCACGACAAGGCAATGGCTGAGCCTGTTCTATGAGTGCAGTTCTCCTCCTGCTTTTATTGCCTTGAGACAGTCTGGGTGCTGGAGGCCACAGTAGCCAGGAGAAGGGCTGGGATAGGGCAGTCTGGGGCAATGCTGTGCTGCTGGCTCTCACTGGCAGCGACAGATAGGGCAGGGCAGGACAGGACATCCTATCCCACGATGATGACAGGACTCTGCAGCCCACCTGGAGCTGATGCAAGAGCCCAAATTCCAGCCATGGGATCTGCAGCCTCAGCCTGTACCCACACCTGAATTTCCTTGCTGCCCCTCCATAGTCCCAGAGAGGTGGAGCAGGGCAGCGTAACAGAGCCCAGAAAATCCTTTGTCCCAGAGGTCATGGTGGTGTGTCCCTAACCACAAAGAGCTCCCTATGAGCCACATCTCCAGAGGATGTGTGCGCTATTTTCAGTTTTTCCCATTCCCCTGCCAAATCAAAGATGTTCCACATCCCTCCAGCTGTGATGCACATCTGCCATCCCTACCATGCTTCACCTTCCCTGCAGTTCTTGTTTGGTTTGGGGTTTATCCCAACTCCCTCCATTCCCTAAATCCTCTACAGCATCAATTTGCTTCACTTCTGCACTGAGCCTTTGATGCATTTTGACACGCTTTATTGGAGCCTTGAAAATCAGAACAAGATTGTGTGTGGCATGAGCTGGGGAGCAGGAGAGATCCTGCACGTGGCTGCTGCATGTGTCAGCACAGAGAGGAGAGGTTGTGGAGAACACCACAGGGGAGACAGAGCCTCGGCACAGACGAGGCTCACCCTCAGCACCCCAAACACCTCACTTCACACGACTGCCCCCAGTATAAACAGGCATTTACTGGGGTTAACTTCTTGATAGAAGTGTCCAGGGGGCCAGGCTGGACAATCCTTGGAGAAACCTGAGCTAGTGGAAGGTGTTCCCTTGGCAGGGAACTGCAACAAGATCATTTTGAAGGTCTTTTCTAACCCAAACCATGCTGGCATTATGTGTCTGCCAGCACCAAGAAAGGTACGGTCACAAAAAAAAAACAGTGCCCTCCCAGTGGATGGAGATGGTGTTCTTGAAAAGAGCCTCGCAGCTTTCACACCACTGTGGGGAGGAAATTGCCAGGGATGTCTCACTTCATTCCCAAGACTCATGAGCTCTGGGCTAGGGGGAAAGCTGCCAGATGTTCCCATCTCCTCACCTAATCATCAAGGTACCATTTACATAAACAGAAACAAGCAAGAAAACAGCCTGATGAACACATCAGGAAAAGCAGTGCTCTGTGGCAGAGGGAAGCCAGTAGAGACAGGCAATACCCTCCAGGCAGAAGGGCAGCAGGGCCAAGTGTCCAGGCATGTCTCTGCAGCCCCTACCTGCACCACACTGGGCAGCACAGCACCCACCTGATGGCAGGGGCAAAAGCAAGCGACTCGAGCTTGGGCATGGCACTGAAATCCAGCTGGTGACTTTCTGACCTACTGCCTGTTTGAAGTGGGAGCAAAAAGCAAGCAACAGAAATTACAGGCACATAGAACGAGAGAGCAGAGGATAGATCTGGGTGTGCAGCGGAGACGAGCCCTCCGTGCCCCAAAGTGCCTCAGGGGATGCGAGGGAAGGCCACTGCCAGGTTTAGAGGGAGCCACACTGCAATTCTGCAAGTAGCATCATTCCTTCCCGACAAATGCAAGTATCCCATTAAGCACACGACTTTTTCTAATTATTCACACTACATCATGTAGCAGGGTTTAATTGCAAACATGTGCCGATTTTAATAAAAAATACATCTTCAAAAAAGAGATTGATATATTGTGACTGTTTTAATACAGTTTGTAGGAACTCAAGGGAGAGCAATCATATTTTGTGCCTCAGGGTATCGACTCTGTGTCCTGCACACTTCAAGGACGGGGCTCTGTGACTCACTCCGGCATGGCCAGGTGGCACAGCTCAGCCCTTAGCAGCGGGGACAGCCAGAAACCTCCTCAAATAAGGGTTAAAACAGACCTGTACAGGCTTCGCAAAGACTACACTCGATACAGAGGGGCTGCTGCAGGCAGAGGGGAGGGACTTGCTTGCATTAGGATGGTTAGCAAAAGGGGGACCTTGAGCCGGGACCCAGCTCCTGCAGGCACCTCCCTGTAGGAACAGATTCCCCTTGGCTCAGCCAGGCTGCCAGCCTGCCGAGGATGCCTGGTCCAGCACAGCCTGCACTGAAACCCTGGCGCCGGCTCCCGCTCGCCTCCACATCCCAGCGCCCTCTTCCCTCCACACTTCTCCCATGCCAACACCCGGGGCGTGTTTTTGGCACCCGGGCCGTATTTTTGGTGGCTCTCGGAGCCCAGCCGTGAGGGCGACTGCTGCAGCCCCTGGGGCCCGCCGGGCATCGCGGCCCGCACGCCGCAGAGCCGGGGTTACCGCGCGGCGCTCACGGCTGCTATGGAAACGCTGCTTTCTCACCAAAAGCCACATAAATAGTCTCGGCACTGGCGGAGCGTGGGCGCAGCCAGGCTGGGGGCACCCCGGGAGCAGGGGTCACTGCTGCCCCGCCCGGGCCCCGCGGCCAGGGGAGCTCACGGCCAGGGCTCCCGCTAGCCCTTCCCTGCGGCTACCGTCAGGAACACACGTTTATTTCTGGATAAGCAGGAACTACTTTTTCCAGGGGCTCCTTAATAACATACAAAATGGCAGGAAGCGAGGCAAGCCGAATCCCATGCCGGCAGCCCGTTGCCTCCGGTACTTTGCATAATCAGGGCTTGTCAGTGCCCATCAGCTTCAGCTCAGAAACCCAAGAGCAAAAGCCACGTAAGGTGGCAACAGACTTAGAAGAAGCCTCCAGAGAATAAATCTGTTCATCGCTGATGGGGGATTATTTTAATTATGGATTCCTGATAAAAGCCCGCATGCTCGCCTAGCTGGCTGAGCTAAAGCACCTCTTCCCAAAACCACAATGAGCCTCAGCAGCACTAACCCCGATCAGTTGAGTGTCGCTGCTGACAGCACTAAACGCTCCCTGCCCAGCGGATGTTAACCAAGTTAGAGATAGCACAGGCGCCCCTGGTTATCCACGAGTTTTCGGCAGAGGTGCGGCAGGTGGGCTGAGCTCCTCTCCCCTCCCCAGGATGGTTCCTCTCCCACCCTGCATTCACCAGCCAGAGATGACTCACCGAGTGCCACCTGGCGAGGATTTACAGGAGCTCGGGTGCCACCAAGGCAGCTGAGTAACTGGCCAGGAACCCTCCCTGCCTGCGATGGCTGATGGACTCTGCTCCCTTCAGCCACAGCTCCCTGCTACAGCAGAGCTTCTTGTCATCAATGAAATTATTTAGAAACAAGATACCAGGAATGCAAATGTTTCCAGAGCCCCCCAGTTAGCACAGAGCAGCTAAACCGCTGACTTCATTTAACTGCACATCCAAATTCCACATCCTCTAAAGGGTACCGGCAGATTTCATTAAACTCCTTCTTATTATCATGTAATCTGTCAATTAGCTTTGTGAGCACCAACAAACAACAAGCTTTATCTTAAGTAAAATATAAAACATGTACATGCTTCCTTACAGCGCATTCTGTATCTTTGTCCATCATTGATTTGAAAGAGAGAAAAAAAAAAAACCAACCTTCCTTTTAGTTGCATTTGCTCTCCTAAAAAGCAGGAGCATCTCCCACTCTCAGCCACACTAAGCAGAAGCATGGTTATGTCAGACCTATCTTCCTTGTTCTTGGGAGCACCTTCTCAGGAAAAAAACACCATTCTGTCCCTTACCAATAGACAAACAATGAGAAATGGTCCAATAATGCCCACTGCAGTGCTCCAGCCCCATGTGCCAAAGGGTCTCCAGAAATGCAAATAGGTGGGTGTTTTTTGGGTTTTTTTTTTTNTTTTGTTTGGTTTTTTTTTTTGTTTGTTTGTTTTGGGGGGGTTGTTTGGGGTTTTTTTGGTTGTTTTTTTTTTTGTTTGTTTTTTTGGGGGTACTTTTGGTGAGAAACTAAACTGCCATTGCAGAAGGGCTGGAGCTGAGTACACTCTGGGGCAGGCACTGGCTGCTCCTTCCAGAGACCAGCTCTGACTCATAGGTTTGGAAAGGTCTCCATTTCCCTGCATAGTCTGGGGACTCCAATTCCCACAGTATTTATTAGACATCCCCTGTGGTACTCAGAGACAAGAGAAAGGTATTAAAACAAGTTAATGTGTTTCATATACCATCAGTTTTCCAAATGGAGTTTGTAGGTTATCCTGCACCCATAGCTAGGAGAAAAAAGGGATCAAAAATGCTCCTCTTATGTTCTACAAAGCCAAAAACATCCAGGCTGCTTTGTAATGTCCTGTCTAACCCATTGTAAGAGCAGAGCACTCTGAACTGGCTCCTCACATCCCTCTGTCTCCACTACCATGTTCACAGATGTGGGGATCTGCTGGGACCCCCCAGCCTGTGCCTCTGGGAGCAGGCAAGGGGAGCAGCACTTCCTCACAAAGGCGCAACAAGCTGAAAGTGCAGGAAAGGCCTCTGATAGAGAAAATAACAGGTCCCCACACTCTGTGTGGCTCCTGTCCCCACCAGAGTACCATGAACTACAGCTGCATGCTTGAAAATTAGATGGATTAATTATTGCTACAATTAGTAGTATTGTGAATCATCTCTGGTGGCAGGAAATAATATTGTCATAAACTTGTATAATTGCTCAGTATTTTCAAATGAGCAGTTGAATTTGCAGTTATCATCTTGATGCTTTCACTAGTGAAATTGTAGGATGGAAAACATAGAATTGATTAATTAGTTTTCATTTTAAGTCAAACTAAACTCTGGCTTCCCTCTGCCACGTGCTGTCACTGAAGCCAAGCTCGGAGGTGGCACAAGAAGACACCACCAGCGTCCTGAGCTCCAGGGTTAGAGCTGAGAGCAGGGGAACTGCAGCCTGAGCACCCTCATCATGCACCGAGGCCACAACAGCTTCTGCCTCTAATACAATCAGCTCACATGTGCTTATTATATATCAAATAATAGAGGGGCTTGCACAGCATTCTGCACAACAGCAGGTTTAACCGACTAATTTATGGTTTCAAATGCAGTGGGTGTTCAATTCCATCCTGTTCCTGGGGGTTTCTGACAAGCCACTCTAGGTACTGCAGATCCAGCACTCGGAGCTTTTCCCATTTTCTCAGTGAATTTTGAAACCAGAGCATGTCTCACCTCCACAGCTCGCTGCTGGGTGTCATGTCTCTGGCTGCATCCTTCAAGACAGCTTTAAATACCAATGTCTCACTTCACCACCAGGTCCACCCACTGTTTTTAAGTGGCTGGATCAAATTTAGGTGTAGTTTTGAGTTCACGGTGCAGTTGCCCATGTCTCCTCATGCTTCATGTCACTGAGAGCTATGGGTACCTCTCCACCACACCCAGCTCACGGGCAGTGGGGACCGTGCTCAGGTGCCCTTTGTGACACACACAAGTAACATGTATGTGATATATAAGCAAGTAGATCAAAGCAGGAGACAAGTGACACCTCTACTGGCCTCAAGTGCTGAGGATGATAAACTGTAAAGGTTTATTTATACTCTCCCACTTTCAGGATTTGTTTCACCAACAAAAGATGCACTGGCAAAAAGCAGGTCTAAGCTTAACTATACCTTCTACACAATTTCCCCTCAAACAAGGCAGAGTAAATATATTTCTGCCTCAGAATTAAGAACAGCAATATTTCTCTCCCCTATTCCTTCTAAATGAAGCTCCTGAAAACCCTTTTTGAAGCTTCCCCAATTCATTTCCAGACCTGCTCCCCACTGTGCTCAGGAGAAATGGATTAAACAAGCCTTTTGAAGAGCAGCTGCCTGTAAGATGCTCTGGGGACAGCTCAGCTCAGCTTTTTCCATGTCTCCTGGAAGCAGGACAGACACTAAAACTCCCAGGACCAAACCTGCGTGGGTAGGCAAAATGCTGCCATTTGGTGAGAGCTGCACCCGAGGCTCGAGTCCCAGGCAGCCAGGGCTGGCAAAGTCACCCAGGGCCCTGACAGCACAATCAAGACCTAAAACCTCTCAAGCATTGCACAACAGGCAAGTTTTGATATCGCAAATATTCATCTCCAGACATTTCTAGTTAACGAATCAGAGCAAACTGTCGAGGAAAATGGGAACATTACAGTAAAAACAACAACAAATTAAACTCTAATGCAATTAGAAAGTAATTAGGGATCTATCTCCTGGGAGCATTTTTGAACTCTGGGTCTTTCTCAAAATCTGATCCCTCTGCAACTTTATTCCTTTCTAGTTAATAAGGAAAATGTGAGTGGCACGGCTCCCCCTGGTTCCCTGCAAAAAGCCATCTTCTGCTCCGCAGGAGGTGCTGGCAGGTAAAGCATTCACACCTCTGGGCCAGGGAAAATGCAGGTATCAGCAGAACAGGGTGCAAAGTGGGAACAGAAACCACTGCCCGCGTCTGCTGCAAGGTGACCAGAAACACAAAGACCCAAATGCTCTTGGCTGAGCAGGCACAAGCTGACAGCAGAGCATAAGACACCCCAGAAAACCCTTTCTTTTCCTGCACACAGCTCTGATACAAGCCACAGCCCAGAAAAATACATAATTAATACCTCTTGACTTTTTAATTTACTCCTATATATATTTTCACTAAACCTGTCAAGCTTCTGCAGGACAGAGCAGGGCAGCCTTTGGGCATCAGTCCCTGCGATGCCCTGGGCCGGGCACAGGGAGCCCTCAGCACCCACAGGTGCCTCAGAGCCTGCATACTGCCTGTACTGCCTCGCTGACACCCTGGAGGGCAGGGGACATGGAGTGTGGTACCAACAGAGCATCCAGGAAATCACGGGAGAAATGAAATGAAGAGGCAAAGATGCACTGTCCCATTCAGCCATTTCTCCATCCAGGCACATCCACACGGTGCCCAAGGGTTACAGCAAAGCCTGGCGCTGTTCAACCTTCCTCTGGGGGAAGCAGACATAGTGAACACTCTCTTCAGAGGGTGAGGTGGTAGGGCACGAAGAAAAGCTTTCTTTCCACTCTCTCAGGCTCCTGCTATTCCTGGGGGCTGCCCCATCTGCATTTCACAGCTCCAGTAGGTCTCAGCAAGGGGTGGTTTTCATGCCTTGAAAGGAGTAATAAAGCTATGTCCTGCCATATGTCCTGCTACCTGCCCAGGAGATGTCAGGGAGATAGCCAACCCTCTCTGCATTCAGCAGAGGAAGGCATCTGTGCAAGGGAGGGAGGTGGAAACCTTGACCTTCAATTGTTTCTATACCCAAATCTGCCCATGGGACACCCAGAGCCCCGTTCTGGCCTAGAAATTGGCCCAGTTCTGATCTCTAAAACCAGTTCTGGATCTCAAGTCACACCTCTTTTCTTTGGAGCTTAACCCAGATAAAGTAAGAACCCCAGATCCAAAAGTGCCCAGGGCACCAGTGCAAAGACCAGCCAGGAACAGCCCCAGGACGCCACTTCCAAGAGGGTTTGAAGAGCCCGCCTAATCATGAAAGGACACCTTGCAATAGAAAAGAACATGATTAGAGATTCACAGGTCTCAAAAAGATGCCAACTTTTGGTCAAAAGCTTCTCCTTGCAAAGGAATAATTTTCAGCAAACCCCCGCTATTGTTGTCTGCTTTTAACCACTGGCATGAGGGCCAGGTCTGGCCTGTTGGGGGCTTGGGGATCTTTCTTCCCTCCCTGCAGGGAGGGATTGCAAATCCACCACCAGACCAGGCATCAGCATCCCCAGGTAAATCCCCAGCAAATGGGGAGAGGTGGTGCAGGAGCCATAAATCCCCAGAGAGAGGAAGCCAGCTGCTCATTGTGAGCAAGGTGCTCAGTCAGCAAGGACCAACTGGCTGCGCCAATTTCTCTGCAAACTGGAAGCAGCAAATACAAATAAATCCAGGCAAATATCAGCAAAACAACTCCTTACATAGATAAGTGGGGGCAGTCAGCAATGCTGTGAATAGCTGGGGAGGCCTCTCAGGGTGCAGCACACCTGGGAAAGTGAAAGGCAGCAGCAATGCACCTCCTCTGTGCTGTCCAGGACAGGAGAAGGCAGAAAAGCCCAGGGGAGGAAGGCTGGATGCAGAAGAAAAGTTAATACTGAGCAACTCAGAGGCAAGGGAAATTACTTCTAAAATACCCCAGGCACACGCAGAACCACGGTGCAATGTATGGACGAGGATCAATTATTTGGAATGACTCAGAAGTGACTAAGAATGGTCAGATAGAATCAGTAGTGAGGACTGGAAATTGCCCCAAATTTTGAAACTGTCCCACCCCAGGATGTGGCCCAAAGGCAGGATCCTCCCCAGGGACCGGGATGTAGGAGGTGCTGGAACAGGGACATTTGCATTAGGAGGTTTATAACCTACAGGTCTACACTATTCTGTGAGTAATAAAGGATTCCTGATCACCTGCTTCTGATAAAATCAGGGGGAAAGACCCATTTGTACTCTAGAAAGCTCCTGCGCTGCCTCTCCTTCCTGTCCCTTCCTACAGTAGATGAGTCACTGTCTAGAGCCTTTAGCAAAACACCTCTTACTGTTTATCAGGTCCTTACTCTTGCTGCCCCACAGCACAGTGCGATAAGTGTCAGGCAATGCTCCAGGTCACCGTCCCCTTCCGGTGGGATGACAAGCCACAGCTGAAGCCCCTCTGCCCAGCATCCCCCTTTCTGAGCTGCTCCTCCCCAGGAGCGTGCCCCTGCTCACCTCTCACCTCCCGGGGCCGGTGGTTGTGCTGTGCAGAGGGACCACACGTGCTCCTGCAAGAGCAAACAGCACAACCTCACGCACAAGTGATGATTTTTAACTCAACGCCCTGCAAATCTTGTTCTTCACCAAATACCACAAGCTCATGTCACTTCAGCATCACCGGAGGTTAAAAGGAGTGCGTGGCCGCCCCAAGGACAGCCACCCAAGCATGAAGAGCACCAAGAACTAGGGGGGCACCGCCCAAGTCCGGTGTCACTAACTGAGGTTTCCGAACCGCTAGCAACCCAGACACCTCAGGGGTCAGTTCCCAGGGATCCTTCACACAACCCAAACCAGGTGCAATTTCGCTGGCGCTGCGTCAGGGACAGCTGTGGCTGAGCTCGGACCCACGGACACCCCCAGTGCAACACGTGGGGCCGGGCAGCCCCAGGCGCTGCTGGGAGCGACCCCTCCGAGAGCCGCCGCGGGAGCCCAGCGCTGGCCCCGGGCACGGCGGCCCCAGCCCGCAGCCAGGCGGCCTCCCTGCCACCGAGCTTCTGGGCTGCCGGCCCCGCCGGCTTAGGAAGTTCTCCAAAGTTCCCCAACAACACAGAGGACAGGCTTATTTTCCTGCATCTACAGACACCGATCGCACCCCAGCAGCCCCGGGAGCTGCCGTTCCCAGGCCGGAGCAGGAGGCCGCCTGTGCAGCGCTCATCCCGGCAAAGCGCCCCGAGCTGCACCGCCCATCGGCACCGGGGCTGCCTCCCCAGAGTCCCGCACCCGAGGCCTGGCTGCCTCCCCCGCCCCTCACAGGTGGATGCAGCATTCCCCAAAAACTCCGCCGGGAAAACGCTCCAAGGCTTGCGGCGGTCGGGACCGCTCGCAGGGCGTGCGCCGCTCGCCACCGACCGACCCAGGCTCCGGGGGTGCCCGGGGACACGGCCGCCCGCTCCCAGCCGGCTCGAACCCGCAGCCCGGCTCCGTTCGCACCAGCGCTGGCATCGCCCGAACCGCCCCGGCAGCCGCTCCCAGCCGGTACCGATCGCCTCCCACCGCCGCACTGACACCGCGATTAACAGG